>QJPP01007210.1:0-466626 GCA_003996215.1 Jaltomata sinuosa | reverse complement strand
GAATAGTAGATGAAGAAGTTGCCATCGACCCTGTAAGCTGGGATATCTCACCCCTACCTATACTCAGACAGTCTCGCATAAAGTGACTAGGATGCCCACACGAATAACATGTATCTAAACCCATGCGACATATACCAGGATGCTTCCTACCGCACTGAACATAAGGTGGCAAAGGTGGCCTCATCTTAACTCAATGCCCCTACCGATAGGAACTGGATGCACCTGAACTGTGGCCTGGTCCAGTCTGAGAAAAATGATCATACCTCTTCCTTTGTAACTGATATGGGGAGCCACTAGTAGGGTGGGGTGATCGCCTATTAAAATGTGGCCTAACATTACCTCGTGGCTCTACATAGGAACCAGTAGATCTAGCGCTCTTATTTTGATCCCTTTCTCGGTTTTGGTTATCTCCAATTTGTACTTCAAGATCCTCTGCAGTCTGAGCAACAACTTCTATATTAGAAATATTCATATCCTCTTGTGTGGCTACTATATTTAATCCCTTAATCAATTCATCCTTAAGGCCACACACATATCGATGAACTCTAGATCGCATCATACTCACAATATCGGGGGCGTACCTAGCTAATGAATTAAATCTTAGGTTGTACTGTCGAACACTCATATTGCCCTGCCTAAGGTCTAGAAATTGATCAAGTCTGGCCTCTCGAACCTTCTGTGGAAGATAGTGAGCTAGGAAGGCCTCTGAAAATTCCTCCCATTCAGCTGAGGGTGCATTTGATCCCCTAGACCGATCCCAAGCCTCGAACCATAAAATGGACATATCTCGTAACCTGAAAGATGCAAACTCCACTGCCTCCACTATTGTTGAAAGCATGAATTGAAGTACTCGATAAGTCTGATCAATAAACTCCCCTGAGGATCCTCACGTGGGTCAGAGCCTGTAAATATAAAAGGACTTAGGCTGATAAACTCTCGAGCCCTAGAACTTTCTGAACCACCTGACCTAGCACTCGTTGATGCCCCAATTTGTTGTTGTTGTGTGGCTACCATATGGGTCAATAATCGAATAGCACTCCTGATGTCCTGGTCATCTGATTCAGGTGGAGGAGCTACAGGTGCTGGTGCATCTCTAGCTATCTCAGATGCCACTGGAGCAGGTGGGGTCAGGGGTACTGGATCCCTTCTAGTCTCATCAGGTACTTGATGAATTGGGATCTCTGGTGTCGGTGTTTCACTTTGAGCCTCAAATCTATCCATTCGGATAGGCGGGGAACGAATAGTACCTTCCCCAGTATCCATGCCAACCCGTCGGCTACTCATTTGTCTGGTCACAGGCATTTCTGTAAACAAGGAATAGAAAAACCTAAATTAGACTTCAAACATCTTATGACCTCGCTCTGTTGCATGATCTAGCAGATGAAAGAAGGATAACAATTCCTAAATGTCCCGTAGCCTCATGATTATAGGTATGGTGCACAACACACCGATAAGCAAGACTCTACTAGACACGGCTTGTAGACTCTCTGGGATTCGACGTGCTCTGATACCAAGTTTGTCACGCCCCAAACAATGGGAGGCATGACCGACACCCGGAGCCCCAAAAGGCCGAGGGTGTCAAAATAGAGTGTATCTCTATTGAACCTACTGGGGGTCTGAGACCGACAAGGTCTCTAAGAATAGCAATTTAAAACACTGAAAGCTCAATAGTAGCTAAGCAACTCAAGGCCGACAAGGCTATTATCATAGTAGATAGCTAATAACAAGGCCGACAAGGCTATACCCAACACGGATATACATATACACGTCTACAAGCCTCTAGGAGTAAGTAAAATATCTCATATCCAGGACAGGGCCCTGGACTACCCATAAGTTTTACATATACATAACCTGGTCAAAATATAAGCTAGACCTCTGACTCGTCAGCTCCAGGAAGAATGGAGCTTACCAAAATGGCTGAACTCTGCAACTCCTACTGAAGAGATCTGTCTGGGTATCTGTCTGGACCTGCAGGCATGTATGCAGCGCCCCCAGGCAATGGGGACGTCAGTACGACAATAATGTACTGGCATGTAAGGTAGAAACATAAAAGCAAGTCGCAAGTAGTAAATCCGAACAAGATATAATATGAAACTTGTAAACTGTAATTGGTAAGACTCGTTAAGCTCTTTCTCTTTTATTCTTTTTAGAACACAACACATGCCTTAACTCACGCTGCAACTCACTCTTTATAACCCACACTGAAACCACAATAGCGCCTCGGCGCACCCTATATTTAATAGCCTCAATATGGCAGTAGCGCCTCGGCGCACACTATGTATATAATGGCCTCAATATGGCAGTAGCACCTCGGTGCACACTATGTGTATAATGGCCTCAATATGGCAGTAGCACCTTGGTGCACACTATGTATATAATAGCCTCAATAAGGCAGTAGCACCTCGGTGCACACTAACACGCAAACCATGCATAATAAGTGTATTACTAGATTGACCTTCCAAGATATTCTTGTTATTTATGAAGGTTCATTTAGATAACTTCTTTAGCCTTGGCTTACTAGGTGTTGGACTCAACATACCAAACATATATAAATGGGGATTTGACTTTCTAACTTTCCTTGTATACTTTCTAAAGCTTGATTAGAGATCAAAATACAAAGAAGAAACTTGACAAAAGGATAACTTACATTTCGTGCAAAAAGAATCAGATTTTTATAAGAAGGCGACTTGAATCACCATAATGTATAAATTAGTTCCTTAAGACTTGTTGAGTTACCAAATCAGCTCTCTTACAACAAAATACTCAAATTCCTTCTTTCGGAGATTTAGAGCTCTATTTCTAGATTCATGCCGATAAGGAATAAAGAAGCCTTAACATACCTCGTTCCTTCCGAAGATTGCGCTTACCACAACTTGGACTTTCCCTTATTAAGTTAATCTAAAACACAAGGGTATAATGAAGCTAATATTAGCTCTTAAACCTGCTGCAACATTCCCAAAACAGTAGCTAAACATTTCCCGGGCAGATTTACGTATTTTGCATTAATTAAAGGTGTATCGTCACACCTTTCCCCCCTTATCCAATACACATCACACACACACCAACCTACTGCCTCCAATAATACAAAACACATCAAACATCCCCTACACAACTCACCATGCCGAAATACAATAGCAACACATTGAACCCACGGCTTCCGATCGCCGTCCCGTGAGTTCTTAACAACAATTCAACAACAATTGTCATCCGAACTTCAATCCAAAAATATTATTATGGGCAGAGTACTTACCACACTTGAAGGTGTGTTTTTATCCTCTTTTTATTGATGCTTTAAAAGCTTAAGTACCCCCTACACATACACCAACAAGAGAAGAAGAAATTTCTTAATTGTTACACAATTTCTATGTGTTAAATCATAAGAAAGGGGCTGCCATAGTTCATCTCTTTCTTACCATAGGATATCCTTGCTATATGTAGTATATTAATACCAAGATAACAAGTTTATTAACTCACCTTAAGCTTGAATTAATCTTGGTTTTCTTAGAACCCTAAAGGGAGAGAAGGGCTGCCAAAAGGAAATGAGATAAGAGAGAATTTTCCAGCTTTTTGTGATCAACATTGATCAGCAAAAGGCCTATATAAAGGGACCTTTTTGGCTGACTTTTTTTTTGAGTATATTTGGGCCAAAATTGGTCAAGAAACTTGGGCCAAAATTACCCTTTGCTTGGGCCTCAAAAGGGTTAAGTTTTGGGGCTGATTTTGGGCTTCTCTTGGGTCAAAATGTGGTCAATATTGGTGGCTACCTTTTGTAGTTGTTTGGGCCAGATTTGGTTGTGCTTTGATGGGCCAACTTTAGGCTTCATTTGGGCTACCATTAGGTCTAATAATCCATGGTGTTGCTGCCCGTAATCGGCCCTCGGAACTTAGTTCGTTAGCGTAGGTAGGTGATGCCCCTACTTGTCACCTAAGAGCTTAGATAAGTCGAGCAAGTACCTCACTTGTTTTATCTCATTTTCAAAACCCTCCTCCTTATAACTTAACTTAACACTTATATACATTTGACCATTTCAAATTCTAGGCCAAAGTACCCCTTCACAATCTCGAGCTCAAATACCTTCGTCGATATTTACTTAGTCACATAGGTTTTGAAAGGTACGGGGTGTTATAGATACCCTGTCCCATATACATGTATTGTGTAAGAGTAACATCAGACTATCAGTAGTCACGTCATTATTCCACATGAGTAGCCACATTAACTAATCTATCAAATTGGTTGCATATTAGCTATATATCAATTAGTTGTTCCTCAAATCTAATTTAGTCAAGGTCGACTATATGTATCAGCTTAGAAGAGTACAAGTTGATGGCTATGGGACTAGCATAGGCACTTACAAGAGGTTCAAGCCTCACAATCTTATGGTTTTGGTTCAAATTGCTTACACTTTTTTATATTGTGATAAGTTAACTTTGGCCTTGTATTTCTGCAAAAAGCAACAGAAGCATCTGAAAATATTTGCTTCATTTCATACTAGTTCTCTCACCCCCAACCCCGCCCTGCCATGCCCGAAAACTATGTTGCTCAGACTTTTAAAAAACTAACATATTCACTTAGGATCGTCTGCATACTAAAAAAAGACATATAAATTGCGTGAATAAAATATTAAACGTACAAATAATTTAATTATTTGCTTTAATTATGCTTTAGTGGCCTACATATCTTTTGATCTTAATGAGTCCTGTACATAGAAGAGTTTTTGTCTGATGGATGTCATTGTGTTCTTCCTGCCTCCAGGACATTGGAATAAAGCATGGTATCCCAAGGGCGCAGACCATGTAAAAACACAGACAAACCCTTGTATATAGTTGATACCACCGATAAAGTTCTTGGAAGATTGGCATCAACTATAGCAATACATATCAGAGGCAAGAATCTGACAACTTACACTCCAATTGTGGATATGGGTGTATTTGTATAGTGGTAAGTTCCTGTGCTAAATGCTTGTTCATTTATATGCTTTGTGAAAACTACTCTTTTTCATTTAAAAAATGTTTCTTATTTGTTACTTGCACTATGCATTTTCTGGTATCGATCTTCACTATGCAAGCACATCGATATGTGCTTTTCAATTGTGAATCAGATGTGGTCAACTATTATAAAAAGTGAGTATTATATCTATGTCTATTTTCCAACACACTTTATCTTGAGAATGTTAAATGTTTGGCATTTTATCTTTCTCACATTATGTAGTACATACCTTTTTGCCATTATTAGCTGACAAGTTGAAGGTTTGGGGGTGTGTGCTCCAGTTTCTGATGTTCTGTAAAACTGAAAGAGATTGATGTAGCATTACTGGGATGATGATGGTAGACTAGGTTGTAGTACATAGTCATTGCGTTTATGCTGGTACTTTCCTTTATTGAAGATGTTTTTACAACATCTACCTCAAAAACATAGACTTGGTTGTTCTGCAGTCTAATTTTGAGTATACCTGATCATGAAGCATTGTTCCAGCTCAATTATATTAAGATAGTTCTTCTTGATGACTTTTTAACTTCCTTTAAGTTGATGGAAATTTAACTCAACAGAATGGCATCAAAGAATGGACTTCCTTCATCTTTCTGGTTCTATGGATCATATACTCAGTTTACTTGTTGGTTCAACTGCTGAAGTGTCTTCTTTATGTTCTGATAAGATGTAGTTTAGTGATTTTATATGCTTATAATTACCTTTAATAATAAATTTTATTTACTTTTGATGGATCGTAAGAAAATATAGTTGCTTGTACAAACTCTTTTTGAGTTTCTGAGTTCTCTTTACTGTGGGAGTAGAACATATATACATCTGCTCATGTACTGAACATCAATTTCTTTGTGCTTACCATATATAGAAGTTTGTACTTATAAAATGGTTAGCCAAGCCAAAAATAACATCTATATCCTATGTTTTTTTGTTTCTAATGTCAACGTTTTAGTTATGGTTTTGGCTTGCTTGTTCTTATGTTCCTGTGTTTTATAGGTCTGGCTTATAAGGACTAGTTCGTGCTTGCGCCGCCTTGAATGAGGGTGATATCTCTATTTTGTTTGTGCCATAGGTGTGCTCTTGAAGAAGCTATAATTCTCCAAAGGTAAATTCATGGGAATATTGTATCACAATTTTCTTTTCCTCTTTTGAGTTTCTTGATATTTCACTTTTGCTTTGTTTGTCACGAGGATGATATGATATGAGCTTCAATGAAGAAGTGATATTCATATAGCCGACCCCAGCTTGTTTGGGACGGAGGCATAGTTGTTGTTATTGATGTTCTGTTGAAATCTAGTTTGCAAGTTTGAATCTTTTCTATGTTGAAGATGGTTTTACTTGCTGGATTTTTTTCTCTTGATTGCCATGAAAAAGAGAGATGATTTTGGTTAATATATTTCCTTCAGCTTGACTTGACTTACAGTCGATGGTTGGATGTTTTACATTTGCTTGAGTGTGAAATAAAAATCCTTTATACAGTTATAGGGACTGGGGCAGTCTGAATTTTGATTTTTCTATTTCAGTTTATTGGCGGGTGAATTGTGACCACCACATCATATAAAAGAGGAGAAGGAAACTTTTGTTTAGCTATAAAGGTATATTAGGTGTTCAAAATATCACATGAATCCAGAGTGTGCTAATAGCATTTGTTGATTGAGGCAATTAACAAGAATACCATTTGATGATTGTTGCAATTTGCAATATGGTTTGTTTTCGAGAGATTCAGTTCTTGTGAGCTTTTCTTGAACATGTATAACTAAAAGCAACAACAAAAGATCTTGGTACAATATTGAGGGCTCCTACAAAAGAGATGGGTCTCGCTTTTGCATGTAGAGACACTTGTTTTGATGATCTAAGACTGCAATTGTGGGAACGGAACAGTAATGGGAGTAAAGCAAAGGTACACATTTTTTTGAGGTGTACTTATCATTTTTGGAAGTTAAAGTAGAGATGCGTGTACCCATAAGGTGATGCAAGAATTTCACACTTGGAATCTGAACTAGGGGATGAAGGGAAATTTTAGGGTTCGTTTGGTTTTAGGAATAAGAAAACTTGATCTCTGTATAAACTCTATATTATACAATGATATATTAGATTACTAATACTAGAATATTTGGTACTCCCTGTTTTATACTGCTTTACATTACTGCTTTGTTTAGTTCATTGATGTTGTTGATGTTTGTAGGTGATTTTGGATGTTACAAGCAATATGGCAGGCCTACAAGTTGGGGGAGGACCATGGTTCAACACATGGAAGGCCTATGCATTTGATACAATTCTAGACTCTTTTGGGTTTCCTTTTGATTCTAATTTTGCTAGCCGTGAAAATTCTCCTAGATTAGTTTGGGTAGGATAAAGTAGTGATTGAGAATAGTGGCTATTATAATTTAAAAATAAATCATTTGGCCCTCTGTTCTTATGCTGATCATAATTAGAGATTGATCATAATTAGTGCAAAACTTTACATTATGTAGATCGATACATATAGGATAGACACTTTGTTCGAGAAAGGATATAACTAAACAAATTTAAATCATTCACTCATGTAACTTTTTGGTATTTCTATCTGGATCGCTCTCTTGGTTCTGCATATATCCAAGGTTCTTACATTTATCTCCTTGCATTTTTCCACGTGCCTTACATTTTCTAGATAGGCTTATATCATGTAAATATTTTCTTACAAGGGCTTAGAGATGGACGTTAGCAGAACCTACAGTAAGTCTGTAACACATTTATCTCTTTTAATTATTTTTTGATATGATTCCTTCATTGGAATCATTAGGTAAGTCAGTAACACATTTTCTCTCTCTGTCTGTAGTCTCATTAGGTGTTGATCAGTTTTAGACACTTGCAAGTGAAATAAAGTGTTTGTGTTAAGTTGATAGTGTACCAAAGACCATCCATTTTCCAGCATAAGCTTAATAAAGATCTTGAAATGGTAGTATAGTTAATAGTTCACAGAGATTGAACTAATTATAGTACTCATATAAAGTTTGCAGGGAAAATTACGTTGTACAGAAAACCTGTTACGTTTGCAGAACACTTAGCATGGATGGTTGCTAATGTAAACAGGAAGACTACTGCTGCCCAAATGTTTTGCATTGTACTAGTTGGTTGTGTATAAATTTCAAGACTGGCTGCTAGAGTTGATAAGATAAATTATTATCCTGGATAGTGCTTAAATTTGCTACTGGTAGAGATTGTGGGATGCTGCAGTTTTCGCCTAGAGCTTGTGACTTATGTCCAAGACCAATTTTTATTTTGTATAGTATAAAAACTTACTTTTTATATATAAAAGGTTATGTTTATTAGTTGTTTTTGCAAGCACAATATTTCTTAATATTAGCATTTGCCAATTTATGGATAATTTTACTACTAATAAGGTGTCATTAATGGTAATGCGAGATGTAAATTCTAGGTGGTTTTAGTGGCAATTATTA
Source organism: Jaltomata sinuosa (assembly GCA_003996215.1). Classification (NCBI taxonomy): domain Eukaryota; kingdom Viridiplantae; phylum Streptophyta; class Magnoliopsida; order Solanales; family Solanaceae; genus Jaltomata; species Jaltomata sinuosa. The sequence goes on along the minus strand of QJPP01007210.1, from coordinate 458,205 downwards.
TTGCCGCTAAATAAATGCCACTAAAATTATGACCTGTAAGCGACAATAGTTGATATCTTTATCGACACTCTTTTTAAATGCCGCAAAAATTTGTAGCAACATTAGATCCAATGGCAATTAACTAAATGCCAGTAAAAGCTTTAGCGACAATTTGTATTGCCGCTAAAATGCATATTAAATGCCGCTAAAAGCTTTTATTTTTGTAGTGATAATATCAAAATCCACCATGTCTAACTCACCTAAGTCAACTGTGGGTCTTTATGATAGACTGACACTATATAGTTTCTATAGACTCGTTTAGCCATAATAGACTCACCAACAGGAGTAGAAACAACAAATGGCTCTAAAAGTTATTTGGGATAGATTTAGAACTTCACAATAGTATAAGGGGTTACACAAGATAATATGGCTCTTGGTTCAAGTAAGCATAAGCACCAATGTAGAAAACTTTTAACATACTAGTAACAACATCTTGAGTGTTTTCCTGATCCTGGCGGCTAGACATAATAAACAAATGATTTTGACCCCTGCTTGCCTCTGAAGTAGTACCTTTCTGAGCAACTCGGCCTGCTAGAGAGGATGATATAGTAGATTGGGCTCTATTGCCCCTATTTCCATGTCTTGCAGATGGTCAATCCCTTAATAATTGGTCCAACTGGACGCACCTAAATAATCCAGTACTACCATCACGACAACCCCTGGATGGGATCTACACACTTGTTACAAAGTGGGTATTGAGTGGCCCCCTGTGCCACACTATCCTGAGATTGAGAACCTTGAGCTCTCAATTTTTGATTATCATTAATTTTTTGGTCATTCTTGATCCAGTGTGCAGGTCCACTAGCTGATGATGGGGCATGTCTAGATGACCTCCTGTGAAAGAAAGACCTACTCCCATTCATATTCCTCTAGTGACTAATCTCATGACCGACTGACTTGACTATCTTACTCAGGTTTCTTCCCTGTCCTTCTTATTTTCTTCCTCAACCTACTGAGCAAAAACCATAAGTCTAGAGATATCCATGTCATTAATCAATAATGCTACCTTGCACTCCTTTTTCACATGCATAGTAACTCCAGACACAAACTTTTTCATTCTTTCCCTCATAAAGGACACCATCTCAGTAGCATATTGGAATAACTGAGTTAACTTTAGACCATACTTCCTCACCCTCATAGTACCCTTCTTGAGGTTCACAAACTTATCCACTTTGTTCTCTCTCAAATCTTGAGGAAATAAATGATTAATGAATGCATCCATAAAGTCATCCCAAACTACAAGATTTGCATCCTCACCATGAGTCAACTCCCACTGGTCATACCAAATGTTCGCAACATCCTTCAGCTGATAGAAGGAAAGTTTAACTCCCTATGTTTTAGTAGCATGCATCACTCTCAAAATCTTCTGGACTTCATCAATAAAATTCTGAGTGTCCTCTTCAGCCTTGGACCTTGTAAAGACCGATGAGTTCATTCAGAGGAACTCACAGATCCTCAAAGTGTCTGACAAATCATGTGAGCTAGAATTAGCACGAATTATGCCCTAACAACTAGACTGAGCTACCACAAGCTGTGTGAGAATCTGAATGGCTCCTCTAAACTCAGCATCAGAAGTAACAGTGCAGGAAGGCTAAGGAGCAGATGTCACATAAACTCTCACTGAGCTAGTTGGTATAGGTGGAGCTCTAACACTTGTGTTCTGGTCAGAGGAGCAACTTTTGTTCCTAGTTTGCATCCTAAAAGATGGAGGCATGTTGCTGGCATTGGCTCAGGTAGTAACCTTAGCCCTAGTTTTATTTCTCTAATAGGCGGTCCTTCTCGGAGGCATAATCCAAAATACTGAATGCACGAATTAGTAGAGATTCATAGAGTTAAACTCTATAGCACGAACTAGAGTATGGAAGAAGGGTGGTATTTTCTATCATCCTGTAGCTTCCCTATTATAAGTATGGTGCAATTCACACATATAAGAAGGATTTTACTAGACGCGGCTTCATAGACATCCTAGGACTCTTGAACCTAGTATTTTGATATCAAGTTTGTCATGTCCCGAGCCTACACCCTAGACATGGCTAGCACCTAGAACCATCTCTGGACCGAGCGGACCCTTGGCTTGGCTTACTACTGAAATGGAACACTTAAACATTTGCGAAAACTTTAAAGTAATGAGCATGGCTAACTTTGAAGATAAGATAAAATATATTTATAGAATGTCAATGCATAAATTAACTGAAAATACTTAGAATATCCAACACTTTACTAATTTGTCTAATGAAGCCTCTAACATAAAAAAGAGAATAAGTCTACCGAGACAAGGCCCTAAGCTACCTTTATCCTCTAAAACTAACTATTAATCTAATCAAGACTAATTGGAGCCCTCTGAAAGTAAAAGGGCCTCACCAAAGAAGAGGAGGAGATAACTAGGGATGTGCCTGGTATCAAGCCTGTGTACTTGAAACTGCATCATGAAATGATGCAGCTTCAAAAGGTGTCAGTGCATGGTATGTACAGTATGTAACAAAGCTGAGTAGAAACAATACTAATATAATTGATCAACTGAAGTACAATGTTGATTATGAAGACACCAGGAATAATGAATAAAGTACAAAATATTTGTAGTAAGCAAATCATATGCATGCAACTGAGCAATAAAACACATTATAAATTGAAGGTTATATGCCAATAAAAATACAGAAACTAACTTTAGTTTTCACTTGGAGAGTTTTTCTTAACCGACAAATACTATATGAGCTTATAATGCTTCAACATCTTGCCCATATTGACAGAGCCATCTTATACCTTGTCGTGGTGTAGAAGAACTTAACTTATAGATCCAAATTGAGCCTCTTTTGGGCTAAAAAGGAATTGTCTGACTTGCAAAATGTTCCTATTCTACACTGGCAACATAGTTTATGGGCTTGGCTTACTTGAACATTTACCCATCTCAGTGCTAAATAGTCCTCCTAAAGCAATATATATGTCCCATTTTAAGGAAAAAACTAAAAATAACTTCACTTTGAGTCTTTGCTCAATGCTTAACTTCTTTAAACTAAACTTGCTTGTGAACCTTTGCCCAAAAATCATTATCCTTCTTAATAGCTTAACTTTCAAAAACACTAGAACTTTCTTTCTTTTTGAAATCATGGTCTGTAAGCTTAAAACACTTGACTTGAAGCCTTTCATGAAATACAAACTTTGAAACTTTATAACACGTTCTCATGAAAATGAACTGCATGACAGCAACATTATAAAATATGTTTTTAAAGATTTTAAAACAACTTATGAGATCCATAGAATAGGATTAAGGCATGAATCACAGAATCCAATGAAAGGAGAAACACAATAACATAATATTCAACACTTTTAGTAACTAAGATTCAACAATAATCATCTAAACATGAAAGGAATTCAAATAGAAAAGCTTTGGGTAAAAATCCTAACTTTTAATATTTCAAAACTAAGCTTCTTAAATAGTAGGGCATGAGGAAGAATAATGTTCCCTCACTATGGTAGCCTTATATACCTGAAATCGGGAGAATCTATGGAGAAACCTTGCTTGGAGAGCCCTAGACTTTTCTTAGAGAGACTTCTGACTTTGAACTTGAGAGAAAGGAGTTGACAAAACTTCTACGATGAAATATTCTAAGTGTAGATGTTTATGAGGGATTAATAATCATGCTAGATGGTTTAGAGAGGGTAAAGGACTTAATTATCCTTAATTAGATAGAATTTCAAAGAATATTTCTCCTAGAACTAGTGGGGTGCATTGCGCACCCCGTACACTTATCCCAAGGGTGCACCGCACTAGCTATAACATAGTTTCTCTGGCACGTTGCACTTCCCATAGTGCTTGAGGAGATTTTGCAAGCATTTTAAGAATTTCCAATAGGTGTGGTGCAGATCTAATAAGTTGGTATTCTACCTACTTATTTAGCTTCTAATATTATGCTTTTGATAGTATAAAGTGGATAAATAGTGCAATTTGACACGAATTACTTCTATTTTATAGGTTTTTTGTGTTTTAGAAGTGTTCGGGAAAGATTCAGGTGAAAACAAGTTAAATAGGAGCTAAAAGGAGATGCTGGTCACTGACATGGAATTGACCTTCGCGATCGCGAGAATAGGGTCACGCGACCATGATGCACAAGAACTCAAAGCCATGCGACTGACAGAGTGGAGCCACGTAACCACGTGGAAGGATATCACAGCACCTCGCGATCTCAAAGATTGTGCACGCGATAGCGATGAAGGCTTCATCAGCTGCAGGATAGATTTGGAAATTCCCACTTTTGGAAACCCCAATTCACATACAACTCTTCTCAGATGATTGGGAAGGAATCTTTGGCTATTCTCACAACTTTTGGCAAAGCTTGGAGAGAAAGTTCATCAACCAACACCATAGGAGTGAAGATTTGGATGATCTTTATTGTAAAATCTTTAGTTTCCATTCTTCAACTCTTGTTCTTAATTGCTATTTTATTGGTGTAATTGTTGAATTGAGATTTTGGATTTGTATTAGAGTAATACTTTTTTGGGTATTGAATTCATATATAGATTTTGCTCTTGTTTGACATTGGGTCTATTGAATCCTCCATGCTTGAATTTATAGTCAATGGTTGCCAACATTGACTTAGCTTTCTAATTTGGGTTGTTGCTTGAGAGAGAATTTTCCTAAGTTCGGGAAGATTCAATAGTGGGGATTTAGAGTTTCCACTCTAGACCAAGGCTAGAGATAGTTTGGTTGCCGGAAACTCCATCTAAGAGTTGGGGATAGAGATAACCCAACTCACCCAAGTTAATTGTTGGTTATTGCTCACTCATGGTGGTTCGAGAGAACTCATGAGGATTGTTGGTTGATTGGTCGAAAGACGGTTAAGTGCACCTTTAGCCAAGACTACCCATGTGTTAATCGGGTGCAAGTATTGTGAATTAAATTCCCATTCCCAAGTGTCCCTTGTTGTCCTTACTTGGCGAAAGCAAGGTGAAAGCTATTGATCAATCTATCTTTTATTTGATTCTTTTTTATCTTTAGTGTTAGTCTAAAAAAAACCTTTTAGATATCTTTTCTCATTTTTGTTAATTGAACTTTAATAAGTTGTTTGGATTCTTTATTAGCTCGATCGCGACTATATTGTTCTCTATGAGTATGACCCCAACATCCATTGGGAATATAAATGTGTTTTGCTCTGACGATCATCGTGACCTCCAACTTGGGGAGCACGATTTGAGCATTATCAAAAATGGCGCCATTGCCGAGGAACAATTTGGCATATTGAGTTAGTTTAGAATTTGAGTTTACTTACTCTAGTTTAATTTTGTGAATAGTTGTTTTTATTTTGTTTATTTTCATTTTGTTGAATGATGCCATGGCATATCAAAGTGAAGATGTTATGAATGAGGCAAGCTTGACGGTGGAGACACCAAATCCTACTTCAACAATTATTCGACCTTACGTTTGATTGAATGGATGAAAGTCGAAGTAATCAATCTTTTGGAAGACCTTGGAAGGAGGGTGGATGAAGGTTTATCCAGTTTTGAGTTTGTCGTTGAAAGAAGGCAAGGCGTCCTTCCTCACTTGAAGGCTAAAAAGTGCAAAATGTGAAATCAAGAGAATGGCCTTCTCATGCTCAAACCTTCACCCCGGGATTGTCACCGTAAATTCGATTCAAATTTGGGTTAAAGGTTCAAATATTTAAAGTGGAGATCTAGATGGTGAAGTAACTTGCATCGCACCGCGATGTTAAATTGTGCGCTTGATGGGAGGAAACCCACCATTTTTATGCTTTACATCACTTTTTGTTTCTTTTTGGTTTGTCTTTAGGTGCCCAAAGGAATGAGAAGAGGAACCAAGTGTTCAGAAGCACAAAAAATACCTCTAAAAATGTGTCTTTCGCACCTGGAAGAGTGCCCGTCGCACATGCCATGGCACAAGCAAACAGTGAACTAAGCAAAAATCTTGCCTTTTGCAAAATAGGTGCATTTTGCACCTCCCGAAATGGTCGTCGCAACTGACTTCGCTCGACTAAATAGTGCACTGGAAAAATTTCTGAAATTTTGCCAGGCAAAGAGGCATCGCGATCGCGAACCTTGACCATCACGATCGCGTGGGACATTTCGCGATTGCGTAGAATTGTGTGATATTAAGTCATCTCGTTCACGTGATAAGGTCACGCTATCGCGAGCAAATGAACCATTTCCAAGTAATAAAAGATCAGAGGAGAAGTTTCAAAAGCAAAAATTTCCTTTGAAACTTGGCTTCTTTTCTCTCCTAAGTCAAGAATACAATCTACCATCAACTTCAATTCCTTAGCATCTTTGCAACTTCGCAGGTATGATCTCTGTTTTCTCTTCTTTGTTGTGCCCTTATCGGGCTAGTTTTTACATTATTGTGCCTTTTTGTCAGTTTTTGGAGTTGCTATGGATGGAATTGATAGTTTAGGTTGTTACTTTCTTTTCTAATAGCTTCTTTGTTTTCTTTTTTGTAGTAGGTTTGATGGATGTTTTGGAACCAGGGCAAGTTTGAGTACCCGTTAGGCTAGATAGAACTTACTGAAGCCGAGAACACTGTATAGCATATGTCGACATGCGAATTGCACCAGCTTCGCATAATCCATTACCTGGCTTATGTGTTGCATGTGCAACCCACACTTTGACGTGTGTGAATCACACTTAAATCTTTTTGTGTTAAGATTGGTATGTTTATGAGCCTTGAGTAGCCATATCGACTTAGATAGATGAATTGGCCCAATGATAGACTGAGTGACATCATTCTTAAGGGCAAATCATCATCTTTTGAGATTTTGGTTGTGGGTGACTTGTTTGGTACTAATGGAGTTAGTCTTGCATGATAAGCGAAATAGGCATGCCCCTCCAAAAAAAATTATGAAAAATGCATGGGAAAGAGTGATTTTGTGACAACTCTTTTGATCTTTTTGTGACTCTTAACTCATTAACGATGTTAATGGAAATGTGGCTCCTTTTTGTTCTTATCTAGGAAGTGAAAATTGATCCTTCTTGAATGATTCGCATGCCATGTGTGGTGAGGTTAGTTGAATAATTCTCGTGCTTGCTTGTGTTAACTAGAACTTTCCCGGTTAGTCTTTAATGCTAGCCTTGATTACTCTTGGTTGGAGAAATGATCTTAGGCCTTATTTGTGATTATTGAAGCCTATTTAACCTTAAAAGCCACTATTGCACTTAAATTGAATCATTAGTCACCCCTTTTGAGCCTAATACCTTTTCTTTGGCAACCTCGTTACAAACCTTGAACCATTTTGACAATGAATCCCTCTCTTGAATCCGCCCCTCTTTGAACTCCACAAGTGTGAAATCGAGGCTAAAAGCCTAAGTATGGGGGTTGATAAAGGTACCTTGGAAGAGTACTAAATGAGTAAATCATGGTTTGTTGCTTAATAAGAATTTCCAAAAAGAAGGAAGAAAGAAAGCAAAATGAAAATCAAAGAGGAAAGAAAAGAAAGAAAATCCTCCAAGGTGAAGAAAATGATAAGAATTGGGGCTTCAAATGAAAATAAGTGAAATAGGTGCCTCGTGTTGAATGAAAATGAAAATAAATGGCTTGGGTTTTGAATTGGAAAAGTTGTGTAGAGTTCGAGAAGGGTGTAGTCACTTGAATCCAAATGTGTATCCTACCCATCCCCGAGCCTACATTACAAACTTAGAAAATCCCTTTGTGATCTCCAACTGACTTTTCTTGAGCTAGTGGCAAATGAAAATAAGGGCAAGCCTATGATTGTTACGTGTTAGCCCTTGAACTTCTTTGTGAGTGTGAGTGTTTGTATTTGTCCCTTGTAATTTTCTTTATACATATTGTATTTTTTGCACTTTCGTTCTAATGAGGGAATGCAAATTAGGATAGTTGGTGACATTGATAAACTCTGAAAATTATTAAATTGAGCATGTTTTGGTAATCTAGTGGTTTTGAGTCACATCTCGAAGATTGGATGTTGTCACTTGGTTGTTCTTAATATTCCATTGTATACTTGAATTGTGTTTTAAATAGAGGGGAATGCTTAGATTAAGTTATCATGTAATTAACTAATCGTTAGTACCAACCGAAGTCATACTTGGTGATTGAAATGGGTTTTCCTTGACTTGAAGTGATGTCTTTGCACTTGTGTTGTGTGCCTCTTGAAATTGAATTTTTAGTTGCTTGAGGATAAGAAATAGTTCAAGTTTGGGGGTTTGATAAATTGGTATTCTACATACTTATTTAGCTTCTAATCTTATGCTTTTGCTAGTATAGAGTGGATAAATAGTGCAATTTGACACGAATTACTTCTATTTTACAGGTTTCTGTGTTTTAGAAGTGTTTGGGAAAGATTCGGGTGAAAATAAGTCAACTGGGAACTAAAAGGAGCTGCTGGTCACTGACATGGAATTGGACTTCGCTATCGCGAGACTGGGGTCACGCGATCGCAATGCACAAGAACGCAAAGCCACACGACAGCGAGAGTGGAGCCACGTGACAGCGAATTGGAGCCACGCAACCGCGATGAAGGCGTCATCAGCTGCAGGACAGATTTTGAAATTCTCACTTTTGGAAACCCCAATTCACATAAAACTCTTCTCAGCAGATTGGGAAGGAATCTTTGGCTATTCTCACAACTTTTGGCAAAGCTTGGAGAGCTAGTTCATCAACCAACACCATAGGAGTGAAGATTTGGATGCTCTTTATTGTAAAATCTTTAGTTTCCATTCTTCAACTCTTGTTCTTAATTGCTATTTTATTGGTGTAATTGTTGAATTGAGATTTTGGATTTGTATTATAGATAATACTTGTTTGAGTATTGAATTCATATATAGATTTTCCTCTTGTTTGATTATTTGGGTCTATTGAATCCTCCATTCTTGAATTTATAGTCAATGGTTGCAAACATTGACTTAGCTCTATAATTTGAGTTGTTGCTTGAGAGAGAATCTCCCTAAGTTCGGGAAGATTCACTAGTGGGGATTTGGGGTTTCCACTCTAGACCAAGGCTAGAGATAGTTTAGTTATCAGAAACTCCATCTAAGAGTTGGGGTTAGAGATAACCCAACTCACCCAAGTTAATTGTTGGTTATTTCTCACTCATGGTGGTTCGAAAGAACCCATGAGATTGTTGCTTGATTGGTCGAAAGACGGTTAAGTGCACCATTATCCAAGACTACCAATGTATTAATCAGGTGCAAGTCTTGTGAATTAAATTCTCATTCCCAAGTCTCGCTTGTTGTCCTTGCTTGGTGAAAGCATTTGATCAATTTATCTTTTATTTGATTCTCTTTTATCTTTAGGTTTAGTCTAACCCCCCCCCCTTTAGATATCTTTTCCCCTTTTTGTTAATTGAACTTCAATAAGTTGCTTGGATTCTTTATTAGCTCGATCGCAAATACATTGTTCTCTGTGGGTACGACCCCGATATCCATTGGGAATATAAATGTATTTTGCTCTGACGATCGCCATGTCCTCCAACTTGGGAAGCACGTTTTGAGCGTTATAAAAAATGGCGACGTGTTCGGGGAACAATTTGGCATATTGTGTTAGTTTAGAATTTGAGTTTACTTACTCTAGTTTAATTTTGTGAATAGTTGTTTTTATTTTGTTGAATAATGCCATGGCATCTCAAAGTGAGGATGTTATGAATGAGGCAAGCTTGACGGTGGAGACATCCAAATCCCACTTCAACCATTATTCGACCTTAAATTTGATTGAATGGACGAAAGTCGAATTAATCAAGCTTTTGGAAGACCTTGGAAGGAGGGTGGATGAAGGTTTATCCAGTTTTGAGTTTGTCGTGGAAACAAGGCAAGGCGTCCTTCCTCACTTGAAGGCTAAAAAGTGCGAAATGCAAAATCAAGAGAATGGCCTTCTCATGCTCAAACTTTCACCCCAGGATTGTCACCGGAAATTCGATTCAAATTTGGGTCGAAGGTTCAAATCTTCCAAGTGGAGATCTAGATGGTAAAGTAACTTGCATCGCACCGCGATGTTAAATTGTGCGCTTGATGGGAGGCAACCCATCATTTTTATGCTTTACGTCACTTTTTGTTTCTTTTTGGTTTGTCTTTAGGTGCCCAAAGGAATGAGAAGAGGAATCAAGTATTGAGAAGCACCAAAAATACCTCTGAAAAATATGCTTTTTGCACCTGGAAGAGTGCCCGTCGCACATGCCATCGCACAAGCAAACAGTGAACTGAGCAAAAATCTTGGCCTGTGCAAAATAGGTGTGTTTTGCACCTCCCAAAGTGCCCATCGCACCTAACTTTGCACGATGAAATAGTGCACTAGAAAAATTTCTAAAATTTTGCCATACAAAAGGTATCGCGATCGCGACCCTTGACCATCGCGATTGCGATGAGGTAAAATCTCAATAACACTTCGCGATCACATGGGACACTTTGTGATTGCGTAGAGTTATGTGATCTTAACTCATCACATTCGCGTGATAAGGTCACGCGATCACGAGCAAATTAACCATTTCCAGGTAATAAAATATCAGAGGAGTAGTTTCAAAAGCAAAAATTTGCTTTAAAACTTGGCTTCTTTTCTTTCCTAAGGAAAGAATACAATCTACCATCAACTTCAATTCTGTAGCATCTTTGCAACTTCACAAGTATGATCTTTGTTTCTCTTCTTTGATGCGCCCTTGTCGGGCTGGTTTTTACATTATTGTACCATTTTGTCGAGTTTTGGAGTTGTTATGGATGGAATTGATGGTTTAGGTTGTTAGTTTCTTTTCTAATAGCTTCTTTGTTTTATTTTTTATAGTAGGTTTGTTGGATGTTTTGGAGCCAGGGGAAGTCTGAGTACCCATTAGGCTAGATAGAACTTACTGAAGCCGAGAACACTGCATCACATATATCGATATGCTAATCACACGAGCTTTGTACAAGCCACTGCCTGGCTTATGCGTTGCATGTGCGACCCACACTTTGATGTGTGTGAATCACACTTGATTCCTTTTATGTTGAGATTGGTGTGTTTCTAAGCCTTGAGTAGCCATATAGACTTAGATAGATGAATTGGCCCAATGATAGACTAAGTGACATCATTCTTAAGGGAAAATCATCATCTTTTGAGATTTTGGTTGCGGGTGACTTATTCGGTACTAATGGAGTTAGTCTTGCATGATAAGCAAAATAGGCATGCCCCTCCAAAATTTTTTATGAAAAATGCATGGCAAAGAGTGATTTTGTGACAACTCTTTTGATCTTTTTGTGACTCTTAACTCATTAGAGATGTTAATGGAAATGTGGCTCCTTTTTATTCATATCTAGGAAGTTAAAATTGATCCTTCTTGAATGATTCGCATGCCATGTGTGGTGAGGTTAGTTGAATAATTCTCGTGTTTGCTTGTGTTAACTAGAACTTGTCGGGTTAGTCTTTAATGCTAGCCTTGATTACTCTTGGTTGGAGAAATGATCTTAGGCCTTCTTTGTGATTATTGAAGCCTACTTAGCCTTAAAAGCCACCATTTCACATAAATTGAATCATTAGTCACCCCTCTTGAGCCTAATACCTTTTCTTTGGCAACCTCGTTACAAGCCTTGAACTATTTTGACAATTAATCCCTCTCTTGAACCCGTCCATCCTTGAACTCCACAAGTGTGAAATCGAGGCTAAAAGCCTAAGTTTGGGGGTTGATAAAGGTACCTTGGAGGAGTGCTAAATGAGTAAATCATGGTTTATTGCTTAATAATAATTGCCAAAAAGAAGGAAGAAAGAAAGAAAAATGAAAATCAAAGAGGAAAGGAAAGAAAGAAAATCCTCCAAGGTGAAGAAAATGATAAGAATTGGGGCTTCAAATGAAAATAAGTGAAATAGGTGCCTCTTGTTGAATGAAAATGAAAAGAAATGACTTGGGTTTTGAATTGGAAAAGTTGTGTAGAGTTCGAGGAGGGTGTAGTCACTTGAATCCAAATGCGTATCCTACCCGTCTCCGAGCCTATATTATAAGCTTAGAAAAGCCCTTTGTGATCTCTAACCGACTCTTCTTGAGCTAGTGGCAAATGAAAATAAGGGCAAGCCTATGATTGATACTTGTTAGCCCTTGAACTTCCTTGTGAGTGTGAGTGTTTGTATTTGTCCCTTGTGATTGTCTTTGTACATATTGTGTTTTAGGGACTTTCGTTCTTGTGAGGTTATGCGAATTAGGATAGTTGGTGACATCGATAAACTCCAAATATGAGTCAATTGAGCATGTTTTGGTAAGCTAGTTGTTTTGAGTCACATCTCGAGGATTGGATGTTGTCACTTGATTGTTCTTAATGTTCCATTGCATCTTTGAATTGTGTTTTAAATAGAGGGGAATACTTAGATTAAGTTATCATGTAATTGACTAATCGTTAGTACCAACCGAAGTCATACTTGGTGATTGAAATGGGTTTTCCCTGACTTGAAGTGATGTCTTTGCACTTTTGTTGTGGGCCTCTTGAAATTAAATTTTTAGTTGCTTGAGGACAAGCAATAGTTCAAGTTTGGGGGTTTGACAAGTTGGTATTCGACCTACTTAGTTAGCTTCTAATCTTATGCTTTTGCTAGTATAAAGTGGATAAATAGTGCAATTTGAAACAAATTACTTCTATTTTACAGGTTTCTGTGTTTTACAAGTGTTCGGAAAAGATTCGGGTTAAAACAAGTCAAATGGGAGCTAAAAGGAGCTGCTGGTCACTGACATGGAATTGGCCTTCGCGATCATGAGACTGGGGTCACGCGACCCCGATGCACAAGAACTCAAAGCCATGCGACCGCGAGAGTGGAGCCACGCGACCGCGTGGAAGGATATCACAGCACCTCACAATCGCGAAGATTGTGCATGCGATCGCAATGAAGGCGTCATCAGCTGCAAGACAGATTTGGAAATTCCCACTTTTGGAAACCCCAATTCACATAAAATTCTTCTCAGCCAATTGGAAAGGAATCTTTGGCTATTCTCACAACTTTTGACAAAGCTTGGAGAGCAAGTTCATCAACCAACACCATAGGAGTGAAGATTTAGATGCTCTTTATTGTAAAATCTTTAGTTTCCATTCTTCAACTCTTGTTCTTAATTGCTATTTTATTGGTGTAATTGTTGAATTGAGATTTTGGATTTGTATTAGAGATAATACTTGATTGGGTATTGAATTCATATATAGATTTTGGTCTTGTTTGATTATTTGGGTCTATTGAATCCTCCACGCTTGAATTTTTAGTCAATGGTTGCAAACGTTGACTTAGCTTTCTAATTTGGGTTGTTGCTTGAGAGAGAATTTCCCTAAGTTCGGGAAGATTCAATAGTGGAGATTTGGGGTTTACACTCTAGACCAAGGCTAGAGATAGTTTGTTTGTCGGAAACTCCATCTAAGAGTTAGGGTTAGAGATAACCCAACTCACCCAAGTTAATTGTTAGTTATTGCTCACTTGTGGTAGTTCGAGAGAACCCATGAGGATTGTTGCTTGATTGGTCGAAAGACGGTTAAGTGCACCTTTAGCCAAGACTACCCATGTGTTAATCGGGTGCAAGTCTTGTGAATTAAATTCCCGTTCTCAAGTCTCCCTTGTTGTCCTTGCTTAGAGAAAGCAAGGTGAAAGCCATTGATCAATCTATCTTTTATTTGATTTTCTTTTATCTTTAGTTTTAGTCTAAAAACCCCCCCTTTTAGATATCTTTTCTCCTTTTTGTTAATTGAAATTCAATAAGTTGCTTAGATTCTTCATTAGCTCGATCGCAACTACATTATTCTCTGTGGGTATGACCCCGACATCCGTTGGGAATATAAATGTGTTTTGCTCTGACGATCGTCGTGACCTCCAACTTGGGGAGCACGATTTGAAAGTTATCAAGATCCCAATGCGGTGATCCTCCTCCGCGATGCACTAGCCATTTCACCTGCCTAGAACTTCTGTTTAGGCTCCGAAAACTCATTCCAAATATTTTCTAAGTGATCTAAGGGTCATACGACTCAGTTTTCAAGCCCGAAATGGCCTAAGTAGTGACTTAAAAGGTGAATCCTGAGGTGTTACAAGAAAGTACAACTCTATCAGCTAATTAAGATCATAATCCTTGTTATAATCTTGGGTGCACTTTAATCCACTAATTGTGGCGAACTCTATCAGTCCAAAATGCAACTTCATGTGATTCACTTCAATCCATATCCCATCGTCTCTCTCAGACACAAATTCCATAAGCAACATCTTGTGTATGAGTTCGTTTTGTGTGAAAACACTAGGCAAATCTAAGAAGTACCTAAAAACAAGTGTTTTGAACAATTAAAGTTGTTGCATATCCAATTTAGCTTTCAATTCATTCACAATAGAACAGTTTGTACGCACACTGACCCAAGTCTTGTAATGATTATCAGGATCAACAAAGAAATCTCAAACCTGAAATCAATGTGTATTCTAAACATCTCAAAAAGCTATATGTATTCACAAAACTATAGTTCACACATTACCAGGAAACAATGTAAATATACATTTTATACTCATTTAATGTACTTATGCATTTTATACACTTATACATTTTATACACTATAAATGTTCACAATTCTACACACTTGGCATACTATTACAAATTGCTAGTTATACATCAAATATACAAATATTATACAAATAATAGTTGAGAAGATACCTTAAAATCAAACCGTCTATGACATTTTTTCTTCCGATGAACACTATCTTTTCTCCTTTTCTTTTTGTAATGACTCGACATTATCCTCATCATCCTTGGGGAGAATGTATTTCTTTGTCTTTTTAAAGGACCAACAGTTTCATCATCAGTCAGCTTCACACCCATCTTTTCCTTCCTTTTAGAGTGTTTGTTTTTTTGTAACTTTGATGACTTTTGTACAAAACAATTGCCAATCTCATCTACACGCATTTTACTCTGTGACCTATTCATTCTCTCAGTGGGAATATGACTTTGAGACCTGATTTTTATAACAGATGGAGAATCAACAGAAACTACACCACCAACATTCCTTGATCGGCTAACAGTTGGAGTACTTGGATTTCCTTAAGCATTTTTTGACAAGTTAGGAGCATCATCAATATTAGAATGCTTCAATTGAACCCCATTAGTTGATGATTCATCAAAATCATCATCATCTTGAACAACAAAATTAGAGTCAAATTTCAACCCTCTGCCCGCTAACTTCAAAATACCCTTTGTTTTGCTCTTTTGCTTTATTACAATCGATTTCACACCCAATGTAAGCATGTTAGCATACGAGAAAAAATGAGAAGAAATTTTGAAGATACAATGGAGAAGAAATCAGAGTTGATACAATGGAGAAGAATCAGAGTTGATACAATGGAGAAGAAATCGGAGTTGATACAATGGATAAGAAAAGCTTTTTTGAAAAGAAAATACTCAAAATGGAAAATATGCTGATACAATAAAAAGGACAATACCAGTTTGGCTATATGTACCCGATTTGGCTTATCTGTACCCAATTCTACAAATTGGAAATAAATGGATTGAAGGTCTATTTTCTTTCCAATAGAGCAAACTTGGACCATTTATTTTGCATTTGGCCAGCTCATGTCCTTTTCCCTTAAATGTTTTTGTAATCTGGGTCTCTGAATATTTTCATTTATTATTAGTATAATAATTTATTATTATTTTTAGGTAAAATGTTATTAGTATAATAATAATTTTATGGAAGAAGTAAATTTGGAAAAATAGGTAATTTATACGTTTTTATCCTCACTCGGTCACGACGTACCTCCTACGTCGGCGTTTATTTTGCAGTAGACCTTTACCGTAACTACCGGGATCAGTGCTCTAACTGTCTCTCTCTGTCTCAATGACCCCCCCCCCCCATCCCCCCCCCCACAATGCCTTACAATGTACACAAACAAAAGCAAAGGCTTCTCTCAACACTGATATCACATGATGAACTGCTGCATTACATAAATTTTCACAACGTTGAAGAATTTAGACTTGTCTGAAAATGGCGGGAAACGAATGGATAAACAGTTACCTTGAGGCGATCCTGGACGTAGGTCCTCCTATCAACGATCCAAAATCGTCCCTGTTGTTAAGGGAAAGAGGTCGCTTCAGTCCAGCTCGTTACTTCGTCGAGGAAGTCATCACTGGCTTCGATGAAACCGATCTTCATCGCTCTTGGGTTCGCGTAAGTCTGATTTACCTTTCTTTTTCTCATTCATTTTGTTGATTTCCATATGAATCACTAAGTATCTCGTTTTATTTTTGAGTGCATTTTGAGTTTTTCGGGTGTTGATATAGTGTGTGTCTGCAGGATTAGAGATTTGCTTAATAATTTGTCTGGAAAAAAGCTCGTATATAATTTGTTTAATCAACAATTTCGAACTTTCAGATGAAGAACTATCATAAGCGATACCTTTTTTTCAGTTTTATGTTTTTGTGTGAGACACTACCAATATCATTTAAACAAATGAAATTTTTACCCTATTTCTGAATTGATTAAACGGTGCAATGGAACAAAAGCTAGAGTGATTTTGTTAACTCTCATATACTTGGACTGGCAATTTTATAGTTCCATTCTTGAGAAAATGGTGATTTTAGTGTTTGAGCTTTGTTTGTGGTCCCTTTGTAATTAGTTTAATACATTTGATCTTCAAATAAATCAAACATTCATTTTGGACCCTGAACTAATAAAAACTAATATAAGTCATCATCTCAAAGATAAAAATGAAAAATAAAGAAAAAGAAAGTTCCAAAAATAAATTGTGGACTTCCACTGCCCCTAGTCGAAGTTGGGGCAAGAAAGAGAACATTGTTGTCACTGAGCGGTTTTAATTGAACCCCGAAGGACAGAGGCGAAGGTGCTTTGAAAAATCGCGAGCTTTGAAAGGCCGAAATAGTATAAGTGGAGAAGATAATGATGAGGTCTAGACTCAATCTAGTCAGTTGAGTGCTAATCTTAATGACAACTTAAGCGAAGGTTCAAAATAGCGCCCAGTAACATAGGCTTGTGATATTGCCTCCATCAAGATTCAAGGCAAACACAAAAACACATCAGGATATCACTTCAACAAATAAAACTACTAACTGAAAGGTCTTCAATTAAAGCTTCGCCCGTACTTTTCACAGATGAACCAGGACATTCATACCAACTCTAATATCAATGATGCCCACTAACAGTAAAGAAAAACAATAGATGCTAATTCCTACCAACTGCAGAGAAGATTGAGATTTCAGTGTTCCAACCTAAGCAGAAATAAGGAGCCCAACTATTATCTAGATGGCAATAAGGTATTCCTTTCTCACCGGCCGCAAGAAGGGTCGCCCTATGCTCTACCTTGCCGTCTAAGCTGGTTAGCAGTGACTCGCCCAATGCCATGTCCGCTGCTTGTTCTGTCTAGAGGATCAACCCCACATCCCTAATTCACGACGATCTGCTCTGTATGTACAATGACGATCTCCGCCTAACAAATCACAAGGTCCACGTCAAGGACTTTGTGCTCCTCACCTGTCTCTTGTTTTTTTCCTTTTACTTTTTCCATTCTTAAAAAAATATTATGGTAATTTATGTTCGCTTGAGGAACCAAAATCATGCATTTTGTTTAATTGAAGGTCAAATGCAATCAGTCGGATAACACAAAGACCATTGATTTCCACATAAATTTAAGAAATCAAATGATTTACCAATAAAACACACCATTGATTAGATGATTGCAATTTGACTTCTCCAGTAAATAATTGCAGGATGATCTTTACGGTAATAACTTGTCAGGCAAGCTGAATTGGTTGCAGTGATAGAGTTTTTGCAGGAACATATCCTTTTACGAACTTTGGTCACCATAAACCCTTTTGCATTGGTAATTGAGAACAATTAAGGGAATTCATCTATCAAGGTAGTTTGAGCCGAAATAGTATCTTGTTCCTAATTCCGATGAGAAGCCAAGAAGTCTTGAGAATTTTATCCTATCCATTATGATTCCTTTCACAAGCTAATATGGTATGATGATGTCTATGATGTTCTAATTTTATGATGCTGTAACCTCATCTGGAAACCAACCATATTGACTGCATCCATACTTCAGACTAATCTTTCAAAGAGAGCTTGACTCAAAGTGCTTAATCTTCGAATGCCCAATCCTCCATCTGTGATCAGAGCCATGCCCCTCTTCATTTGACCAAGTGATACTCTTTTCTCCATCCATTCCATCACATACGGAATTCCTCATTAGTTTCTTTACTTTTTTGGCAATTGAGGGTGGAATTAGGAACATTGAAGTAAAGTATGTTGAAATGGTCAAAAGTGTTGCCCTAATTAGAGCGATCCGTCCTTTTTGTTTTGATAGGTATTGTCCCTTTTTCCTTTCTGAAACCAAGTAAGTTGGTGTAGTTTCATTGTCTTGAAGTTTGGTTTCAATGTTTCCTCGTGCGCAACACAAAAGGATAAAAAATGGGAAAACAGTGACAAAAATTGACGGTTGAAAGTTTACAACAAAACTTCCTTTTGCTCTCCCTTTAGAAGGTTGTGTACTCACCGGATATCCACTTTTAAAATTTTAGCCTTTATGTAGATCAAATGTTATCTTTAACTGGTCTTCATAAAGGCCCTATTCAGGAAATTAATAAAAATGTATTTATATTTATGCAGAAGTAAAACAAGATATGGGGGTTGAAGCAGATACTCCCTCCCGTCCATATTATTTAGTGTTTTTACGTGTTCATTTCGGTCTCAAATAAGTTTTGTTTTACATGATCAAGAAGGTAGTAGTCTATTCTTCAAAGGCCTTTGATCACATTGAAGTATGTTGATTCTAACGGATGTTTCATTGAGAATATTGCTTTGTTGCTTCAATAGTGTAAGTGCAATTATCATACACCTTAAATCTCTGTGCTCTTTATACTTATCAACTTAGAAAGATGTAAATTTAATTAAGGGTGATTTAGTCAAAATCCTTCTTAGTTTCTAGGAGTAAGTAGTTTCGTAAGGGGTGTGCCAAAAGCAAAAACACCAATTAATATGGATCGGAGGGAGTAGTGAATTATATTAGATTCTTTTTTCTTTGTTTTTGTGTGATCTAAATGTATTGGATATGCATTGACATGAGTATTAAGCAGGTCTCTTGAAATATGTCACAGGCTTCGTCAATTCGGGATTCACAGGAGAGGAATACAAGACTGGAAAACATGTGCTGGAGGATTTGGAATTTGACTCGCAAGAAGAAACAGGTTCTTGGGGATATATATCCCTGGTTGTACTTTGGGTTGATGTGTTTTTCCTTTTTTTTTTTAATTCAAAAAGTTTGATTTCATTAGTAAATTTCAATAGTTCTCTGACATCACATAATTGCTCACCTTTCAATTTATGTTCTTTTCTTTCAATGAGTTTATGATTGAAGTCAATGATGGTTATTCTCATGTAATGTAAAAGTTATTTTGTTTAATGTTTATTGTGGACTTCACCAATTACTATTTTGGATGGGACTCTACCAGATTATACTATATTTAAATCTTCGCCTGTAATCTTTACGAGAAATATGAAACCTTTCAGTTAAAGCCATAGCAATGCCAGTATATTAACCATGCAAATTTCTTGCCAATTGTATGACATCATCCGTCTATATATGAAGTTCTTTCAAGTTCAATTTAGAAGGAAAAAGTTATAACCTGTTTTTGTCCAATTGGTTCCCTCTATAAAGAGTTAAGAATTTGTACATTCATAATCTCAAGTCACTAAAAGGCGCACAAGTGCTATGACAGTTATCAATTTGCGGATTACACTGGATGATAGTAGCACTCACTTGCTCTTGTTATTCTCAATTTCCTTGGTTACCAAGACATACTCTGTCTACCATCGTATAATTGCTTTAATCAGAAAGTAATGTGTGCCCTTGCTATGATACTTGCAGCTTGAAGGGGAAGAAGCTCAGCGTGTGGCGAGAAGGCATCGTGAACGTGAAAGGGCACGTAGAGAAGCAACTGTTGATATGTCAGACTTATCAGATGGAGAAAAGATAGAAATTGTTGGTGACCTCTCAGCTCATGGTGATAGTGTCCGAGGAAGAATGTCCAGGGTCAGCTCTGTGGATGCGATGGCAAATTGGGCTAATCAATACATGGAGAAGAAACTTTACATTGTGTTAATCAGGCATTGCTCTTCTAAGTTCCTGAGATCTTGTGTTTAAATATATTTCATAATTAATACATATGATCAGTTCTGTCTAACAGAAACCTTGCTGCAGTCTTCATGGCTTGATAAGGGGAGAAAACATGGAGCTTGGTCGGGATTCTGACACGGGTGGCCAAGTATGTTTTCCCTGTATAACACTTCGTGGGCACAGTTACTCATATAAATATTACAATCTGCTACCTATCTAAATTTTTTGATGCTCTGTGTCTGTTGTGTGTGTTTCTTGTGGTGGGTTTTGAATCTTTCTTCAACTCAGGTCAAGTATGTTGTGGAATTAGCTAGAGCTTTAGGCATGATGCCTGGAGTTTATCGTGTTGATTTGCTGACAAGACAAGTATCAGCACCTGATGTAGATTGGACCAATGGTGAACCCACAGAAATGATAAACCTAACAGACTCTTTAGATGCCATGCATGAAGTCGGGGAAAGTGGTGGTGCCTACATCATCCGCATACCATTTGGCCCAAAAGATAAATATATCCCGAAAGAGTTACTTTGGCCTCATATTCCTGAATTTGTTGATGGTGCGCTTAGTCACATCGTCCAGATGTCGAAGGTTCTAGGAGAGCAAACTGGTAGTGGGCAGCCACTCTGGCCTGTTGTAATTCATGGACACTATGCAGATGCCGGTGAATCTGCTGCTCTTCTATCCGGGGCTTTAAATGTACCGATGGTTTTAACTGGCCATTCACTTGGACGAGACAAGTTGGAACAACTACTAAAGCAAGGACGACAACCGAAAGAGGAGATTAATGCAACTTACAAAATAATGCGGCGTATAGAGGCTGAAGAGTTGTCTCTTGATGTATCTGAGATGATAATTACTAGTACACGGCAGGAGATAGAAGAACAATGGAATCTCTATGATGGATTTGATCCAAAGTTAGAACGCAAACTCAGGGCAAGAACAAAACGCAATGTGAGTTGCTACGGCAGATTTATGCCTCACGCAATGGTGAGCCACTTAATCTTTGTATTTAGATTAGTTCTGTCTTCACTGTAATAGGAATATCCTCTCTCTTTCTTATTGTATACTCTGTACTGAAGACTTCTTGAATTCGTTGTTCTTGCATCATCCTTGTACCTTTTTCTTGTTCTTTTCTTTCCCTATTTGTGTGTATATATTATATCAACTTTGTTATTTTACTTTGGCAGGTGATTCCTCCAGGAATGGAATTTCATCATATTGTTCCACACGAAGGTGACATGGATGGAGAAGCCGAAGGAAATGAACATAATGTTGGGAGTGCAGATCCACCCATTTGGTTGGAGGTTTCAATCACTATCTTCCTTGAATCCTTCATCTCCTAAATTGAAGATTTATGTGGCTCTTGTTTTTTTTTCTGCTTCAACCATTCATGTTTAAAATTGTGCAGATTTGATGTTGGTCCTAACTCAAAATTATAATTCTTTGACAGATCATGCGCTTCTTTACCAATCCACACAAGCCTATGATACTTGCTCTTGCCAGGCCTGACCCAAAGAAAAACTTAATCACTTTAGTCAAGGCATTTGGAGAGTGCCCACAATTGAGAGAGATTGCAAACCTTGTAATTATAAGTTTCCCCTCCACTCATCAATATTCAGCCTATTATGCGGTTAATTGTTCTTTTGTGATATTCTTCTATTTTGTTTCATTGCAGACGTTAGTGATGGGAAATCGTGATGTAATTGATGAATGTCCAGTACAAATTCATCTGTCCTTGTTGCAATAATTAAACTGATTGACAAGTATGATTTATATGGTCAAGTTGCGTATCCTAAGCATCACAAGCAATCTGATGTTCCTGAGATATATCGTCTGGCTGCAAAGTCAAAGGTAGAGCAGCAAATTACATAAATATCTGTGGCATTTCTTTGTGTAAGCTTGTTCCCGCATAATCTCTTTTGCCTACAGAGCCTCCATTCTCTTATTTCTGATTGTACAGTGTTTACCCCGAGTAACTGCCAGGTTGAAGACACATGAATCACTTTATTGCTATTTCTTAATATAGACCAGTCATTTATACTGAATCACGTGATGATACAACATATCCATGGTGCGTGTTAAACCTTTATCATGATCCAAAGATTACAAAATATATAGAAACATAATACTCCTGCATTTTCCTTATCCTAGTATTTAGATGAATGTTTTGGATTGTGGAGCAGAAGGGAAAAGTAGTTGCAATAGTTGGAAGCATCTGCTGCCTCAGTATTCATGAGGGATTGTGTTAAGATTGCTGATTTAGAAACCTGTCTAATTCATGATAGGCTGTAATTCTTAAGGTTACTATTATTCTATGCGTTACGCATAGAAAACACAGACACAAAATGAACAATGACAGAGTGAAAGGTTACAGACTATGAAAGCCTTTCAATTTCATATTGACAACTATGTTTTTTCACATAGTTATAGCAGCTGAAAGAGCCAAAAGGAGCAAGGTTGTCTGTACGTTGACATGGCGTAATTAAGCATCACATCTCTTTGTTAAATTTTCACTTGAAAATATCTCAATTTTGCAGGGGTTTTTCATCAATCCAGCTTTCATTGAACCATTTGGACTCACTCTGATTGAGGTGCTTTTGTGATTTCATTTCCTCTTTTCGTAATTTAAGATTTACGGTTAAGTCCATTTGCAAACTTATGTCTCCAATTCAAACAGGCAGCAGCTCATGGTCTGCCCACCGTTGCCACAAAAAATGGTGGTCCAGTTGACATTCACCGGGTGAGTCCGCTGTTGGAGCCTACTTATTGGTTTAGGGTTTTTTGGTTTGTCACTGGATCTGAACTTCGACATGTCATGTTAGTTTTCGAGGACTTACTATGAACTTTGTTTCAGGTACTTGACAATGGTTTGCTAGTTGACCCGCATGAGCAACATTCTGTTGCTGATGCACTTTTGAAGCTAGTAGCTGATAAGCAGCTCTGGGCAAGATGTAGGGATAACGGATTGCGAAATATACATCTCTTTTCTTGGCCAGAGCACTGCAAGACATACTTAGCGCGGGTGATGTCTTGCAAACAAAGGCAGCCAAGATGGAAACGAAATGAGGATGAATTCTCTGATTCAGAACCAGATTCACCTGGTGATTCCTTGAGATATATTAAAGATCTGTCTTTAAGCTTGAAACTCTCATTGGACGGGGATAAAAATGAAAAGAGTGGTACTTCAGTGACTGCCCTGGATTTCGTGGAAAATGCCAACAAAAAGAAGAGTCAATTGGATAATATGGTCTCAACACTGTCAGTAAGTAGGTCCATGGAGAAAACAGAGCAATGTAAGTTTCAACTGTCAAGGAGAAGGAAGCTAATTGTAATTGCGGCGGATTGTGATACTCCAGCTGGTTTGGCTGATGTTACCAACACAATTACTGAGACTGTCAAGAAGGATAAGAGTGCATCATCCTTTGGCTTTATCTTGTCAACAGCCTTGACCATTACTGAGGTGCAGTCATTTTTGGAGTTGTTGAAGTTTAAACCACACGACTTTGATACTTATATCTGCAATAGTTGTGGGGAGGTTTATTATCCATGTTTAAATTCTGAGGAGAAATCTTCAGGGCCTTCTTTTACGGTAGATTCATATTATCAAACTCACATTGATTATCGTTGGGGTGGAGAAGATCTGAGGAAAACCATAATTCGTTGGGCAGACTCTCTAAATGACAAAGTTAAAAACAAAGCTGAGATAGCTATAAAGGAGATTGACTCAGCATCTGCACACTGCTTTTCTTTCAGAATAAATGATCAATCATAAGTAAGTTCACCTAAACATCTCAGTGTGACAATACTGCCTCTAATTGTTTGTAATCTAATGCTCTGAGTTCTATCTCTTTTCTCTAGGTTCCTCCTGTTAAGGAAGTCAGGAGATTACTGAGAATTCAGGAGCTAAGATGCCATGCAATATATTGCCAAAGCGGTAGTAGGCTGAATGTGATCCCTGTTCTTGCTTCAAGATCACAAGCGCTCAGGTCATTTCCTGCCTTTCTTTTTCATTTAAATCTTTATTTGTAACAAATTTTCACATTGCTAATAATCAAGCCTGTTTGATGTGGATCTCGAGTCTTAATTATGACTTTAAGGTTAGCATAGGTAGGCAATATTTGTCTAAGGATATTCACTCTGGTAAACATTTACCACCTTTTTTTATCCTAATTAGTTAGCGATGAAGGTGGAGTAGTTATATTTGCTTGAGTTGTGAATACTCGGCGTACGTAAACGGTATATTAATCATTAGACCTTACGTTCAGGTACATGTTCATTCGATGGGGCATAAACTTGTCAAATCTTGTGGTTTTTGCGGGAGAAAGTGGAGACACGGATTATGAATTATTGGTTGGAGGGTTACATAAAACTGTGGTGTTGAAGGGAGTTTGCAGCGATGCCTCTAAAGTTCACTCAAACAGGAACTACCCTCTTGAGCATGTTTTGCCAGCCATGAATTCTAATATTGTTGAATGTGGAAGTTGCAGCGAGGAAGATATTAGTGTAGCACTAAATAACCTTGGTTTTTCTAAGCTGTAGATGACTATTTCGGGATTGCTAGCTATGTGTTGTCAGTAATCTCTTCAAGTTCTAGTTGTTTTCGTGATATAGAATGAACTGAGCTCACAATCTGTTGGAATGAAGAAAACAGAAAGTTATCATGTTATTAGCAAGCTTCTGATTTAGCTAAATATCTAGAAGAAACTTCTCAACTTTAGGGCCTAGTTTTGATTCCGCTACTAATTTAGGTAAATATCTAATGCTTTCCGAAATCATGCTCCATGGTTGGAGCCTACTGGGGAGGTAAAACACGGGTCATGAATTTTTGCTTGATCTTTGAAAGCTAAGAGCATTATCTATCTATCTATACCATATCATCATACTTATTATGCTAAAAGTGGAACTCAAAATCAAAGTTGAATTGCTAAAACGTCATTCAAAAGCTGATGGACCTTTTGACCCTTTAGTGAAATAACTATTCCTATATAAAGCTTGTGGACAAAAATGCAACTTACATTTAAATAAATTAAAAACAGAGATATTTGTGATAAATAGTGCTAACAATTAGTAATAAACTAGTGGGGAGGAGCCCGTGCTCAAAGCAGCAGTTACATCAATGTAGGTTCAAATTCAAGCTATGGTTCATGTAAAGCATGACTTCTGAACATATACAAGAATATGAAATATTAGAAAATAGTTTTACATCAGCTCTGTATATAAATCACATACAGCTGGTTGCACAACTAATCAAAGCAATATAAAAAATAATGCACGATTCTGCTCAGTATTTTTAAATGTACTCTTGGAGGTCGCCATTGCAAGGTTTAGTTACATCCATTGAACTCAACTGGAGTTTGAAGGCAAGAATATGTACAACAAATGTATGTTTGGATCCTACAAAGTAGAAAAACACACATGCCTTAACTTCTTGCAGATTACCCGAGACTGTTTACCTTATATCCTGTCCAAGAGCAATGTCTCAAGTTAAGCAAATCCAAAAAGGATAAGAGAACAAGAAGGCCAAAAAGACAGATCATCTAAGACTTAGAGCTACAAAAAACCAACAGAACATATTGTAACTCTAATCAGAGTTTTTGAAAGTATACTTGTGTCTTCAGTCTATGGTAGAACACAATATTCTATTAGCATAGGAATGCGAATTTCTGATATAATGATATTCAAGTAATTATAGTGTATCTACATAGCTGCACTAAATGAAAAGAATGTATATACCGTATGTCTAATAGCCATATCCAAGGATTTCTTTGATAATGATCTTCCAAAACCTGAGCTATCAGGTGACGAAGACTTTGCAGATAAGTTACTGTGTGGGGAATGTCTGTCATCTTGCTTAAGAGGAACCAGCTTCCGCATATTTATTACCCTTTCAACTATCTTGGTCCCAACCATGCCTGGGCTTACATTGTCATTGGCTTTAGCATGAAGTCGGCTCATGGATGGGACAGGAACAGAGCTTCCACTGCTATGCATAACACCATTAGGAGGATGTCCTCTTGCTGGAGAGCATGACTGTCGTCTAACCCTTCCATTTGAAGCTGGCTCAACAGACGAAGATCTAACCTGGTTGGATCTTATTAAATGTTGGGGGTTCTTTGGTGTAAGGTATACGGTATAATAGTCCCGGGATAAAATGCAGGAATATTTTATCCTGCGTTTGGTTGGAGGTATTAGTTAGTCGGGGGATTATTTATGCCATCATTTATACCATAGTGATGAGATAAGTTATCCCATATACATGGTGGGATAACTAATCCCGGGACTAATTGTCCCAGGATAACTTGTTCCCAACCAAACGACCCCTTAAAGATTAATGAGTGGTGGATTGCAAAAGAAACGGATAGATCAATCAAGAATGACATCAGCTATTGACAACGCGGAGAAAATGGTAGGAAAAGAAGGCAGAGAAGGTCCATGGCCGAGATTTAGTTCTGCACGTAAGTTGGAACCTCTTACTTCAGCAAGCATGTAAAGTAGGTAAGCCATGGGAGTCATATCACAAAACAAATAGAGGGTAGCTAAAGTTATTGAACGCTGGCAGAGGTATCATTGTTCCACATGGATACCAATTTTCAGAACATTATAGAAAGGCAGAAGCTCATATAACTAAATAAGTCAAGAAAGTTGAGAAACAAATAATACTGTAAGAGTTCGATAAATCTTTCAATTTCTTCAGACGAAATCCAATGCTCATAACAAAAAAGATTAACAAGAACGAATTGGAAATGAAATTAAAAAAAAAAAAAAAAAAGAAGCGCAATCTGCTCACCGCGAAGTTAAATACATAACAGAGTTAGAGCAAACATCGTAACTTTGAACCGAGTGTTGCAAGTTATATACCAATTTTTCTTTCAAGAAATAGTAATCCCTTGGCCTAAAAAAAGTAATCTTTCTCGATAAAGTCGGTTGAATTCATGGAAAATAAGTTTTACTACACCCACTTATCAGAACAACAAACCAATACAACTAAAGTTTGAACTACGAGATTACCTTGAGTAAAGCAAAAATGGAGTCTATGATGCAGGTCCAGTGAAACTATAACTTCTCGGTCAAAAGGCTAGCTTGAATTCCACATATCAAACCTGATAGCGTTATAATTGAGATGAAACAATTAAGACGCGGAGAAGACAACAAAAGTTCAAAGCCAATCAATAAAATTAAGAATCAGGAAAATACATACTCTCAGCCTAATGGAAGTCAGTCTGCAACTAAGCAAAGAAATGGAAACCAAAGTGTGCATTACTTTCAACCTAATTTGCCTTAACTAATTATGAAGTATTCTTGAAAAAATTACATATGTACCAAGATCTTCAGTAAATTAGGGAAGATCAACATGCAACTCCAACAATTGAGTGATGGTGTCACAATGTTATAAAACACCGACAAAAAGTGTAAACCTAAAAATTGCTGATGGAAAAGTGAAAAACTAAATTAAAAGGAGATATTGTCAATAAAACTTAAGATGCTAAACCAAAAGAATGAAAGTTCCATCAACAGAGTGCATAGAAGGAATGTAAGGACTGCTATTAGCATCAACATGTTCTTTTTGTGATGTCGAACACTGAAGTTACTTCACAAATCCCAAAGAATAAGAATCAAGCTATACCAATCGAGAGGGGAAACATGAAGTTACATCAATTCTTCACGTGACATTCCAATAGCTGTTTTAATTCAACCCACACTTCTCTTAGCTTCTCTTTAATTGATTAATATAACAGTAGCAACCGGCATGAGGATCTGTATTCCAATAACTGTTTTATTCAATTCACACTTCTCTTAGCTTCTCTTTAATTGATTAACATGCCTTAAAACTATTGATTGACTAATGAGACCAGGATTTCTTTTAACTTTCAAGGCTCGTCTTACCAGCATCATCTAATGGTAGACTAAGATAATATGAAGTGTTCAAGCACCTGCATCTTTTCATGTGAAAAAGAAAACCAACCTGCCGCACCTGCATTTAATGCTTAGCAGTTGCTTTCAATCAAATACGCTGAAAAAGAATAGCACGTGTCCAAGCTATCTTTGGGCAATCATAATCAATTTCTTTTGGACAATTTCATGTAGTGACCCTTCCGGTCATGTTCGTGTTTTCGCTTTCTTTGTACTGTTAGAGCTTACCCGTAGCGGCCTTTAGTCATTTATGACTTGCTGGGACCGGTGGTTCGGTTTCCGGGACGTTCGTTTGGTTTTTATGACCCTTTCCTTGTTGTAGAGCTTTGACTTAGGAAATCATTGACTTTAGTCAATATTCTTAGCAACCGTGATCGAAATCGAATTCCGACAGTTTCGTTAGCTCCGAAACGTGGATTTTGGTCTAGTTGAACCCTTGGTCGGGGCCTAGGAGCTTTCGATATGGTTTTATCTCACTTTCTGAGATTTCAGGCCAGTTGGAGTTAAAAGTTTGACTTTGCTCAACATTCGGAGAAGATGGCCTCGAATGGAAATTTCGTCAGCGCTGTTAGCTCCGGAATGTCGACTTCGGGCTAGAGGGACCTTTGGTTTGGATCCCGAGGCTTCCAGACTCATTTTGGGCTATTGGGTTCCGTTTTAGTTAAAGGCTGGTTTTTGGGCGTGGGGCTCACTTTTCATTAAATCGACCTCGTATGGGAATTTTGTCAATTCTATTGAGTTCGAAATGCCATTTTTGGTAGGGTAACATAGTTCATTTGCGTGCGAGGGACCCCGGATGTATCCCAAGGGTCATCCGATGACATTTTGAGTTGTCAAAGTGTGTTGTTGGCTAGTTGCTGGTGCAGCACTAGCCAAGCCTTCGCCTACGCAGTGGGCAGGTTGCGTGCACGTAGAAGAAGCCAGCCAGCCTCCCCTTGTTGCTCTTCGCCCGCGCACACGGTGGCACGCCCGCGTGCGCGCAGGCGTGGCACCTGGCCTGGCCTCCGCCTGCCCTGTGCATGCACGCGCACATGGCCGCGTGCGCGGTGGCCTAGCTGCGTGCGCATAGGCCAACGCCTGGCAGTATATATTTGTTCCCCATCGTTTTCTTCTTCATTTAAACTGAATTCCTCCATGGTTGTAGAGCTCTAAGCTCAATTTTGTGGGTCCATCATAAAGCGTTGGGGTGATATTTTCCTTGTCTGTGATCGATTTCCCGCCTTGGATTGTAAGTTTTCTATCCCTTTTTCCGTTAAATTCTTCGTTCGATTCTTGAATTGTTCTTGGAATTTAGGGGTTGTTTTAGGCCCTTCCCTTACCCGAATTATGCTCAATTTTTGAGCATGTGTTCCTGGCAGCATTGGGAACCTGCGTGGGCATAGTTTTTATGCAGTTACCCTCCCCTTAAAATATATCCCCCTTCGGCTGGCATTAGTACCCCTTTGAAAGGGAAGTTTTCCACATATACATGCTATTTTGGGGCAATGGAATGGTCTAATTACGTCAAATATGTCTTTCAAACTCGCTAGGCCTAACCTTGGCAGAAAAGGTCACCTAGTTAGGACACGATCTTTATTGCGATATTATTGTGATATAAACTGCTTTATGTGATATATGTGTTGTTGGAATCAAGGAAAATTGATCCACTTCATGCTGAAATTTTCTATAACACCATAGACAGAAATGTAAGCCCACTATGTAAAGTCCGACCCAAAATACTCCGAGTCCTCCAAGTTTCTCCGATAACCCTAAAGCCTTATAAAAAATCTCCATTCTTTCAGGAAAGGTTGAAATGGAAGCTGCAGTCATGCCAGAAAGAATTTTGAGGATCTGAGAGGAAATGGAGGAAGTTCAGAAAAAACACGAGGAAGTTGACCAACTAATGAAAATCGCCCTAGCTAGGACCAAGAAGGTGGAGGAGCAGATCGCCAAAGCTAAGGAGAGGATTGCTGTGATTGACCAAATACTGGGCAAACTTGAGAATAAGACCGAACCAAACTTTGATCTGGAACTCGAAGAACTTTTCCTGGAGTTTGGAGACATAACTGGAGGTTTGAAGCGGATCAACAAAGGAAAAGAAAGAGTAATTGAGGAATCTGAAGAGAATGAGCAAGTGCTCAAGATGTCCGCGCGGGACAAGCACCTTTATGGAAACCCTAGAGAGAATGCTGAAAAGATCCGACTCCCTAACACATTGGACCAAAGTCAAGAGTGATGTTGTTTGGCCTACCAAATTCAGGCCAGGAGGAAAGCCCATCACTCTCAAGGTTCACTCCCGGGAGTATGAAAGAAATCCAAAAGTGATCCTCTGTTCAGAAATTTATGAAACTCTGAAAGCTATGGGGGTTCTTCATCCCAACCTGTCTGAAGGATTCAGATGTCATCCCCAGAACGAGCATAAGGAGTGTGCCTATCATCCACATCATAGAGGGCTTACCACGGATGAATGCAATGCATTGAGGGCCTAAATTTACCACATGATTACCAGTGGCCAGATAAGCCACCTGTGGGGTCCCAGAACCATCCTCGCTTGTGACTAAGTTGGTCCTGGCATGCCCATCACCGAGGATGTGATAATTCACCGCTATGACTTCACCGTCTTTCAGGACACCTACTACGAGATCTATACTAAGTTGGTTCAAGCCAAGATTCTGGAGCCCGTGGAAAGGAAGTCGGGTAAGATGCCTAAGGCTTGGCACCAAGGAAAGGAAATTTGCCTCTATCACGCAGGGATAGGGGGCCATGACATCGAAACTTGTCGCCACTTTCGAGTCGACCTGGAATATCTCATTGATACGGGAAAAATTGAGTTGGAGTTTCTCCCTTATCATCCTTGAAGAAGAAGATCAAAAGAATCCGGAGGCCCCGCCACTAACCGAATGAAGCTTTAAAAGTAGCAGAAGTAGCAGAGTTTTAGTTTTCAGTTATTACTTTTATGTCGTTTTTACTTTCCCCTTGTAATCAAAGATAGTGGACGAAATGAAATGAAACAAAACTTATCTATCACTTGTTCGAACTATGTAGGGCCTGAATTCTCTTTCGTGAGATACGTAGGCAGCCTTCAAGGCCCGGCCCATATCTTAAGAAAATTTCATTTCCCACTTCGACAAGAATGACGAAGAGTTCAGAAGTATAACAAACAAAGATGCTACAAGATCATCAAGTCAACCTTCCTGATAAAGCCTACTTATCCCAAATCGATGGGCAAAATCCTTTCCGTCAAGATTTTGAGTCAAATTACCCGTGGATCAATTTGCCTTGATGAAAAGCAACTTTTATGTGTTTAAAAGCAATTCTTATGTGTTTATTTCCTGTCGGATATCTTGTATCGTTTATCACTAACGGAATCTAACATAGTGACCTTTGAGTTATTTTTCATTTCAACAGATAAAAAAAACTGGTTTGTGTTGACAAAACTGGCTGAACACTCTTACTTCATTCGCTCGAAAGCACACCTGGATTCATCCTCTGACCCTCGCTAGTCCAAAGGGAAAATGACTGACAGTTAAGAAGAGAACGCTTTGGCTATAAGAGACGGTGTCATTGCTGAACAAAATGAAATGATCACAGAGCTTGCGAAGAAATTGGAAAAGATGCAAGAAGAAGTGAAGAAAGCCAAAGACATGGCTAGCTTGGCTATCACTGCCAACACTCCTATTTTGGGCAACTCTCAGCCCCCTCTCCAGATTCCTCCACTCAACTCCCCACTAACTAAAAATCAACCCAAAGATATCCCTTCCTCCTTCATTCCAAGGTCGTCAAACGAACCCATCTACAGAAACCCCTCTCACATCAGGTCCCTATACCATACCCATACTCCCCTTATCCAGCATACTAACAAGAATAACAATCCAAGTGCCTACCTCCCACAAAATCCCCCTCCAAATCTTCAGAACACTCCGCAAAACACCTACAACAACCAAAATAACCATCCTAATGTCACCAACATCATTAATCCACACAATTGTACCCCCACGTACCCAAATGCTATTCCACATGTCCAGCCCCCACCTGTTCAGAACATGCCACCTCCCACTTTCCATGCCATGGCAGAACCATACCTCATTCTCCAGGAGAGCCCTGAGCTAGATCATTATGAAGAGAAAGAAAGAGAGCTAAAAGCCGCGGAAAAGAAACGCGACCTTGATGTGGCACAAATAAAGGAAGAAATGGCCCGTATTCGAGAGTTGCGGAGCTTGCCTTACGAGAAAGGCTACGATTATGATAATCTCTGCATCCATCCTGAGATAAACCTACCAGAAGGATTCAAAATTCCATAGTTTGAAGTCTTCAACGGTGTTGGAAATCCCGAAGCCCATTTAAGAAGTTACTGTGATCAGATAGTCGGCGCCCAAAGAAATGAGGCCTTGCTAATGAGACTTTTCAACTGGAGCCTGAATGGGGAGGCGTTTGAATGGTTCACCTCCTAAGAATTGAGAAAATGGTCCAAGTAGAGTGATCTCACCCGAGATTTCACCCAAAGATTCGCATATAATGTAGAAGTCATCCCCGATAGATACTCTCTAGGACGCATCAGACAAAAGTCAAATGAAGATTTCAGAGATTATGCTTACCGATGGAGAAAAGAGGCGGCAAAAGTCTGACCTCCTATGACGAAGGAAGAGATAAGCGCGGCGTTTATGCGCGCTCAGGAGTTGGAATTTTATGACAAGATGATATCGGCGGTAAAGGCGAAGTTCGCCGACTTAGTCAAAATAGGAGAGATTATGGAAGAAGGACTCTGCAGTGGCAAGATCACCAAGACCCCAGCCTCTTCAGGACTGACAGGACCTCCCAAGAAAAAGTGGGAAGAAGTGTCTTCAGTATCTTCCGGTCCTAGCCCGATATCACGAAAACCCTTCGGAGCTAACTACAAAAAACCACTTATTCCAACAACCCCTCCCCCAGCTCCACAAAACCCCTAACCTATCTTTTATACACAGTCAATCTACCAAGCTCCAATGCCAAATATGCAGCCCATCTACCAAGCTCCAACGCCAAATATGCAACCCACATGCCAAACTCCTCCCCAAAACATCCCAGTATATCAAAAAGCTCCTGAGAACCAGAACAATCACCGAGTTCCCCCTCCTGCTAACGCCGATCTCCCTCGACCAAATTTGGAAAAGAAAGTCCCTTGAACCTTTACCCAGTTAGCCGAAACCAGAACTCAGTTATACGAAAGGTTGAAGGCCGCTGGGTTTATTCAACCCATTTCGCATAAACCAGGCAACACCAACTCTCCTTTATACAAAGCTGATCGGCATTGTGCCTACCACTCCGGAGGCACTGGACACAGTACAGAGGATTGCATTAACCTGAAGCATAAGATTCAGGATTTGATTGATCAAAGGGTGGTCACACTACAAACGGCGCCGCCAAACGTTAATAACAACCCACTTCCAAATCACGGAAGGGCCGCTGTAAACATGATCGAAATAGAGGAGGAATGGGTTGTAAGCAAGTCCATAATGCCGGCTTGCCCTATAAAGCCCAAGGAATTGGAAAAGTCTATAGCCACTTTGAGCATCGCGGAGAAGCCGTAATTTTTTGTGTTGGTACCAACTGAAAAAGAATTCATAATTGAAGCCGCCACAACCACGGCATGACAAGATCGGGAAGATTCTATGTCCCCGATAATCTGGCAAATGATGCTTACAAGAAGGATCTGCAGAAGAGGCCAATCACCGAAGGGGAAGCAGAATAGTTTTGGAGAAGGATGCAACCGAAAGGGTACTCGATTGTGAAGCACCTGGAGAAGACCCTCGCTCAGATTTCTATTTGGGCATTGCTCATGAGTTCCCAGTATCATAGACAGGCATTGCTCAGAGTCTTGAATGAAGCTTATGTGCCGACAGGTACCAGCGCAAAAAACTTGACCGCCATGGTAAGCCAAGTCCTAGGAAGCTACCACATCTGTTTCAGTGATGATGAGTTGCCTTTTGAAGGCGTGATGCACAACAAGGGTCTGCATATCACTATTCAAAGTCAAGAAAATATCATGAATAGGGTACTGATCGATGACGAATCAGATTGAATATATGTCCATTATCTACACCCAGTTGGAATATGATTTGGGGAAGGTCCGCCAAAGCAGTGTCAATGTGAGAGCCTTTGATGGAGGTCAAAGAGACACCATTGGAGAAGTCAGCCTGTACAATCAGATGGGACCCGCTGAATTCCATACGAAATTCCAGGTCATGGACATATCAACTAGTTACAACTTGCTCCTGGGACGATCGTGGACACGGAGCTGGAGCTGTGCCATCCACCCTGCACCAGATGTTGAAGTTCATTTGGGAGGGACATGAAATAGTGATTCATGGAGAAGGGAGCCACCTGAGTCGCCCAAATAGCTGCGTCCCCGTAATCGAAGAGGTCCTAAGGGGAAGCGACTTTTACACGATAGAAATTGTGAATACCGCAGAAGAGGTATGGTTCCTCAAACTACCATGCCACATATTTACAAGATGCTCACAACCACGATGCTGAGGTGTTGGTATAAGCCAGGTTCTGGTCTAGGAAGGAACTCTGACGGTCGGAGTGAACCTTTGAGCATTCCTGGGCAGTTGAACAGGTGCGAATTGGGGTATGTGGTCCAAGAAGATGAGGCAAACAACAAAGAGAAGAGGCAGTCAGGACTGCCTAAGCCACTTCCTCACTTGTATCAGTCATTTCCGGTGTGTATTAGCCCTTCAAGCGATGGGTTGGAGGACGGGATCGGAAGACTATTTGAAGAGTGCGATGTTGTAATGGAAGAAGCTCCTGGAACAACCATGATTAGGAATGCCGAACCCGGCAAAAAGTTGCAAAATTAGGTCGCAACTCCCCTTGTGACTCTCCACTTGGTTGGGTAGACAAAGAATCTATTTTAAAAAAATCGATAATTGTCCGGATGAGGCTCCGCGACCCACCCTTTATATTTTAATATTCCTCGTACTATTTACTGCTTTCCAAAAGGCATGCACCTGCATTCACGTGGGTTGTAGCCATAGTTTGTAAATATTTCTGCATTTTAATGAAAGCCTCCGTAGTTCAAAACATTCGCAGTTTATTTTATAGCTTGTTATTTTCTAACTCATTTTGTTTTGGTTTCAGTAATAATAAGATAAAACCTGCCACTGTCATGTCATGTCAATAGCTTATCAAACAACCCGAGTTAGATGATGATGATTTTGAAGAGTATGATGAAGAATTAACAGAAGAATTAAAAGACTTTGAGAACCGAGAAAGGCCTAATCTAGAGGAAACCGAGATGGTTAATCTAGGAGACGACCAAGAGATCAAAGAGACCAGAATAAGTGTCCATCTGACAGAAGTGCAAAAAAGAGAGCTTACCAAGCTACTCCGAGAGTACATCGACATATTTTCTTGGGCCTACAGTGACATGCCGGGACTGAGCACGAACATAGTCTCTCACAAATTACCCATCAACCCAGGGTTCGACCCGATCAAGCAAAAGACTCGAAAATTCAAGCCTGCTCTAAGCCTGAAAATCAAGGAAGAAGTTACCAAACAGATTCAGTCTTGAGTGGTAGAGGTTACAAAGTATCCAACTTGGTTGGCCAACATTATGCTAGTCCCCAAGAAAGATAGGAAGATTAGAATCTGCGTCTCCCAAGGATAACTTTCCATTGCCCAATATTCACATCCTTATTAACAATTGTGCTAAGCATGAAATGCAATCATTCGTGGATTGTTTTGCCGGGTACCATCAGGTCTTGATGGATGAAGAAGATGCTAAAAAAATAGCCTTTATCACGCCCTGGGGTGTCTATCATTATCGAGTGATGCCGTTTGGTCTTAAGAACGTGGGTTCCACTTATATGCGAGCCATTACAACCATTTTCCATGAAATGATTCACAAGGAGATCGAGGTATACGTGGATGATGTGATTGTCAAATCCCACGAGAGTTCGGATCACTTAGCTCATTTGACTAAGTTCTTTGGCCGACTATGAAAATACAATCTGAAGTTGAACCCCGCTAAATGTGCTTTCGGGGTACCAGCTGGCAAGCTGTTAGGCTTCATAGTCAGTAGAAAGGACATCGAGCTCGATCCTTCAAAGATCAAAGCAATTCAGGAGTTGCCTCCCCCGCAGACCAAGATAGAAGTAATGAGTTTTCTGGAAAGGTTGAATTATATTAGTCGGTTCATAGCCCAATCGACAGTTATTTGCGAACCTATCTTCAAGTTACTAAAGAAGGATGATCCAACCAGCTGGACAGAAGAGTTCCAACAAGTTTTTGATCGTATCAAGAAATACTTATCCAACCCACCAGTATTGGTTCCTCCGAGAGAAAGAAGTTCGTTATTGCTATATCTGTCAGTTTCATAGGGTGCCTTTGGGTGTGTCCTGGGGAAACATGACGAGAGCGGAAAGAAGGAACGAGCAATTTATTACTTGAGCAAGAAGTTCACTCCGTACGAGGCTCATTATATTTTACTATAAAGGACTTGTTATGCTCTAACTTGGGTTGCCCAGAAGTTAAGATATTATTTGTCGTCCTATACGACATATCTCATTTCTCGAATGGACCCCCTAAAGTACATATTCCAAAAAGCCATGCCTACGGGGAAATTGGCCAAATGGCAGATATTGCTAAGTGAGTTTGACATTGTATATGTGACTCAAAAAGAAATCAAGGTACATGCCTTAGCAGACCATCTAGCGGAAAATCCAGTTGATGAAGATTATGAACCACTCCGAACCTACTTCCACGATGAAAAAATTCTGTACGTAGGTGAGGATAATGCAGAATCATACCCTGGTTGGAGATTGTTCTTCGATAGGGCGGTCAACTTCAAAGGTTCAGGCATTGGAGCAGTCTTGGTATCAGAAACTAGTCAGCACTACCCGGTGATAGCCAAACTCCATTTCCCGTGCACCAACAACATGTCCAAATATGAAGCTTTTATTCTCGGTATCCAACTGACTATTAATATGAATGTTTGAGAACTCTTGGTCATAGGTGACTCTGATTTTCTAATTCACCAAGTCCAAGGCGAGTGGGCTATGAAGAATCCCAAGATTGTGTCGTATGTAAAGATGGTCCAATATCTATGCAAGAGATTCAGGAAGATCGATTTCAAACATACTCCGAGAATTCAGAATGAGTTTGTCGATGCCTTGGCAACCATATCCTCCATGATTTAGCAACCCGATCAGAATTACATCGATCCGTTAGTGATAGGTCTCAAAGAGCAACATGCACACTATGCGCAAGTCAAAGCGGAATCGGATGGAAGACCATGGTATCATGATATCAAGAGGTATCTAGAAGCCGGATTCTATCCCAAAGATGTGACCGCCAACCAAAAGAAAACCATTCGCCGAATGGCCAACAACTTTTTCCTAAATGGAGAAATCATGTATAGGAAGACTCCAAATCTTGGATTCTTAAGATGTGTTGACTCGATTGAAGCCACAAGATTGTTAGAAGAAGTGCATGCTGGAGTGTGTGGCCCCCACATGAACGAATTCACTTTAGCCAAGAAGATCTTGCGAGCCGGATACTTCTGGATGACCATGGAAAATGATTGTAGCAAGTTCGTACAGAAATTTCACAAGTGTCATATCCACATAGATTTGATTCGAGTACCGCCTAGCGAACTTCATGCTATGAGCGCACCTTGGCCTTTTGTAGCCTGGGGCATGGATGTCATTGGTCCCATCGAGCCACCGTCCTCAAATGGACACAGATTCATATTGGTAGCTATCGATTATTTTACCAAGTGGGTGGAAGCCGCTTCTTACAAATCTGTAACCAAAAATATTGTAGCTGATTTTGTTAAGAACAACCTAATCTGTTGATTCGGGATCCCCGAGTCAATTATTACCGACAACGGAGTGAATATAAATAGTCACTTGATGAAAGAAATATGTGAGCAATTCAAGATCACTCACCGTAATTCAATCGCATACCGGCCACAAATGAATGGAGCTGTGGAAGCTGCCAACAAGAATATCAAGAAGATTTTGAGAAAGATGGTGGATAGTCATCGATCTTCGCGCGAGATGTTTCCTTATGC
Source organism: Jaltomata sinuosa (assembly GCA_003996215.1). Classification (NCBI taxonomy): domain Eukaryota; kingdom Viridiplantae; phylum Streptophyta; class Magnoliopsida; order Solanales; family Solanaceae; genus Jaltomata; species Jaltomata sinuosa. The sequence continues at coordinate 420,181 of QJPP01007210.1, read as the reverse complement.
TCTGTTAGGATACCGGACAACCGTCAGGACTTCGACTGGGGCAACACCTTATATGTTGGTATATGGTTCGGAAGCAGTGATACCCGCTAAAGTCGAAATACCATCCCTTAGGATCATTCAGGAAGCTGGGCTGAGCAATGAAGAATGGGTTCGCGCTCGTCACGAGCAACTCATATTGATTGATGAGAAAAGAATGAGTGTCGTACGCCATGGTCAACTGTACCAACAGCAAATGATTCGTGCGTTCAACAAAAAGTGAGAGCTCGCATGTTTGCGATAGGACAACTGGTCCTTAAGCGTATTTTTCCCCATCAAGAAGAGTACAAAGGAAAGTTTTCACCCAATTGGCAAGGGCCATATATCATTCAGAAAGTGTTTTCAGGAGGAACTCTGATTCTGTCTGAGATGGATGGAAAAGTGTGGCCCAAACCGATCAACTCCGATGCTGTGAAGAGATACTATGCATGAAGATGGTTCTTCTTCCTTTTATTTCATTCCCTGTAATGGCACTTCTTGATTGTAATCATTTTTTATGCTTTGTAATAGCTTAAAATTCCCTATCCGCCATGTACGAACTATGTTTGACTTGAATTCTCAAGAATGAGATACATAGGCAGCCTGTGTCGGCTTCGGTCAACTCCTTAAAAAAATCTATCTTTTCCCCTTCCTATCTCGAACTACGTCTGACCTGAATTCTCAAGAATGAGATACGTAGGCGGCCTTTGTCGGCTTCGGTCATCCCTTTGTTTATTTTCAACATTCTCCCACTTCAAGTGTGGGAACTACGTTTGACCTGATTCCTACCTCAATGAGATACGTAGGCACCACAACGGCTCGGTCATATCACCCCAGAAAATGGAAACTGGGGAAATTTTTTTGAGAAAGGAATCTCAAAAATTCAGAAGAAGAAGTCCATTTCCAGCAAAACAAGAGAATGCTTGTAAGCATGTAAATGCCACAATGACCCGATCATATCACCCAGGAGATGGATACTGGGAAAGAGTTTTTGGGAAAGGAATCTCAAAAATTCAGAAGGCAAAAGGCATCCTCCAGCAAGTCAGAATACAGAAGATGCCAAAGAGCAACCAAAGTAAATATTGAAAAAGAATCACGCAATCCCCACAGAGTCTCAAGTCTCTTGCCAATGTAATGAGATTCGTCAATGAAACCTTTAACTGGGACAAAAAATTTAGGGAAGACCTCAAAATCTCCACCGAGCTTCTTTTGAGAGTTTAGAAATAAACTCTGAAAAATTCTCCAACACAGAGAGATCAGAATCTGCTTCAGAAATCTCTAGTTCGAGGTGGATTAATCCCCAGTTGTGACAGATTTCCCAAAGAGCATTTCCGAATTCCCCAGCTAGGACGACAAAGGATCTTCATAGTCCGCCTGCAGTATGTCAGCAATATCAAGGCCTCTAATAAAGGACATTCGTTGAGCTAGCACATGACATGATGGGCAGAGACCTTCCCAAACTATCCTTTTTCGAAAGATTTGTGTTTCAGAGAACTTTATTTAAAAACCTTTACAAAAGATTAGTTTTACTCCTTTAATGTAATTTTGTCTTATATCTACCGCGACCTGGGGAGAGTCGAGAGCGACGAGTACCCAAGATTTGAAAGCATCCGGAGAAGACAAAATGAGGAGCAGAAGATCGAAGGAGGTCAACACAGACCAATTTTGGCAAAAAACTAACAATTTTTATGTGGATGCAGGTTGTCCCAAAAAGTATGATAAAAGGCAGTCCCTCGTTATCCAACGCATTCAAAGAAATGCAACGAGACCAGATGCCTCAAAATTTGGCGAGAAAAGCCCAAAGCAATGGGAAGAAGCCAAAGAGGCAAAAGTCACCGAATGGATCATAACATTTTGGTCAGTCTCAAATTGGGACACCCAAATGAGAGATCGACGACGTTCTCCGCCAGTCCCCGACAAGTCAAAAATTACCACAAATAGACGGAGTTCAAAGACAGTATTTATGGTTGTCCCCAGAAATGGGCACGACCATTTCATTCACATTTTAAAAGAAAGTTGTTTTGATTAGCTTCATAGACTTTGTCTTTAAAGTTTGACTATGGTCGCTAGTAAAAGCGACACTGTGTCTACTAATTTGTTTACTTTGAGCACAGGTATGCACAGAGGAGTCGACAAGACAACATACAAATAAAAGGTGATGTGTTTTCATCAATTTGCTGTGCTTGCCATTGCACGATCATCCATGTCATATTTGCATGTCAAGAGGACCATGCCGAGAGGGCCATTCATGTTTGCACGCCGAGAGGGCCATTCATATTTCCATATCAAGAGGACCATGCCGAGAGGGCCATTTATAATTGCATGCCGAGAGGGCCATTCATATTTGCATGTCAAGAGAACCATGCCAAGAGGGTCATTCATGTTCGTATGTCGAGAGGACCATAATCATTAAATACCGCAGATACACATCCCCTGCGAAGACTATTTCCCTCTACCAGCCGATTGCAAAGAGGATGACATTCATAGGCGTCCCTAAGTTACACTTGTTGTGCAGGATCGACCCCATCATGCTTATATCCGAGATCACGTGAGACAAAAGAGTCTAAAGTTGAAGATATCATTATTATCATTATCATTCATTATGCCAAGTCTGGCATTCAACATATCTATATCCGAGATCGCGTGAGACGGAGGAGTCTGACATTGAGGATGTATTGGCTTTCTTATTATTATGCCAAGTTTGGCATCGAACATATTTATATCCGATATCACGTAAGACGGAGGAGTCTGACGTTGAGAGTATATTTGCTCCTTTATTATGCCAAGTCTGGCATTCACCATATTTATATCCGATATCGCATAAGATGGAGGAGTCTGACATTTAGGGTATATTTGCTCTTTTATTATGCCAAATCTGGTACAAAGCATATTTGTATTCGATATCGTGTAAGACAGAGGAGTCTAACATCGAGGATATTTATGCACTTTTATTCAAAAGCGTCAATCGCCAGGAGATGACGCTATATTTGATCGTGTGGCAAAGGTCTTGTCACCTCAATAATCAAATATCGCTTGCTATCAGAGTCTAAAGCGTATAGTCTGAGAGACGTCTATAAAACGCCATCCAAACTGGATGATGAATCAGATTTTCTAAAATTAGAAGGCCAAAGGTTGTCTATAAGTCACAGCGATATCTGAAATTGGATAGTGTGCAAGATTGCCCAAAACTTGACAGACTAAGGGTTATCATTAAGACGCAGTGATATCTGAAACCGGATAGTGTGCAAGATCACCTGAATATTGACAGTTCAAGGGTAATGCGTAAGTCACAATAATATCCGAAATTGGATAAAAGTGCAAGACTACAAAAGATTGATAGTCCAAGGGTTATCTATAAGCCGCGACATATCCACTTGATATTGTGCAGGACTACCCAAAGGCTAGCAATTCAAGGGAAATCTGTAAGTCACGTTCACCCAAGATCGGATAAAGTGCAGGATTGCCCAAAAACTGGCAATTCGAAGGATATCTGTAAGCCTCCTCTATCCAAAGTCGGATAATGTGCAAGATTACTCGAAGTGGACAAGTTAAGGGCATCTGTAAGCCGCCTTTGTAAAAAGTCGGATGATGTGCTAGATTACCAAAAGCCCAACAATTCAGGTAATATCTGTTAGTCGTATCTATACGGATGATGCGCAAGATTCAGCCCAAAGGCATATGCAAAAGACTGCTATCAATAGCCAAGAAGGCTATCACATTCAAGAGAATGCCACAAACGGTCAAGAGGATCGTCACCATCACAACGACTACGAAAGTCATCATATTCAAAGATCACCACACTCAACCATCATAGAATTGAATAATATAATATTTCTAAGTCACAGCAACGGGAATACTCAAATCTAACACTTATAAGACGCAACAACGGGAATGCGCAAAGTGTTCAAGTCATAACAATGGGTATGTGCAAATATAGCACTTATAAGTCACAACAACGAAAATGCGCAAAGTGTTCAAGCCGCAACAATGGGAATGCGCAAATCTAACACTTCTAAGATGCAACAATGGGAATGCGTGAAGTGTTCAAGTCACATCAATGGGAATGTGCACCAGGTACAACACTGCCAAGTCGCCACAAATGGTTATGAGGAATATCACACAAATGACTACGAAGGTCGTCATACTCAAAAATTACCACACAAGCAATCCTATCTGATATCCAAGAAGACTATCATTGAAGTTGCCATTTTTTAAGACAAAGACAGGAAAGGACGTCATCTTTCTCAAGAAACAACAGATAAGGGAAAAATGAGGTACGAAGCTGTCTCTCCTTATTGAGCTACCTTACTACTAACAATTTTGTTTCAAAGTATTGCCGAGAATATCCAAGAGGATGAAAATCTCGAACCAGAACAACAGGTACAAAGCACATCAAAAAGATGTCACAACCTAATATTCGAACGTAGTTCCAGGATGAGGTATGACAAAGAAACTACCTCCCCAAATAAATTATGTTACTACTAAAAATTTTGTTTTGAGATGTTGTCGAGTGCATCTGAGAAGGATGAAATTCTCAAAGCAAAACCATAGGTGCGGACTACATCAAAAAGGACGCATCACAACGTGAAACTTTTTCTTAGCAGCGAACTGGGACATAGTCCGAAGAGGAATATCAAACTCTTTGGACGTGAGCTGAGGAACGACTACCACCGCCTTCAAACCACACCCCTCTCAGAAGGCATGTGGGTATTTTCTATCTTTGGGTCTTAGTTTCGCATCAAGGGTATTTTCTGAACTCACACTGGAAGCTATACTCTTTCTTTTCAAATTCGGGTGACGATACACCTCGAGCTTTGGAAATTATGTCCTGGTAAAATCTTACTTATGGGTGTGAAGTGCACCACATTCATAGTTGAGAGGTTACAAGCTTTTTTTCTATAGCTCAACTTATTTGTCAGTCATTCCGAGCCAAATGTTGTCTTAACATAAAGATTACCTTTTCCACTGATTGAGTCAAACTACAAGCAGCCTGATTCTCAAGTCTTGGGATATGTAGGCGGGCTCTATTTTGAAAACTCGGTGCATTCCAAACCCCCCAATCCTCTTACTCCCCAGCTTTCCGGCCTCTCCGTACTCTAAAACCGGGATAGTTTGGAATTCCTTGAAAATCATGCGTAAAATCAAGCATCTTGAACTACAAGTGGCCTGAATTCCCATGTAACCCGGGATATTTAGGAAACTCAATACAAAGTTCGGCCATGATTCCTTGAAATTCATGTTAAAACCAACCGCTTCCTGAAGATGGACCTGTGGTCAGATAAAATTGGGAACGTCAATTTTCTTTGCCCAGGGTTCATTAAACTCACCCTACCCAAAGGGAGGGGCAGCTGTTGACACCCAATTTTTACCCTCCACATTACAAATTAATCTTGAGCCTTTTTGAATTTTAAATAATTTTTGAAATAATTGTTTTGTAAAAAGGGAGAAAATATTTTCCAAATAGGCTTTATAATAGTTCTGTATAACAATTTATATCTTTCATATTAAATTATGTGAATTTATATGAATTTACCTTAAGAATTATTTTAAAGTTTAATTTCGTAAAAAAGTCCTTTTTAAAGATTAAAAATTAATTTTTCTCCAAGTTTTTTTTTCAAATAAGAGGTTAATTGAATAATTAATTTCATGTTGGTTAAAAAAGGAAATTATGTGTTGAACATGATAATTATTTCAATTTATTTAAAGTTAAAAAGGCTCGGGTAATTAATTTTAAATTAATCCGTCTTTATTTCTGTTCTAGCCTAAATCCCTAAAGCTATTTAAATTCTAGCCAAATTTTCTTAAATCCTATTCAATTTGGCTACATCTTTTACTCGAAATAGCCATATTTTACAAAATTTGGCCAAATCCTCAATGCCCTTATAACCCCTTGCTTCAGCTGACCATGTTTGGCCTAGCACCCTAATCCGGCCCACACCCATCTCACCCTATACTCCTCTATTCCTCTTTTCGTTTACTCTCACTTTCTCTTTAACACCCAAACGACCCCTTTCACTCTCTTCTCTTCTCTCTCAAAGCCCAAACCCTAGCCGCCACAACTTTTCTCTCCCCTTTCCCTCCATCTTCTTCGTCTCTCCGTACCCCCATCGCGTACTTAGCACGAGAGCTGTACCAATGAGGTACTAGGAATGCTACGTGGAAGGAATCCATGCCCTCACCCATCCTTTACTCATTTTCTTCATCATCGCTCACAAACGACGAAACCAGTACAACCCCAACGTTTCCCCAATGTTTCTTGATGAATCCAACTTCAAATCTTCGTCACCATCGTTAAAATTCACAAATGCCATCCCTAGCTCCATCCAAAATAAAGCTGGCAAAGTTGAGAAACTTCCAGAAGCTCCAGGTGTCGTACTATCCGCATTTTCAGAGGAATTTTGTACAACTTCGTACAATTCCTTTGCTGGAAAAACTTATCCCATTAGGGATTTCAAATTTCTCGAAGGGTTTTCCAACTTTGCCCTTTATTTTCCCCCCCAATCTCACCCCAAAATTTCCCTATAAATAGCCCTTTTATTTCATCATGTGGGGTTAGTTGATTTGGGGAAAAATTGAAGGTTTTGGGGAAGCATTTCTCTAACCTTACGCAACCGAATCATCTATTAGAGATATGAAACACTAAAAAAATCAAACTCCGGCGAGGTTACTACTAGTTCCGGCGGTGGTAAAAATCTCCGACGTAGCTCATTTGTTCTGGTTCGCTTCCTTAAGGAAGGTAAAATCCTTCACTCTCCTTTCCCTTTTTCTTTGTTTCCTTGTTAAAATGTAGAGTTGTATTTTCTTTTAATGTTTCCATGTTGGCTTTAGGCTGACTTTGTTGTGAAGTTTAAATGGTCTGTTCTTTCTCTTCCTAGAAATGTCTATTTTTACTGGCTCTATTATAGTCATGTGTTTTGCTTCCTATTTTAGGAATTCTGGTTTTAGGCTGTTGCTTCTTGTTTGATTCGGGGTTAAGAATCTGTGAGGGTTTAGCTCAAAAATGTGTTTAGTGGAAATGGTTGCTAAGTTCTAAGAACTCTTTATATCGTTTGTTCTATTTTCTTGTCCCCTGTTTCTTTGTTATTTTAAAATGGCTGTGTGTGTTGATATCTGTTTGTGTACAAACTTGTCAATCATGGCTTGGATTTTGTCTTAGCTTTGCTTGAAAAATATGAATTATAGTATTGTTTATGTGGATATTTTGAGTTGATTTTCCTTCGTTATAGATTCCTTGTTGTGATTTAGAACTAAAGATGAGGCGTGTCTATTCTATGACATGTTCTTCATCTTTGCAAGTTCCCATGTTCAGACCCTTTTTATAGGAATCAACTTCGTTACCCTCCTTGTATATGATATGCTTCATATTGAATATTGAAGCTAGCATGATTGTATCACTGTCCTAACAGATTGATGTCTTAAATGTTTCAAGCTTGATTTTCTTTGCAAATTGCATAAGATTGATGGTTTGGGTTCTTTTCATGATAATCTCCTCTCCGAAAAACCCCTCTTTCTTGTATGATGTTTGAAAATGATTATATACTTGTGATTGGTATTTGTCATATTGAAATCTGCCTCAGCCTATCCTTGTCTTCTTCTTTGACCAATCTTTTTCATAATAAGTAGTATTAAGATCATGCTCCATAGTTAAGTTTTCAAGACTCTAAATGATTTTGTGTTAAACCATCTTTGTGATCTTTGATTCAATGAGTTCTTTTGTAACCAGAATCTGCACTTCCCATGCTTTGAACCATTGTTTAATCTCAAAGGTTTGACTACTAAACAAAGTCTAGTAAATATGAGTATGTTTGCATCTTGGAACTGGTTTGTGTCTCTATGGTAATATGTTGTGTTTTTTTTTCAAAACCTATGCATTTGGATATATAATTTCTGATCACCATCAGTCCAGGGTCTATTATAGAAGAAATTTATTTAAGCTTCTCCTTCTCTACTTGATCCATGACTTTAGCTCTAAAAATGGGGAATTTGAATGAATGGTCTTTGTCCCTTGTTTAGGCTGAAGGTTTGAACTATTGTGAATGTGCATTGATTGTCCAAGCATGATCATATCTGTTTTAAATTAGTAGTTTACTGCCTCAAATTAGACCATGTATCGTGTTTTGTATGCCTAAACCTTATATGCATTTCTGTGATTGATTTCAAATGTATCAATTATTAGAAGAATACTAGCTTCAAGTCTAGCAATTTAAGTATGAAACCTGTGTGTGGCACCATTAATTGCTTAATTATTTTATTTAGTTTTACTTGTATGCATACTGATCCTTATCTTTTTCTCTTTTGTATATGATGGTATGGTGGAGTCCAATTGGACTCCCAAATTCTCTCCGTTGGGCCTAGCCCAACAATATCCGAGTCAGCTCATTCGAGTCCTAAAGGGACTAAGCATGTAAAGCAAAGTGGAGCAGACCGCTAGTTGAAGAAAGGAAATGGGCAGGCCCATAAAATTTTCACCAACAGCTAAAATAGTCCAAAAGGGCTAAGAGTGAACAAATGGGCCAAGCCCATATCAACATAACAATAGCCAGCCCAAAAGGGGCAAATTGCAGCAGAACTGGACCAAAGTCCAAAGTAAATGACGGTGGGCCTAAAGAGGGACCACAAATTAGATTTAGGACAGGTTTAGATTAATAGTTCAATTATGCCTTTAATTCCTTAATTGTTTGGTTAGAATTAATTGTAATTAATTTGGACTGACATCTTTAACTTAGTTGGATTATTCCCAAAGGTTAAAACATTTCTGATTTAGTTTGCTTTAAATTATTTTCTTCATGAACAGTTAGAAAATTTTATGTTTTAAAAGTTGTCAAAAACAAGCATGTTTCGTTCTGTTTTTAAAAGTTAATTCTTGGTATGTTTCCATCTGTGATAAATGAATAACAAAACCTCTTTCATTAAGTTATATTTTCCATGTTTTTCTTGAATCAAGATGTTTTTCTCATAAAATACAAAGATCCTTTCAAAGTTAATCAAATAAGTTGTTTTCAAACAAGTTCGGATAACCGCGAGTTAGCGGATACTCTTGGTGTCTTAACACCCTTCCAAGAGTATTAATTTGAACCCTTACCCAAAATCTCAAAATTTTAAAGTCTTTATCTGTTTTGGATTTTAAAAATTCTTCTAAGTTTTTCTTGGTTTTTACTTTTATAAAAACTAAGTGGCGACTCTTGCTTTTAATTTGAAATTGTTTTGACTTCAACACAGAATTTCGAAATGGTTTTCAACACATAAAGTCATTTTTTCCCGAAAACACTCACTCTCTCAAGGAAGTTCAAGTGCACACACATGAATCATAGGCTTGACCTTCATGTAATTTGCCACTAATGTAGAGTTACCAAGCTCAGAATCACTAAGAACTTGTGGATTACGATGTTGGGTAGGGCTAAGGTGAGGATTCCATTTGTCTCAAGTGACTAAACCTCCCTAACACTCTTTGTTATCATTTTGAACACCGATCATATTTTTGAATTTTGACTTCACCTTATTTCTCCCTCACATAACCCAAGCTCTTCCCGTCAACTTGATCATTCAACCTCCTTGTATCACCTTAACTTGGTAGAACTAATTCTTTTCTTTTTATTTTGCTCATTGCATTGAATTTGGAGCAATTTTCAATTCAAATACAAGATGCTACCTTGCACTTGGAATGCATCCCTTTTCTTCTCCACATTGGGTACATACACCCCCAAACTTAGGCTTTTGCCTATGTAATCATTTCAATTCCTCCCCAAACTTAGGCTTTTAGATTATGTTTCAATTTCGAGCCACTAGGGAGGATGGGTGCAAGAATAAAGGTTCTAAAAAGGGTTAAGGTGTCAACCGAGGTGCCAAAGAAAGGTCACAAGCTCAAAGGGGTTCACTAGGATCAATGTCAAGGGAAGTCATTTGGGTGAAGTGGCTATTCAAAAAGGGCTAAAGGTCATCTTCCAAGCTTGATCACATCTAGGATTTTGTCTTGAATCACATTCGGGGCAAGTTCTAGATGACACACATGCACAAGAATCAAAGGATAGCCTCACCACACAAGGTATCACATCACAAGAATTTTCAACATTAGTCTAAAAATCAATTGAGACAAATGACTTTTGACAAGCTATTCCAAGTTCATTACACACTCGTTTGTGAATCGATCAAGCCAAACCAAGAGTGTGCAAGTCAGGACAAGAAAATGCTTCTCTCAAAATTTATTTTCCCCCTTTCCTTCAATTTTCAAAAACTTCTTGCGAAGAAATGTTTTTGGTGGATCCATTTCGGGACAAGAAAAGCACGGACTCAATCTAAAACTAAGATTTGACATTTTCCCTTATGAAAGTCGCCTCTTAATCTATCATAGGGAAACACCAACCCAGTTTGATACAAAAATAAAAGTAAGAAATATAAAGAAAACATTTGCTCCTTGGGAAAGAACTGTGGTATTAAGAAAATCCTTGGAGTTTATTACTAATCTACTATTAACAAGGTGACTACAAATTTAAGTGCTCATGAATCATTTGAAAATAAGCCTCAGCGTAGGCACTAGTGCATTTACAAGGCACGTGTAGTGAAATAATAGAATAATGTAAGACTAACCCGGCAAGTCAATCAAAATATAAAAGCATCAAGCCCGGCGAGTACGGGCACAATTAAAGAACAACCAATCATCGATTAAGACACAAGCTTCAGGCAAGTTGATGAATGATTACAACCCCCAAACTTAAATTAAGCATTGCCCTCCATGAACAAAATATTATGCAAATAAGATTGAGTGCAAAAACTCCCTGAGATACTAATTCTGATGATGATGCATTCTTCAATAAAATTGATGTGGTGTCCTAGGAGGGCTGGGCCTCAACGGTGATGGTGGTGGCCTGTAAACGTGCTTTGGATCTATATGAAATCCTTCCACTGATGGAATTGAGGAGTCCCATCTTACCTAATGGAGGCCATATAGCTCCACAACCTCCCACTTAACCCTGAGAAGTCATCAATTCATGGTATGAAGGGGGAGGAGCAGCCCAGCTGGGCCTAGGCTGACGCATCCATTCTGACACATCAGAGTCATGGTAATTCGAGTAGTGATGGGTTAGTGGTACTGTGGTATCAGGAGTCATCAACGTTGGATTAATCATCTCTCGGATCTCAGATGTGCCTTTTTCTTTACTTGGATCCTAACCCGTACAACAATCATTGGGTAGACTATCATTCCTCGGAGGAGAATTTGAAGTTGGGGCCAGTAAGTTGAGATCCCAATTAGAAGTCTTTGGTTTAGCTTGTGGTACCACTTGCCTAATCTCATTAACGTCCACTTTCATGGTGTCAATCTTAGCACAAAGTTTAGTTACACTTGTCACCACCGGCTTCAAGGCTGATTTGATAGCAGACTGAATCATGCTTGGAATGTCCTTAACTATCTTACAGAAGTGCTCCTCATTATGGAGAGCAGTTTGAAAAAGCTTGAGCAACCCACCTGAAGCATTATCAACTAGAGGAACCATATATGTAGGGTTTGGCACTTCCTGATAAGGTGATGAAATGTTTACCTGATCATGAGCAACATTCTCAGTTTGTGCATTCCCAGCCATGACAAAAGAGTGTGAGCAATGGATCTTTTCTTGACATGAAGGGCATCCTTGTCCCGCCTTGTGTCCAAGGAAATCATGCCAATAGCTTGGCTAATTTTGTCCTATGATCAAAACCAAGGGAAGTTTGCTTGGAAGCACAGAAGGTTTATGAGAACAGGAAAGGCAATGGAGGTGGAGTCGTCTCTAGCTCTCTGCTTGAGTTATTTGGTGATGATTTCCCCTTCATGTATTGGGAGGCTAGACATGATATAAGCAATGAGAATGGCCACCTCTATAGTCACCTTAGTGGTGTGGCTGGTTGGGATGAGTCGGGTGCATACAAAATCTAACCACATCTGAGCTTTAAACTTGAGATCTGATCGATAGATGGGTCCTTTTGAGATGACCCATAAAGGACTTCTTTTAGCGATGATACTAGAAACCCATTTGTATTGGTCCTCTTTTGTAGCCACATGTTCTAAATATCTGGACATTAGAATTGGTTCATCATCCCATATAGCAAAATGGATAGCCGCTGGAATAATATCCACTTCCTTGCCCCTTACCAAAACTGAATCAAGGTACGATAGCTTGCTTGTTGGGCACTTATGCTTCAGAATGTCTTTCCTAGCCCGATATGAGGCATAGAAATCCCGTACCAACTTAGGGAAATACGGGCTGGGGGTTTTGGCCAAGTGAGCCTAGATTCTTATATGACTCTGATGGGGTATGTTCAGGAAATTAGCTTCAAAGGCTTCCATATCAAACCCTTTCTCTTCTAAGAATGATTGTTTTTCCCAAAATTTAAGATAGTGCACCTCCATCCCCTCAAGGCCAAACCGGATTTGTGATTCAGATGGCCTATCATCTTGCCAAGATGTAACCGGAGTCTCAAATGTTGATGCTTTATTTGTAGCATGGTTCTTTGGATGAAGCTTAGTAGGAGCCATATTCCTGTAAAAGAATGTTAGTGGCCAGAACCATGCTCATACTTACCATATGCTTGCATGCTTGAACTAATTAAAAGAAGAAAAACACTACAAGAAGTTAACAAATTAAAAGAAATTGGAATGCAAAGGAGAATAAAAACAAAACAGGTATTTGATGGCTTATGCGATCCTCATATGGACCGCACTAGGAGAAGTTCGCATCGCACAAGCTACCAGAACCTGTGTTAGATTCTACTTTGAGGTGCAAAGGCTGATGCAATTTGCACCAGCCATTATGCGTATCGCACAACACTTCTACCCTCAGTACAGTCAACTGGCAACATTTTATCAATGAGGTGCGGTGCCTTCTGCATTTTTCACATAAAGATCTGCGCGTCGCATGCGAAACACACAAGGAAATAGTTGGAACTTTTTGGTTCCTTGTGTTCTTGTCTGTTACGCATGTGATTCGTAGAGCAATATCTGTGATATGCACTCTCGCACCAAACAAAAAAACCAACATATAACAATAGGGCTAAACATATTATGACCAAACTAAATCATCCGGGTACTCAGACTTACCCAGGATCTCAACACATTCAAAACAAAAGAAGAGCTTAATGATTTCCCTAAAGAAGGACGTTATCCCGTCTATCATTGGGAATACAAGCCTTCAATTAACAAATCAGGAGGCACATTCATTTAACAATAATTTCATACCCCCAACTAAGAACATTAGCCCAACTTAGGTAAAATATACGGGGATGCAACCCCAAAGCTAAATGAGAGTCCTCACAACTTAGGTAAAATGTACAATTTTAGCACCAAACATCAATTTCCAAGAAAACCTCATGAAGATGATGATTTTACCTTAAGAATGATGTCACCCAATCTATCATAGGGCCAAATCATGCATCAACGCAAGTGAGTTACTCAGACTTCACCCGAAACACCAATTTTCAAGGCTAAAAATTACAACAGACAACATGCAACATCATAACTTCAAGTTCTACCAAGTTGATCATAAGCAAAATCAACAATATAACCCAAAATTGAGGACCCAAAATTTTCATATCTCACCCAAAATCAACATGGAAAATTTATTGAGCATGCTTCATAATATGAGTTCCCAATCATCATAAAAGCACATATTTAACATTGGAAAACTTACCACAAGTGAAGATTATAGAGGGAGAATAAAAAATTAGAGCTTTTTGAAGTGCTACAATTGAGACCCACTTTTGACCGGAGACGTGACAACGGCGACGGGTGGAGAGCAGCGGCAGAGATATTTGGGTGAGAAAGGGGAAGGTTTTGGTGGAAGATTGAGGGAGTTTGGAGGATTTGAGAGGAAGTTATGGAGATTTTTGTAGAGGAATATGGAGAAGAAAAGGAGGGTGGCATATTAAAAGAAGAAAAAGAAGAAGAAAGTTAACTGGGTCAGTCTCTGGGTCAGGTCGGTCAATGGGTAGGTCAAACAAAATTTAAGACCTACCTTGGTACGCTACGATATGTGATTCGCATAAGCCTTTGTGAGGCTCTCAGATCGCCTCACACCGGCTAAAATTTTGCCCAAACTTTGCTCAGCCTTCTGCTTTTGTGTGCGGTGGAGGTGCAACGCACACAATGGCTTGTGCAAAATGCATAGCCCAATACACATCACCTCAATCTTTACAATTTTTCTCTAGTTTTATAGTTTGGAGGGCGTTGTCTCATGCGATGCGTACAACTGCATGTGCAAACTGTATGGGCTACCGCACGTCCCCTTTTGTCTTTTTTTTCTACTTGGTCATTTTTCCTCATCATGTATTCCTACAAAAACACCAAAAACAAAAAAAGGTAACAAAAGAAAGTAAAAACACTTGGGTTGCCTCCCAACAAGATCTTGATTTTACGTTGCGACTCGACGATAGTACCTCAATCTTCAATCATTATCGGAGAGCATACCAATATGATTGGCATGGCCCCTTCCCAAGCAAGGGAATTGCTCCATTAACATCTTCATAGCATTTTCTTATTGCCCAAGTGGCAACAGTATAGGCTTGGGTACCTCTTTCATTTCATTCTCACCAAAGGCATCTACCAACTTACCCTCAACATTGATCATAGACACTACTCGAAATTCATCCGATGGCTTTGTGGGTTGGTATACGTTGAAGGTCAACTCCTCGCTTCCACTCGAAACTTGAGTTCTCTGAGCTCAACATCAACTAAGGCCCTCCTCATAGACAACAATGGTCACCCCAATATGATGGGCACCTCAATATCCACTTCACAATCTAAGATTACAAAATTGGCCGATAGGATAAGCTTGTCAACCTTGACCAATACATCAAATAGAATTCCTACCGGGCATTTGATGGACCTATCGGCCATGAGAATCCTCATAGATGTAGGCTTGGATGAATCCAAGCCTAACTTCTTGAATATCACTAGGGAATCAAGTTGATACTCTCCCCCAAGTCACACAATGCCTTCTAGAACACAAATATGCTGATAGTGCAAGGAATGGTGAATGCACCCGGGTATTTTTTGTTTCTTAGCAATATTTCTTGTCATCACAGCACTACGATTGTTTGAGACTTCCACGGTACCCACTTCAACCACATGCTTCTTCTTTAGAAGATCCTTCATGAATTTCTCGTACCCGAGCATTTCCATTAAAGCCTCGACCAAAGGGATATTAATAGAATGTTTGCTAAACACATCAAAAACCTTTTTGAATTGGTTCTCCTCCTTATTTTTGTCCAATCTTTACGGGTATGGAGGAGGCACATTAGGTAGTGTGGTCAGCACACTTGGAACATTAGGAGTGTCATCCTCAATATCTATAGCCACTTGAGAAGGAGCATCAACCTCCTTCTCCTCTTCACACGCTTCATCATTCAAAAGAACGTTGGGTGTACTAAGCTTCACCCTAACTTTCGGCCCTTCATCATATTTTCCTTCAAGCACAATCTCTGCCTTACCTAAAACAGTGGGATTTACAATAACCTCAACAATGGGCTTTTTCGCCAAACCACTCACTTTCCTTCTCCTTGTGACAATAGCCATAACATGGCCATCATTCTTTGGATTTGCTGTGGTGTCACTAAGAAGTGTCCCCTTCATTCGAGGATTCATTTGGGTGGACAAAAGGTTCATTTTCACCTCAAGATACTTGATAAAAGCCGAGTGTGAGGTCACTGTTTGATAAAGTGTTAACACTTCGCTCATTAGATCCTTCACTCGCTATCGGTTGACTCAACCATTTCAAGACTAGAGATAACATATCTTTAATTTTTGAATGTCCGGGGTTGCTCACGGTGGGCTAATAAGTGACACATTCCTTTGGAGGAGGCACATAAGGATTTGAACTCCGCCGATTATATCGATCACCTTCTTTCTCACGATCCCTCCAATGGCCATCACACTCTTTATTTTTTATCCAACCTTGATTCTCATCCCTCGAGCGCCAATACCTGAGTCTAGAACTCACCGACAAGTAGCAAATATTCCCATCCACAATAGTAACGACATCCTAATCATTGGATTTAAGCTTGGGAGTACTCACAACATTCACTCTTAGTATTTCTGGGCCCTATCATGTGTTTTTCCAAGAGATCAATTTGTGTCATCATCTTATCCATAGTTTCATCTCTCTCCTCATCTTTATGGTGCATTTTATTTGTCAAAATAGATAAGGTCACACTCATGGGAACATCAGCCTCCCTCGTGTGCCAAGCACAATTTGTCTTGGTCATCCTTTCAAGAAGAGCCGAGGCGATACCATATTGTTGGTACATAAAGGTACCACCCACGAGGTTGTTGGACACGGACTTGTTCATTGAATTTAAAGCCCTATAAAATCTTTGGAGAAGGTAATTATCCAAAAATCCGTGATTGGAGCACAACAAGAGTTTCTTTTTAAACCTCAGCCATGCCTCATGTAATGGTTCATCTTAGAGTTGATGAAAATTAGTGATTTCACCCCTCAAGTGCATTATTCTTGAGGGAGAGAAGAATATGACCATAAATGTTTTGAAAATACCATTCCATGTGGTGATTGAGCCTTCCAAAAGCTCTTCCAACCATGCTGTCGCTTCTTCTATGAGGGAGAAGGGAAATAAGCAAAACCAGATGAACTCTTGAGGGATGTTGTGGAAAATAAATGGCTCGCATATCTCGATGAAGTTTTGAATGTACCTATTTGCATCCTCATGTACAGCTCCTCCAAACAATTCTTTCATTTGTATAAGGTGGAGCATGGTACTAGTAACGTGAAACACAACATTGCCAACCTAGAAGGTAGACAGATTGCACCTACCCCTCCTTGAATAACGGGCTCAGGGGTGGCGTCCATGAATCTGTCAACACTTTTATTGCCGCCCACTTCGCTCATGGGCTACCTTCTCAACAATTAGAAATAAAAAACAAAGTAAAAATGAACAAAAACTCACAAAGTGATTTCAAACGTCAATCAAAAGGCTACTCAAAACCAATTCCCTGGAAACATCACCATTTTTGATAACGCACAAGTAACACTCTCCATACGGAGGTGATAGTGATCGTCAGAGCAAAATAAAATTTATATTCTCAATGGGAGTCGGGGTCGATCCCATAGAGAATTAGTAGAGTCGCCTATAAGATTATTGTATATCAATCAACAATAAAGTAATTGTTCAAATAACATAAAAAGTAAAAAGGGGGGAAATCAGAGAATTGGGAATCTGTCACAATTGCAATTCAAACAAAATAATAAAGTAAAAAGGGATTTGTATCAAGAGAGAGGACAACTAGGGGTATGTTTCCGATGGGACTTAAACATAGGTTAAGGTATTTGTTTAATTATGTGAATTATTAATAAATAATATGATTAGCATTGGTTTTAGTCATGAATGTCAATATTTTGATCTTTTAAATATTTATATGATAGTCTCTGATGAGTCGGTAATCTACCAACTCATTTAGCCTTTATTCATGAATTATTGCCATGTTTTGATAAGATTTAGAGGTTCTTATGGACTTTATTGACATGAATGCAGGTACTTTTATATGAAGATGGAAAATAAGGAATTGGACCCAAAAGAGCTGAAAAGGAGTTGAAGTGTGAAGGATTGAACAAGATGGAGATTCTGCCAAGAGGTGTGGACCTCGTGCGACACGCATAACATGAGGTGCGGTCTACACCTCCCACTGCATAAGGCTCATGCATTGGCTAAAGACTATGTTAAGAGGTGTGGTCACTGTGCGATGCGTACACTGCCTGGTGTGAACCGCACGCCACTTTGCATGAAGCCCCCAAGTAAGCTCAAGTCATTGGACCACTAAAGAGTGCTATGCGATGCACACTTCATGACGTGCGAACTGCACATTGCGTCACACAGCCCCCGAAGGGCATTTTTATCCAACTTTGTATGATGTTTTGGGAATATTTCTAAACCCAATTCAAGCACTATTTTAGATAGTTCAAAAATTATTTTTGAATAGTTTTTTCACCTTTGAAGCAAGTTTCTCTCCCAAGGCAAAAAAGAGGGTTTCAATCCATTCACTCAATCTTCAACCTTGGGCTTGTATATTTGAGCTTGGATATTAGATTCTTGCTACAATTAATGAAAAGGAATTTGAATCTCCCTATGGGTATACTTTCTTCTTCCTGTAGCATGAGTGGCAAAGTTTCCTTGTCTAGGGATGTGTAGATGATGGGTACTTGATAAAAGGGTATGGGTCTTGCTTATTTGTGTTTATAATTGCTAATATGATATGGGTCTAGTGATTTCACCATGTTTTAACTCTAAAATTGATGGTTGCAAACACTGATTTATCTTACTTGGTTGTATCCTTGCTTGAGAAAGAAGTTTATAATTTCGTATGTGAAATTGCTAGTGGGTACTTGGGATTCCACCTAGATTGAGGCTAGAAATAACTCATATCTGCAGAAAAACCCATTTAAGAGTCCAAGCTAGAAATAGTGTGACCTCCCCAAGCATATGTTGGTTGGTTATTTTCCTAAAAAATGGTGTTTGAACAAACACCATTGAATATATGTTTGTTTGATCGACAGATTAATAAGCATGCCTAAAACAAATGCTACATATATCAATTAGTAGGAATTTACACAATTGAGCAAGTACCTTGACCCATATTTTAGACCCATCAGAAGCACATCCCTAGTCGTCCTCCTTTTATTATTTACACCTTGCACTTTCACTTATTATTTTGATTGGAATTTGAATTATGACAGATTCCCAATTCCCCCCTTTTTTACATTATTGTTATTGAGCAACCTACTCTCTTGTGAGGTCTGTTTACAATCACCTACGCTAAGCTCTAAATTCCCTGCGGGATCGACCTAGACACCTGTCGGGTACTATAAATGAATTTTGCTCTAATGATTGCTTATACCTCCTTTTAGGAGAGTACCTTTGAGCGTTATCAAAAATGGCACCGTTGTCAGGGAATTAAGTTAATTAGCCTTTTTGTTGTGGAATTGAAATCACATTGTAGAGTGATTGTTATTTTTTTATTTGGTTTGTTGTTTTTGTTAATTGGCTGCAAGTAGACATTTCTCAAGGACTACTACCCAGTACTTCTCACTCAACCCATGTGCACTTGAGCTGAAACCTTTTTAGACCGTAAGTTTGATATTTGGGAAGCCGAGGGAGCAATGGGTGGGACCTCTGCTAAAGAGATTGAGGATTAGGTGAAGAGTGGTGCGCGAAGGGATAGAGAGCTACCAATTGCCACTGCGCTTCTTGAATTTATGGCAATGAGTATGATGAATCAACGAGTTGAAATAGTTAATACCATTGGTGTTGTTAGGGCTATGGGAATGGTGGAAGAGGCATCCTTGACAGACCACGAGATGGATTATCATAGAAGCCCCCGAAGTGTACAGGGATACAACCATGGGAATAAAGGTTGGAATAAACAAAATAGTGGCTCTAGAATCAAAAGTATGCTCGTGAGGGTTTTGTAAAAGGTAGAGTCCACTGATGGAGTCGTTAAGGAACTATGATATGATCTGGGGAGCCTTGCCTAAATGGTGCAATCACACTCCATTGCAATTGAACGTCTTGAAGAGAGAATGGTCTGGCTTACCTCATAATTTGTCTCCGAGCAAGTGGTGAGAGATGAATAAAGCGAAGATATAATGGACCTAACCGATTCTGTTGAAATTGTAATGCCAAGTACAAGCAAGCCTAGAAACAAAAGTGCATGGAGATAAAGTTTGTCCCAAACTATGCATCACAAGAACAAGATGCCCAAAGTTTTCAAGCCCTTTCCTAAATGTTCACCTTCTTTTCCCCAATGTTTAGTGCAAGACAAAGAAAATGAGCACGTAGAAGAATTCAACCCTATGGTGGAAAGGATCATTGTCAAAATCTCGTCAAGTAGTGCTTTCAACAAAATGCCCGAGTATGCAAAATTTGTAAAACAAATATGCACGACAGATAATCTCAAAGATAGGGGAATGATTCACATGTCTTCTTAAAGTAGTGCCATAATATCAGGCAATTTGGCCAATAATGGGGTGACGTCGGGTGTTTGCACTATTTGTGATGCGATGGGAATTCACAAATCCACAAGACTGGTGTGCGACAAAAGTGCACAAGTGAATCTTATGTCAATGACCACCTTTTGGAAATTGCAACTTGACCAACCCAAAGTCACAAGTATGAGGCTTTTCATGGCTGATTAATACCCCATAGAGGTTGTCTATGATATCTTGGTGAAGGTGGGTCGGTATGCTATCTATAAGTCATTTCAATACAATCATCATTATGCTATCTACAAGTTTTTGTGGGTATGACCCCAACATCCATTGGGTACTTATAAATGTGGTTTACTTGATGATCGCTGATACCTCCATCTTTGGAGAGTATGTTTGAGCGTTTATAAAAAATGGCGCCGTTGCCGGGGACTTAATTTGATAGGTATTTTTGATTGTAGATTTGAAATCACTTAGAGAGTGCTTGTTTCTTTTACTTTTGTTTGTTGTTTGTGTTGTGATTGAGCAGGCTAGCCTATGAGTGAGGTAGGCAATAACGAGAGCATTGAGGGCTTCATAGATGCACACCCTGATGAGCCTATGCTACAAGGGACGTAGGTGCAATATGCCAACACCCCATGGTGGGAAATGCCATATTCCAAGTTACAAGCACAATTCTCCATTTATTTCACATGAAAGGTCTATTCAGGGGGCTATATTCTGAAGATGCCCATCGGCATATAAGGCACTTTTTGGAGGTATGTAAACCTTTTTCTATAGCCAATACTACTCAAGAGTCCATCCGATTGCACTTATTTCCCCTTTCTCTCACGGGAGAAGATATCACTTGGTTTGAAGAGTTACCCATGGGCGCAATAACTACTTGGGATGGTATGCGTACCACATTCCTTGAGAAATTCTTTCCCATTAGCAAAATGCTAGAATTGAGAGACGAAATCACTAGTTTGAACAATTTTATGGTGAACCCTTCCATGAAGCTTGGCTAAGATTTAAGATAAAGGTAGCAAGGTGTCTGACCCACGGCCTTCTGGATGACATCCTTCTCCAATATTTCTACCATTCTTTAGACCCCACAAACAAAACCATTATCAACAATTTGGCTGGGGGTGCTTTAATGGATCAAACATTTGAATTCGCTAAGATGTTGCTTGAGAGGGTGACTAAGGTTAATCGTGATTGGAATACTTGGAGAGCCGAGGGAATAATGGGTGCGACCTCTGCTATTTCACTGAATGAATGGGAGAAAAAAATGCACGAAGAGATAGAGAGCTAACAATCATCAACACTCTTCTCAAATTTATGACCAATCATGTGATTGAGCAAAAGGTAGAAAGCATAAATGTCGTTAGCATGCAAGGAACCAAAGAGTCAGAGGATTATGAGATTTATTCACTTGCCGATGAAGAAGCATTAGTTGTTGAAAAACATGATATGGGTTCCCATGTGAGTCTTCAATATGGGAATCAAGGTCAGAACCATGGAGATGTCACCTCAAGAGGGGAAGTTTTGCTTAGAAGAGTATTAGAGAAAGTCGAGTCGATCAACATGGGAATCCGTGAACTAAAGCATAATTTTTTGTCCCTTACTCAAACCATAACATCTCATTCTATCTCTATCATGATTCTTGAAGAAATTATAATGTGGTTGTCCTCTCAAACTGAGTGTAGAAAATATGTAAAGTCTACGGATGTGCTTGTCGAAGAGGTCCCATCAAGATCTACGAGTGATAAGAGTTATGTGGCATACATCCCTAGGGGTAGAAAGGCTATGAACTATGGTGTTGAGGAGACCAAGAGCCAAAAGAACAAGATTCCCAAAGTGTACAAGCCCTTCCCTAAATTCCCCCTACTTTCCCACAACGTTTGGTACAAGGAAAAGAAGATGATCAATCTAGAGGGTTTGACTCCATATTGAAGAAAATCTCAATCAATATTTCAATGAAAGATTCCCTCACTCAAATGCATAGCTATGAGAGATTGATGAAAGATAAGTGTACCAAGAAAGGACTGATGGAACATAAAGTAGTTGGTGGGTCTCCTCAAATGAAACACTTTCATGACCAGCAAATATTAAAACGAGAATTTTCTCCCGGGGATTGGGTGCTTCTATTCAACCCTAGGCCTCACCCATTGTTGCGCAAGTTGTAATCCAAGTATTCCAGTCCTTTCAAGTATCACAAGATTTATCGAGTGAGGCACTTGAACTTGAAGTGGAAAATGGATTTAGATTTAAAGTGAACGGCCAGAGGGTCAAGAAATATTTAGGTGTGCCAGAAGAAGTCACTTTCATAGGGTGACTCACCATGATGAACCATGATTGAAAGTTATTTTATTGAGCCGTGACATTAAACCAAGCGCTTCTTGGGAGGCAACCCAAGCATCAATCTTTATTTCTTTGTATTTTTGTTTTCTTTTCTACTTTTGTTGTTTTTGTGAAGTTGTAGGTAGATAAAGAGCAAGAGAGCTGGAATGTTTTGGAAGGCATCAAATAATTTTTCAAGCAACAGGTGAAATGCACATGGAGAAGTGCGCCTCGCATAAGTCATCTCCCATCACAACAAATTCACCGTCCAACTTCAAAGACCACTTGCGCTGGGCCATGCGAATGCACACCATGTTGTGCATGTTGTATGCCATTACAGGGAGTAATCCTCACCTGAACTTTATTCTCATTAGGGACAATGTTATGTCTAAAGTTTGGGGGTTGGTGCTTATTTGATTGTGCAGTCTGGTTGCCCGTGTTGGGCCTTGAGATATTGTTTCCTATTGCTTTTGTCGGGCCGTGACATTTTATTTCTCCTGCTAGATTTTATTTGGCCCTTGTCGGGCATGTTGGAGGATTGTGATGATATTTGTGATGATATTGCCCTTGCTGGCCTCTTATGTTGTTTTTGATGCTTTAATTATTCCCTCACGGGGCTTGATGTTTTTAGTTGTGATTGTATTGCCCGGTTGGTCTTACACACTCCATTGTTTCACTACCCATGCTTTGCAAATACGCTAAAGGCCTACGCCAAGGCTTGTTTTTAAATGAATCATGAACGCGCAATTTGGTTATCGCCTTGTTAATAGTAGTTTAGCAATAAACTCCGAGGGTTTTTTAATATCACGGTTCTTTTCCAAGAATAAAAAGTTTTTTTTTTGTTTTTATATCGAACCGGGTTTATGTTTCCCTATGATAGATTGAGAGGTGACTTTCTTAAGGGAAAATGCTAAGTTTTAGTTTAAAATTGAGTCCGTAGTTGCTTGTCTTGAATGGGCCCACCGAATTTTTTTTCTTGGCAAGTTGTTTTTGGAAATAAAAGAAACAAGGGAAATGAATTTTTGAGGAAAATCATTCTCTTGTCATGACTTGCACACTCTTGCTTTGGCTTGATTGACTCACAAATGAGTGTGTAATGAACTCGAAATAGCTTGTCAAAAGTCATTTATCCAATTGATTTTGAGACTAATGAGAGAAGTCTTGTGGCATGATGCCTTGTGTAGTGAGGCTTTACCTTGATTCTCGTGCATGCGTGTCATCTAGAACTTGCCCCAAATGTGATTCAAGGTGAAATTCTAAGTGTGACCGAGCTTGGAAGATGACCTTAGGCCCTTTTTGATAGCCACTTCACCCAAATGACTTCCCTCCACATCAATCCTAGTGAACCCCTTTGAGCTTGTGACCGTTCTTTGGCACCTTGTTTAACACCTTGACATTTTTGGAACCTTTATCTTAGCACCCATCCTCCCTAATTGTTTGGAAGTGATACGTACGCTAAAAGCCTAAGTTTAGAAGGGAAATAAAAAGACAACATGGGAAAATGCCTAACTTTGGGGGTACATATGATCAAATAAGGAGAAGAAAAGGAATGCACTTCAAGTGAAAGGTAGCACCTTAAGTTTGAATTGAAAATTTCTCCAAAAGTTCAATCCAATGAGCAAAATGAAAATCAAGAATAGGTGCTACCAAATTCAGGTGATACAAGAAGTTTGAATGATCCTAATTGAAAAGGAGAAGCTTCGGTTGTGTGAGGGAGGAATAAGGTGAAGTTGAAATTTGAAAATGTGAGCGGTGTTCGAAATGACAACAAAGAGCATTAGGGAGGTGTAGTCACTTGAACCGAATGAAATTCTCACCTTAGCCCTAGCCAACATCGTAACCCACAAGTCCTTGGTGATTCCGAGCTTGGCTACCCTACATTTGTGGCGATCTATATGAAGGGAAAACCTACGTTTTGACGTGTGTACACTTGAACTTCCTTGAGAGAGTGAGTCTTATTGGTTCTCCTATAATCCCTTTGTTTTGAAAATTATATGGTTATGAGTGAGATTTTCTTTTGTGGTGAGGGGCATCATGCACTCGAATTGAAACATGAAGTCTTTATTTCAATTGAGAGGAATGAATGAGACAAGTTGTGTGGCGAATCTCAAAGAAAACCTTGACGGTCCATGCCAATGACTTGAGAATCTTAAATGTGTTGTTTTGAATGACAAAATTCCCTTGATTTTTAATGAGAAATGAAGTCCTTCTAGAAAACATTTTGAAATGACCAATTGCCTTGATATTGTGGTGGTTCAAATTTAGATAAGCATTGTAGTTAAGTTTTTTTGTTTGAGTCTTTTTTTGTTTATTCTTTTTCTTGGTTTATTTGCATAGATTAGTCTTTTGTGCCTTGATTGAGTCTAGAGCATAATTTTTTCCTAGCCTTGTGAGTATCTTGCTTGAGAACAAGCAATAGTTCAAGTTTGGAGGTTTGATAAGTCAGTAATCTACCAACTTATTGAGCCTTTATCCATGAATTATTGTTATGTTTTAATTAGATTAGAGGTTCTTATGGCCTTTATTGATGTTTATGCAGGTACTTGTGATCAAAAATGGAAAACAAGGAAATGGACTCAAAAAGAGCTAAAAAAGAGTGAAGTGTGAAGTGATCAAAATGGATGGAGATTCTGCCTTGAGATGCGGCGCTTGTGTGACACACACAAGCCTTGGTGCGTTCCGCACCTCTCACCGCATGGAACCTTGAATCGACTGAAGGATCTGTTATGAGGTGCGGTTGCTGTGCGACACGCACAAATCATGGTGCAAATCGCACCTTCTTCGTATGACATCTCCTAAGTTAGCTGAGTCACTGGTCCAACTGAAGAGGGTGTGCGACGCATACATCATAACGTGTGAAGCATACATCGCGCCGCACACCACCCAAAGGGCATTTTTGTCCAAAAATTTAGTGACATTTTGGAAAAGTATTTAAACCCCTTTTAGGCATAATTGTAAAAAAGAATTCTTCATCTCTAAATACTCTTGAGTAATTTTAGCTTTGAGAACAAGTTTCCTCTCTAAGAAGAAGAAGAGGGTTTCAATTAATTCTCTCTTCCAATTCTTAGTTCACCATTTGTGTACAAAACTGAGCTTAGATATTGAAATTACACTTGAATAAAGAGGAATTTGACTTACCCAATTGGTATATCTCTTTCCTTTAGTATGAGTAGCTAATTTCATTTTCTAGGGATGTGTTGATAATGGGTGCTTGACAAATGGGTGTGGGTGTTGCTAATTCTTGTTGATAATTGCTTATTTGACATGGGTCTAGTAGTTTCACCAAGTTTTCATCCTAAAATTGGTGGTTGCAAACATTAATTTTCCTTACTTGGTTATGTTGTTGCTTAAAAGAGAATTTCATAGCTCCGGATATGAAATTACTAGTGGGAACTTGGGCTTCCATTTAGATTGAGGCTAGAAATAGCTCATATCGATGGAATCACCCATTTAAGGGACTAAGCTAGAAATAGTATGACCTCCCTAAGCTTTAGCTTGGTTGTTTGTTGTTGAACCGATAGTGCTTTAACCGAGACTGTTGGACATATGGTTGTTGATCAAGAGATAAACAACCATACCTAAAACCAAGGCTATCTATATTAATAACCGAGAATTTGCGTGAATAGGCAACAACCCTATCCCACACTCGAGCCCCATTGGATGCACATCCCTAGTCGTCTACTCTCATTTGTATACCCATTTTACTTTATTGCCTTGCTTGAATTAAGATTATTGTGATGGAATACCAATTCCCCCCAATCCTTTACTTTCGTGTTTTCAAACACTTAATCTCTTAGTGAAGTCATTTCAATACCATCATCATTATGCTATCTACAAGTCTCTGTGGGTACAACCCCGATATTCGTTGGGTACTTATAAGTGTATTTTGCTTGACGATCACTGATACCTCTATCCTTGGAGAGTATGTTTAAGAATTTACCAGATATTCACGCAAAAGATAAATCTCCAAGAGGAGAGCACCCCATTGATTGAGCACCAACGAATGCTAAACCCACCTATGCAAGAGGGGGTGAAGAAAGAAATTATCAAGTGGTTAGATGTTGGAGTGGTCTTCCCTATCTCTGATAGTACTTAGGTTAGCCTAGTGCAATGTGTGACAAAGAAAGGTGGAATCACTGTGGTGCCAAATGAAAAAGATGAGAGAATATCCCTCAGACCTGTGACTGGATGGAGGGTATGCATGGACTATCGAAAATTGAACTCATGGACGGAGAAGGATCACTTTCCTCTAGCGTTCATAGATCAAATGCTAGATAGGTTGGCTGGCCATGGTTTTTATTGCGTTCTTGATGGTTATTCTGGATACAATCAGATCTCAATCACCCCAGAGGATCAAGAGAAGACAACCTTTACATGCCCTTATGGAACTTTTGCATTCAAAAGAATGCCCTTTGGACTTTGCAACGCCCCAGCCACTTTCCAATGGTGTATGATGTCTATATTCTTAGATATGGTCGAAGATACAATGGAGATCTTTATGGATGACTTCTCAGTAGTTGGGGATACGTTTAATGATTGTTTGGAACACTTAGTGGAAGTGCTTAAAGGATGTGAGGAAACAAACCTGGTATTAAATTGGGAAAAGTGCCATTTTATGGTGAATGAGGAAATAGTATTGGGGCACAAGATATCCGAAAAAGGGCTTGAAGTTGACCAAGCTAAAATTGAAGTTATATCCAAGCTACCTCCTCCGAAAACTGTAAAGGGAATAAGGAGTTTTCTTGGTCATACCAGATTCTATAGGCGCTTCACATAAGACTTCTCAAAGGTGGCTTACCCTTTGTGTAAGTTGCTTGAAAAAGATGCCAAATTCGACTTTAATAGTAGTTGCATGGATGCCTTCCTCACTCTAAAAGAGAAGTTGACTTCAACTCCCATCATCATTGCACTAGATTGGTCAAAATCGTTTGAGCTTATGTGTAATGCTAGCAGTATGGCTTTGGGGGTCGTACTTGGTCAACAAAGAGAGAAACTCTTCCATCCAATCTACAATGCGAGCAAAACATCAAATACTTCTCAAACAAATTACATCATGCAGAACAACAGTTGTTGGCCATAGTCTTTGCTTTTGAAAAAATTTAGGCATATATTTTGGGAACCAAAGTTTTGGTGCACACTGATCATGCAGCACTAAGGTACTTGATGACTAAGAAGGATGCGAAGCCGCAACTAATTCTATGGGTATTACTCCTCTAAGAATTTGATTTTGAGGTAAAAGATCAGAAGGGCTGTGAGAATCAAGTGGCTGACCATTTATCAAGACTAGAAGAAGAGGGGAGACCCGTAGGGGAACTTGAGATCAATGACTCATTCCCGGACGAGCGCATTTTGGCTGCTTCACATGATCTTATCCCATGGTTCACTGATTTCCCTAACTTTTTAGTGAGTGATTTGCTTCCGTATGGGTTGAATTCACATCAAAAAAAGAAGTTCTTGCATGATGTTAGGAAGTACTATTGGGATGGACCTTACCGATTTAAGATTTGTGCTGACGGAATGATTCGAAGGTGTATCTCTGAAATTGAAATGATGCATATTCTTGAGGCATGCCACTCATCACCCATTGGTGGCCACTATGGGGGTATGTGCATGACATTGAAAGTATTGCAATGTGGATTTTATTGGCCGACTCTCTTTTAAGATGCCCATGACATGGTAAGGGCATGTGACAAATGTCAATGCAAATGGGGTGTGTCTCGGCGTCATGAGCTTCCATTGACGCTAATTATTAAAGTAGAATTGTTTGACGTGTGGGGGATTGATTTCATGGTCCTATTTGAAAGTTCATATGGAAACACTTTTATCTTTGTGGCTGTGGACTATGTCTCAAAGTGGGTACCTCACAATGGGGGAGCTCCCCAAGCATTTCGTTGAATCAGTCTTTTTTGCCCTCTTTCTCTCACTATATGTTTATGGAAGCTGTGGAATTATCTAACAATGAAGGCAAAAATGTCACCGCTTTTCTAAAGAAGCACATATTCTCATGGTTTGGCACTCCCCGAGCCATCATTAGTGATAGGGTAAACACTTCTGCAACAAGTTGTTCAACACTCTCCTTGAAAAGTATGGAGTCAAACATAAAGTCGCTACCCCTTACCACCCACAAATGAGCGAACAAGTGGAGGTGTCCAATAGGGAGATCAAATCTTCTTTGACAATATCGGTAAACGTCCATCGAACAGATTGGGCTCGGAAATTGGGCGATGGCTTATGGGCCTATAGAACTGCATTCAAGACCCCAATTGGTATGTATCCCTATCATATGGTCTTTGTCAAAGCTTGCCATCTCCCGGTAGAACTCAAATATAAAGCCATGTGGGCTTTGAAGAGGCTGAACTTAGATTGGGAAAAAGATGCCCATGCTAGAGTTGAGGGCCTCAATGAGATGGATGAGTTCCGCTTGAAGGCTTATGAAAGTGCATCATTTTATAAAGCGCGCATGAAGCTCTATCACAATCAACAAATCATCAATCAAGAATTCTCTCTCGGAAATTGGGTCCTTTTGTTCAACTCTAGACTCCGGCTTTTTCCGGGGAAGTTGAAGTCCAAATGGTTTGGCCTTTTCAAAGTGTGTCAAGTATTTCCAAATGGTGCAATAGATCTCAAAGCTGAGAATGGTACAACTTTCAAAGTGAATGGGCCGCAAGTGAAGAAGTACCTGGGCATCCTGGAGGAAGTCGCAAGCCTAGAGGCTATTTACCTCGATGAGCCTTGAATGGGAGGTACTATCGTCGTGCCGTGACGTTAAAACAAGCACTTCTTGGGAGGCAATCCAAGCTTTTTTGATTTTTACTTTCTGTATTTTTTCTTTTTGGTATTCCTTTGTGTGTTGTCTTTGTTGGTTTTATAGTTAGGAACTAAGCTAAGGATGTTAGATCTATGAGCAGGACATGCGCCATACTATGTGAATGCATGTCAGGAAGTGCGCATCGCACAGCTTGTCATAGAGTTAAAATAGAATGCTGCAAAGTTGGGCATCTCAACATGCAACTAGTGTGCGGTCACATCATTGATTATGCGGGTCGCACACCAGTTTCGCACCACATAACAGAAAATTGGCAGTTTCACCTAGAATTTTAAGACACCATGCGAAAGATGGGGTGATTCATACACTTTAAAGTGCGTATGGCACGTCTTTCGCACAAGCAACAAGCAGACTCCTAATTCTAATACTTCATTTGCTTGTGCGACTGATATGCGGGCACACCTACCTTTGTGCATTTTTCACATTGTCCCCAGGGAGTATTATCGTTTTCTATCTCTAATGTCATTGAGGACAATGCTCCATTTGTGTTTGGGGGTGCTTTAAGTGTGGTTATCGCCTTGTTAATAGTAGTTTAACAATAAACTCCGAGGGTTTTCTTGATTTCACGGTTCTTTCCACAAGGAGCAAAAATGTTTTCTTTATTTTTCTTTTTCTTTTCTTTTGTTTTTTGTGTCGAACCGGGTTGGTGTTTCCATATGATAGATTTAGAGGCGAATTTCTTAAGGAAAAATGCCAAGTTTTAGTTTAATTTGAGTCTGCAGTGTGCTTGTCTCAAAATGGACCCACCAAAAAAATTTTCTTGGCAAGACATTTTTGAAAAACAAAGGATAGAAGGAAAATGAAACTTTGAGGAAAGCATTCTCGTCATGATTTGCACCCTTTTGCTTTGGCTTGATCGATTCCCAAACGAGTGTGTAATAAATTTGGAATAGCTTGTCAAAAGTCATTTATCCCAATTGGACTTGAGAATAATAAAAGAAGTCTTGTGGCATGATGCATTGTGTGGTGAGGCTTTACCTTGATTTTTGTGCATATGTGTCGTCTAGAACTTGCCCCAAATGTGATTCAAAGCAAAATTCTAGGTGTGATCGAGCTTTGAAAATGATCTAAGGCCCGTTTTGATAGTCACTTCACCCAAATGCCTTCACTCGACATCAACCCTAGTGAACTCCTTTGAGCTTGTGACAGTTCCTTAGTACCTTGTTTAACACCTTAACCTTTTTAAAACCTTTATTTTGGCACCCGTCCTCCCTAATTTCTTGAAAATGAAAAGTAGGATAAAAGCCTAAGTTTGGGAGGAAACGAAAAGACAACATAGGCAAATGCCTAAGTTTGGGGGTGTATGTGATCAATGAGGAGAAGAAAAAGGAATGCACTCCAGGTGCAAGGTAGCACCCTAAGTTGAATTGAAAATTGCTCCGAAAAGTTTAATCCAATAAGCAAAATGAAAAACAAATAATGGGTGCTACCAAATGAAGGCGATACAAGGAGTCTTGAATGATCGTGATTGAAAAGTAGAAGCTTGGGTTGTGAGAGGGAGAAATAAGGTGAAGTCAAAAATTTTAAAATGTGAGCGGTGTTCAAAGTAATGAGAAAGAGCATTAGGGAGGTGTAGTCACTCGAGCCAAATGAAATCCTCACCTTACCCCTAGCAAACATCATAACTTCCAAGTCCTTAGTGATTTCGAGCTTGATCACCCTACAATAGTGGCGATTACATAAAGGGAAAGCCTATGGTTCGACATATGTGCACTCGAACTTCCTTGAGAGAGTGAGAGTCTTCTTGGTTCTCTTATAATTCCTTTGATTTTGTGAATTTCATGATTGTGAGTGGGATTCTCTCTTATGGTGAGTGATATCATGCACTCAAATTGAAACATATAGTCTCTATTTCAATTAAGAGAAATGAATGAGACAAGTTGGGTGGCGAATCTCAAGGAAAACCTTGATGGTCTATGCTAATGACTTGAGAAGCTTAATATATTGTACCTTCTCTATACTTCCTGACGTCAAGTGCCTTGTCAGGAGATCCAACTGTGTTTTCAGGTGCGCCATGTCTTGGTCGCGCTCCTCCTCTTTCCTTCGCTGCTCTGCTGACATGCCAACTGTATAGGTGCTAGCTGCAACCTCTGAATCCCGTGTGTGCCAGGCTCTGTTGGTCTTGGTGAGCCTGTCCAAAATAGCTGTGGCGTCGGCAAAAGTGCAACCCATAAACGCTCCACCTGCTGCGTTGTCCAATGTTGGCTTGGTAGCCGAATTTAGTGCCCTGTAGAATGTCTGCATCAAGAATTCGTTGTTCAGCTGATGGTTGGGGCACTGTGTCAGCTTCTTCTTAAATTGCAACCAAGTCTCGTGCAGTGCTTCGTGAGGTTGCTGCCTGAAATTACTAATCTCATCCCTCAACTGTATCATCCGAGAGGGAGGAAAGAACCTTTCTAGGAAAGCTCCTCTCAACTCGCCCCACGTTGCGATAGAGTCGGGGGTCAGCTCCGTTAACCACAATGCTGCCTCATCAGACAGAGACAACGGAAACAATCTGAGCCTGATCGCTGTCTGACTCACGCCCGGGAGCTCAAACGATTTGCAGATCCCCACGAAATTCATCAAGTGCTGGTTTGGATCGTCACCAGCAACACCGCGGAACACTCCTCTCAAGTTCAACAGTTGGATCATCGTGCTAGTGATGTTGAACTTGGCTCCGGGCGGTAGCGGTGGAACAATAATGGCGCCCGTAGCGCTAGCTCCATCTAAATCGAGATCCTCATCATTCCGTACCACATCATCCTGCAGACCACCAGCATTCAAATTTTGTTGGGCCTGCAGTTCTGCAGCGATCCTTGCTGCGTCTAATTGTGCGGCCATATTCCGCCTCAGTGTTCTCGCAAGTTCGGGGTCGTAAGGTACAATTTGTTCCCCCGAACCTCGGGTACTTGGGATGCACAACCTGTACCCTGTTCAACAACAAAAACAACAAACAAAAAATAAAAGCAGGAAATTATGACTAAAAGTCAACTAAACACACCAGACTTAATCAAAAACCGTATTCCCCGGCAACGGCGCCACTTTTTGATAACGCTCAAACTACACCTCAAATTAACGCGGCGTAAGCGATCGTAGTCAAGTAAAGAACCCAACAAGGTTGGGGTCGAATCCCACAGAGAATATGGTGAAGATCAAGCCTTTAGTGAATTAAGTAACTCGTAGTCAATTGTTTCCGATAAATAAAAAGGGGGGGGTTTTGTGAACAAATCGTAAACAAAAGCAACAATAATGTAAGAGAATAATCAGTAAGAGAGAATGAACTAGGGACGTGTTCACCATGGCTTTTGTAACGATGTCGATTCTAGGCTTAACCGGGTTCTTTCTATATGCTTGTCATGATGTGATTGCGTCAATTGTATCGTCTAAACGTCTCTCGACCAAATAAACAAATTTCCTTTTATCTTCTTTCGATCTCAAAAAGATGTGCTTTTTTAGCTCTCAATCCTAACATCAAGTAGACTAATCCAGTTACGGCATTAATCTTTAAGACGAGAGTTGGTAGTCTCGAATCCTTGTCGTTAATCAAGTTTTCCCGGTTTTAACTTCTTTACTCAAGCAAATTAAACCTAGGCATGTTCTAATGTTTGCAACCACTAGAAAACGTGACTAATTGAATGATTAACAACATGACAATACATATATCGAACCCAACGCTACCCGGAATCTATATTGCTACGTTTCCATGGCTCCCACAACCCTAGTTGCGGGAGTTTAGTTACTCATGCTCGATAAATAAGAGAAAATAGTTGTATTCATAATAAAGGGAAGAAAAGTCTTACAATATAATGAAACAATCAATCTTCCAATATCCAAGAGCAAGAAATACCAAGAACTCACGAAAGAATCAAGAACACGAGTTCAATACAAATGAACCGTGTTGTTTGCTCTCAAAAATACTTAAAAACGTGTTTAGAACTAATGAGTGAATAATAATAACATAAACCTAACATAGGGTATTTATAGGAGCCAAAGAAACCAAATCCAAAACGGGCTAGGAATCCCCAAAACGCGGGTCGCCGCTTGAAGCCACTGCCTAAGCGTGACGGCCAGGCTTGACGGACCGTCAGGGCAGTGACGGACCGTCGCCTGGGCCGTCACTGCTTGGCAGCAACACTGCCTCAAGTTGACGGTCCCAGTGACGGACCGTCACACCTCTGACGGGCCGTCACTCAGGCCGTCACTCTTAGGCAGAATGTTGTTTTTCGCGTCTTTTCTTCCGTTTCCGTGTTTGTTTCCATTTCCTACAAATACAACATAAAAACATCAAAAACAACAATGGTTGCTTGAAAACGTACGATTGTTCTTAGTAAAAAGGAGTCGAAAGTGACGTAAATTAGCGTCACATCAACACCCTCAACTTAAAACGTTCGCTTGTCCTCAAGCAACATAACATAAAACAATAATACGACTCAACTAAGAAACAAACTCATGTCTATAGCACTTCATGGTCAATCTAAACTTATTCAATTAAATCAGGCTCCCTCCTAGCACACGTATGTATGAAACACTAACTTGCAAGGATCCAAACATGTCACTCCGATATGATAGAATATTATGCATACACATACGCAGCTATCCTAACAATCAATAGACAATATAGACATCTTGGTGCCCTCACCACAAAGAAATCCCACACACAAGATTTGGGACTCGGTAAGCGCTCACACTCACAATGATTTCAAACAATGCACATGCGATACCATAGGCTTACCCTTACTATTCTATTTTGGTTCTTCAGAAAGCTACTCAGGATCACTACAGGACTTGTTTAGGCTTGTAATGAGGCTTCGGGTGCAGGTATGATACATTTAGGGGTTAGTGACTAAGCCCTCCTTGGAACCATTTACATCTTATCACCACATAACTTCACTTTATCCATCCTTTATTCACCTTTTTATTTCCTTGATTCTAGATACAGGTGCGGCCTCTTTATTGACAATTCTTTTTGTTTCATTTTTTTTTTCTTTTCTTTTCTTAGGCGCACACCCGGATTTTCATTCTATTCAAAAACCAATCTTCTCCATCATCTTTTTCTTATCATTCACCTCTGTAGTAGCCACCCCCAACTTAGGCTGATTGCCTGCGTTAAGGTGCACAATGTCCATGCAGGACCAGGGCCAAATAGGGTTTACCTCTATAGTAGCCACCCTCAACTTAGGCTGATTGCCTGAGTTGAGGTGCACGATGTCCATGGAAGGACCAGGGCCAAAATAGGGATTCAAAGTTAAACAGGAATGGTGACAGGTTATTGAAAGAACAAGGTCAATTATGGCTCAAACAGGGATCAAGGGATTATTTATATTTGGACGGTCTTTTAGGTTAAGTGGACTGCACACAAAAAGAGCCTGTGATCCTTTCCTAAGCAACAAACTTCAAACTTAACAAAATAGACCGGGCAAGTTCTAGATGCATGCACAGAGTAAGAATTTATAACAATAAGCTCACACCTCTTGGCACCAAGAAACTATATCGCTACCAACTATCAAACAACTGCTCGGCTTAATCATACTCATTCTAATCATAATCACACAATGACATTCAAGGATCCAGACAGTCAATCGTTTCATCATAAGTATACAACCAGAAAATTTTTAAAGGGGCCTCGTTTTTAGTCAAGAAAAACGCCATGCTCATCACTATAGACACTAAAAAAAAAATTTAAAATAACAACCTAAACATGCCGGTTCTACTAGATAGCACACCGGAGGGAAAAGAAATCGGCAACAAAAACCCTCGGTGGTGACTCACAGGTTCCCCAACACCCTCAACTTAGACTCATGCATTGTCCCCAATGCATATATGCGAAAGCTAAAAACTGTGAGAATAAAGGAATACCTGTGAAGTCGATCGGACTCAGATTCCGGAATGATGTTGGAGCCCGCCAGGGTCTCCAAAACAAGAGAACTCAATGGAGTGTGGCGTTCCCGCTTCCTCTTTGGGCTCCATTGCTAGTCGCGACAATTTCTTTGCTCTTTCTTTGCAGATTCTTTTGCGGTGTTTTCGTTTCCTCGATTTAATTTTTCCGCCTTCCTCTACATGTTTGTGCTCTCGCACCATACTTCTTACAACAGCTAGGTTCTCGACTACACACTTCTCCTCAAGATACACATCCGCAGGGATTTCCTCGATAGCATTGATGACCGCGACCACCCTCATGTCACTTGGTTGCTTCATTACTCTGGACACATCGAACTTGACCATTTCATTGTTCAGCCTAAAGGTCAGTTCGTTTTTCTCCATGTCAACCAAGGCTCTTGCTGTGGCTAGCAATGGTCGTCCCAAGATGATGGGAACTTCGAAATCTACTTCGCAATCCAAGATCACAAAGTCAGCTGGGAAGATAAGCTTGCCAATCTTTACTAGCACATCAGACAATATCCCTACGGGTCGCTTTACCGACCGGTCAGCCATCATCCCTCTCATGGACGTTGGTTTAGGAGCTCCCAAACCCAATTTGTTATACACTGCTAGCGGCATCAGATTGATACTAGCACCAAGATCACACATAGCTCTTCCGAAGTTGAGCTTCCCAATAGTACATGGAACAGTGAACGCACCTGGATCATCCTTTTTTTCAACTAACGACCTTGAAGAGATAGTGCTGCAGTGATGGAGGTTGTCTTCCGGTTCAAAACTCACCGACCTCTTCTTTGTAATCAAGTCCTTCATGAACTTGGCATAACCGGGCATTTGTTCCAGCGCTTCCACCAATGGTATGTTTATTGAAATTTGCTTCAGCATGGTCATGAAGTTCAGGAACTTACCATCGTCAGCTTTCTTCTTCAATCGCTGGGGGAAATGAGGTGGGTGTCGAAACATCATAGTTGGAAGCTTTTCAGCTTCCTTGCGTTTCTCCGCGGGCTTTGGAGTTTCCTCCTCTACCGCCTCTTCATCATCCGCAATATCACCTTGAGCATGAATTACCGGATGTGATTCCGGTAATATTTTTCCGCTCCTTGTGGTGATCGCCATACAGCTTGCATCATTCTTCGGATGAGTGGTGTCGCTCGGCAAAGTACCTATTTTCCTTGGGTTTAGAGATGCCGAGATGTGACCCACTTGCTGCTCTAGTTGCTTGATAGCGGTTGAGTGTGACTCCACTACCAGACTCAATGTTGATAGCTCATTCCGCATTGCCTTTACCCCAGAGTCGGTCGATTCCACCTTAAGCAGCATCTTTGCCATCATGTTCTCAAGTTTGGACGTCTCAGCCTCGCTGCCAGCTTTATCCCGATTACCAGGTGGTATATACAACCCACCTCTATCGGTGTTGTTCCTCCAGTTTCCTTGGTCACGCTCTTTGTAACCACTTTTCTCATAGTGGTTGTCTCGCTGATAATTCCGACCTTGGTTTCCCTGGCCATTGGCCTGGAAACCCCCCAAGTAATTCGCTTCCTCAGTCTCTATACCTTGGGAACCCACAGCTTGTACCTTCTCTATACTTCCTGACGTCAAGTGCCTTGTCAGGAGATCCAACTGTGTTTTCAGGTGCGCCATGTCTTGGTCGCGCTCCTCCTCTTTCCTTCGCTGCTCTGCTGACATGCCAACTGTATAGGTGCTAGCTGCAACCTCTGAATCCCGTGTGGTGAGCCTGTCCAAAATAGCTGTGGCGTCGGCAAAAGTGCAACCCATAAACGCTCCACCTGCTGCGTTGTCCAATGTTGGCTTGGTAGCCGAATTTAGTGCCCTGTAGAATGTCTGCATCAAGAATTCGTTGTTCAGCTGATGGTTGGGGCACTGTGTCAGCTTCTTCTTAAATCGCAACCAAGTCTCGTGCAGTGCTTCGTGAGGTTGCTGCCTGAAATTACTAATCTCATCCCTCAACTGTATCATCCGAGAGGGAGGAAAGAACCTTTCTAGGAAAGCTCCTCTCAACTCGCCCCACGTTGCGATAGAGTCGGGGGTCAGCTCCGTTAACCACAATGCTGCCTCATCAGACAGAGACAACGGAAACAATCTGAGCCTGATCGCTGTCTGACTCACGCCCGGCAGCTCAAACGATTTGCAGATCCCCACGAAATTCATCAAGTGCTGGTTTGGATCGTCACCAGCAACACCGCGGAACACTCCTCTCAAGTTCAACAGTTGGATCATCGTGCTAGTGATGTTGAACTTGGCTCCGGGCGGTAGCGGTGGAACAATAATGGCGCCCGTAGCGCTAGCTCCATCTAAATCGAGATCCTCATCATTCCGTACCACATCATCCTGCAGACCACCAGCATTCAAATTTTGTTGGGCCTGCAGTTCTGTAGCGATCCTTGCTGCGTCTAATTGTGCGGCCATATTCCGCCTCAGTGTTCTCGCAAGTTCGGGGTCGTAAGGTACAATTTGTTCCCCCGAACCTCGGGTACTTGGCATGCACAACCTGTACCCTGTTCAAAAACAAAAACAACAAACAAAAAATAAAAGCAGGAAATTATGACTAAAAGTCAACTAAACACACCAGACTTAATCAAAAACCGTATTCCCCGGCAACGGCGCCACTTTTTGATAACGCTCAAACTACACCTCAAATTAACGCGGCGTAAGCGATCGTAGTCAAGTAAAGAACCCAACAAGGTTGGGGTCGAATCCCACAGAGAATATGGTGAAGATCAAGCCTTTAGTGAATTAAGTAACTCGTAGTCAATTGTTTCCGATAAATAAAAAGGGGGGTTTTGTGAACAAATCGTAAACAAAAGCAACAATAATGTAAGAGAATAATCAGTAAGAGAGAATGAACTAGGGACGTGTTCACCATGGCTTTTGTAACAATGTCGATTCTAGGCTTAACCGGGTTCTTTCTATATGCTTGTCACGATGTGATTGCGTCAATTGTATCGTCTAAACGTCTCTCGACCAAATAAACAAATTTCCTTTTATCTTCTTTCGATCTCAAAAAGATGTGCTTTTTAGCTCTCAATCCTAACATCAAGTAGACTAATCCAGTTACGGCATTAATCTTTAAGACGAGAGTTGGTAGTCTCGAATCCTTGTCGTTAATCAAGTTTTCCCGGTTTTAACTTCTTTACTCAAGCAAATTAAACCTAGGCATGTTCTAATGTTTGCAACCACTAGAAAACGTGACTAATTGAATGATTAACAACATGACAATACATATATCGAACCCAACGCTACCCGGAATCTATATTGCTACGTTTCCATGGCTCCCACAACCCTAGTTGCGGGAGTTTTAGTTACTCATGCTCGATAAATAAGAGAAAATAGTTGTATTCATAATAAAGGGAAGAAAAGTCTTACAATATAATGAAACAATCAATCTTCCAATATCCAAGAGCAAAAAATACCAAGAACTCACGAAAGAATCAAGAACACGAGTTCAATACAAATGAACCGTGTTGTTTGCTCTCAAAAATACTTAAAAACGTGTTTTAGAACTAATGAGTGAATAATAATAACATAAACCTAACATAGGGTATTTATAGGAGCCAAAGAAACCAAATCCAAAACGGGCTAGGAATCCCCAAAACGCGGGTCGCCGCTTGAAGCCACTGCCTAAGCGTGACGGCCAGGCTTGACGGACCGTCAGGGCAGTGACGGACCGTCGCCTGGGCCGTCACTGCTTGGCAGCAACACTGCCTCAAGTTGACGGTCCCAGTGACGGACCGTCACACCTCTGACGGGCCGTCACTCAGGCCGTCACTCTTAGGCAGAATGTTGTTTTTCGCGTCTTTTCTTCCGTTTCCGTGTTTGTTTCCATTTCCTACAAATACAACATAAAAACATCAAAAACAACAATGGTTGCTTGAAAACGTACGATTGTTCTTAGTAAAAAGGAGTCGAAAGTGACGTAAATTAGCGTCACATCAATGGGTCTTGCTTATTTGTGTTTATAATTTCTAATATGATATGGGTCTAGTGATTTCACCATGTTTTAACTCTAAAATTGATGGTTGCAAATATTAATTTACCTTACTTGGTTGTATCCTTGCTTGAGAAAGAAGTTTATAATTTTTGACGTGAAATTTCTTGTGGGTACTTGAGATTCCACCTAGATTGAGGCTAGAAATAGCTCATATCGACGGAAAAACCCATTTAAGGGTCTAAGCTAGAAATAGTGTGACCTTCCCAAGCATATGCTGGTTGGTTATTTTCCTAAACAATGGTGTTTGAACAAAAACCATTGAATATATGTCTGTTTGATCGAGATATTAGTAATCATGCCTAAAACCAATGCTACCTATATCAATTAGTAGGAATTTACACAATTGAGCAAGTACCTTGACCCGTATTTAAGACCCATCGAAAGCACATCCCTACTCGACCTCCTTCAATTGTTTACACCTTGCACTTTTACTTATTGTTTTGTTTGGAATTCGAATTGTGACAAATTCCCAATTCTCCCCTTTTTAACATTATTGTTGTTGAGCAACCTACTCTCGTGTGAGGTATGTTTACAATCACCTAGGCTAAGCTCTAAATTTCTTGTGGGATCGACCTCGACACCTGTCGGGTACTATATATGTGTTTTGCTCTAAAGATCGCTTATACCTCCTTTTAAGAGAGTACATTTGAGCGTTATCGATCTCTATTCGAGCACCATGGTTTCAACATAAACCAACCAATTTAGGCTTTGGAAAATCATACTATTTATAGCTTAGACTCTTAAATGGGTGTTTTCCAGTGATTGAACTATTTCTAGCCTCAATCTAGGTGGAAATCCCAAGTACACACTATTCAATTCTCATCTAAAATTATGAACCTCTTCTTCAAGCAAGAACACAATCAAGTAATTTCAATCAATGATTGCAACCATCAATTTTAGAGTTAAAACATGGAGAATTTAATAGACCCATATCAATTTAGCAATTATAAACACAATTAAGCAAGACCCATACCCAATATCAAATATCCATCATACACATACCCCTAGACAAGGAAACTAGCCACTCATGCTAAGAAAATAAGAGATTATACCAATTGGGTAATTCAAATTTCCATTCATTGTAAGCTAATATCCAATATCCAAGCTCAATTTTTACAATTAATGGTGGATTCACTAGGTTGAAGAAGAGAAATAAGAAGTACTCTTTATCTTTCTTGGGAACCTCTCCCAATGGAATACTCTCCAAAACTATTCAAAACTACAAAATATTATTGAGTACAATGCCCAAATTGGGTTTTAGAAGTTTATCAAATCATCACATAAAAGTTGACAAAAATGCCCTTCGGGAGACGTGCAACACGATATGCCGCATGACGTACGATCGCACAAACTACTGTGCGCGTCGCATGGCTCCACTCCAGTGAAACAATGACTTCAACCAACTTTGGGTGCTGTACAAAGGGGGTGCAGACCGCACCAGCCATTGTGCGTGTTGCATGGCGGTCGTACCTCTCATCAGAATCTTCATCTCTTTTGATCACCTTCACACTTTAACTCCTTTTTAGCTCTTTTGGGTCCAATATTGTTTTCTACTTTTGGCTAAGAGTACCTGCATTCATATTAATAAAGGCCATAATAACCTCTAAATTTTATCAAATCATGGCAATAATTCATGGTTAAAGGCTCATTAAGTTGGTAGATTACCAACTTATCACGAGCATTGTCCGCTATCGCTTGAAACAGCCGCCTACTAGTAACTAGTATCTCTGCAGTCTGACGCAACTCTGTCCGCATCTCTCAAACAAACTGACGAATCCAGTCTGGATCTATAGGAAAAATCATAGCCCCAAATGGAGCCAACTAGTGAAAGCGGGTCTCGTACTCAGACACTGTCATAGACCTCTGCATCAACTGGGTAAACTGCTCCCTACGATGCTCACGATCAATTTGTGGCAAGAATTTGGCCAAAAGGCCTCATAGAACTCTCTCCAAGTCAATTAAGGAGACTTAGGGTGCCTGCAAGCTACTTGGTCCCTCCACCAAAGCTTAACTAGCCCCCTCCAGCTGATAAGTGGTATTATTCACTCCGTGAGCATCCAACTGACCAAGGTGGTGAAGCATCTCCTCACAAGTATAAATAAAATCATAGGTATCCTTCCTGGGAGTACCAAGGAACCTTGGTGGGGATAGTTTCAGAAACTGACCCAAAGCATTCTACTCCGACTCTGATATAACTGGGCAGGAAGCAAGAGGCTTAGCGACTATAGGCACTGAAAGGACCTGTGGACGGGGAGTTTCAGTAGCAGGCTGCGCTCCTGAACTCTAAACATCCAAGGTTGTCCCCTGAGCAGATGTCTGGGCCATATTAGAAGGCTGACCCCCAACCATGCTCAATAAATGAAGAAGCACACTTCGGACATCTGATGAAAGAGCTGGGGATGGTGCTGCTACTGATGCTAATACTGGCCCTGGGGCACCTGGTATGCTCCCTGGTCCATGGGCTGCTAATCCAGAACTGGCTCAATCTCATACTCAGCCTCAGAAGCTCTAATTGGTGCCACCGCTTGGGCACGTCCTCGACCTCTACCTCTATATCTACCTCGACCCCTGATTGTAGATGGAGGTGCTGGTACTGAAGGCTCGCCCTCGTCCGCTACTTGGGTCTTTGCAATAACAATAAATAAGGAAAGCTTAATAAATAGGGCAGTGTACGAGTAACCTCAAATAAAAGGGAGAGAAGGAAAGGCAACTAAACATAAACATGCTAACAATACAACTCACAAGGTAACTATGATCGAAAAGTAAACTAGCAGGTAGCTACAATAAGAACGAGTAGAACTAATCTACCTACAATCCGAACGGGCGCCTATACACTCGAGGAATACATACAAGTGAAGAGAAACCCTACCAGCATCCAATACTACCGGAGAGTACACTCAACAAATAGCAAATAAGGGTGGAACTGTGCAGACAAATAAATGATACGATGTGGTGTGCTAGTGGTACCGTATGCACCTCCTCCGGTGCCCGTAGGCCAAACAGGTAGGACCCATGGAAGGGCTTCTCCCGTATACCTCTACTCGCCCATATACCTCTCCTCCAACACTCTCAGCCCATAGCCCTTAGTCTAGATCGACAAGGTCCATGGAGGTCTTCGAGACCACATACTAACTCTCAAGATCTCAATATGTGTGCCCAAAGTCTATCCGGGTCTAAAATTAGTAAAATTAGTAATAAAACCATGTATAGCACTCGTCCTAATCGAGTCTAGTATCATCTCAGGTATCAGTGTGAAAAACCCAACATTTAATCCCTTTTTACTTCAAGAAGATCCATAAAATCAGTACTAAGACCATTTATAACCATTAATAACTGAAAACAGGCCCTCAGGGCCATGCAAGGTTAGAAAACTGGTGATAGTCGGGTCTGACGCCCAATAGTAGTGATAAATCAATACAGAAAACCTCTTTTCATAATGATGATATGCTCAGATATACCCAACAACTCAATATCAACCTACTGGCCCTGTACAGGCTCAATCCACTCTACAACACAGATAACTAACTAGAAACCACTAATCAATGTTTGGGACTCGTGGACATTTCCCAAATACCCCACCAATTATGGTCCAAAGGCATATGCAAAGGACACTCAGGGCTGTAAGGGGGTAATACTATCGTACTAGCTCAAATATTGAAGCAGAAGAAACAAGAAT
This sequence comes from Jaltomata sinuosa, assembly GCA_003996215.1. Taxonomy (NCBI): domain Eukaryota; kingdom Viridiplantae; phylum Streptophyta; class Magnoliopsida; order Solanales; family Solanaceae; genus Jaltomata; species Jaltomata sinuosa. Next base: position 377,519 of record QJPP01007210.1, on the reverse strand, counting down.
AGAGAAAACGAAAGCGAACAAGGTCTGGAGTGCCAACCTAATAAACCCAACCCAAGGATGAGCTAAATAGTACAATTACATTCTATATAGGCCAAGTCTCAGATCCATAAACCATAGCCTACTTGGAATCCGCCAAAGAGCAGCAGGAAAGACGTTGCCTGAGCCCGAACTACTCTGAAGAACCTGAATAACAATCAAACTATCAAAAACATAATCTACTTGTCAATACGAAGCTAACGATACCCATAATACTAATAATTTAGCTGGGTCAAAATATGGATAAAAAACATGCTCGTGGGCCCCACAACCTAAAATTAGAAACAAAAATTACTCCAAGGTTCCCAACGCTGCTAGGAACTCATGCTCAAAAAATGAGCATAATTTGGGTAAGGGAAAGGGCCTAAAATAACCCGTAAATCCCAAGAATAAAATAAGAATCAAATGAATAAATTAACGGAATTAAAGGTTAGAAACTTACAATTTATGACAGAAATATGACCACGGGCATGGAATAAACTATCCCAGCACTCTAAGGTTCTCCCACAGTGAATTTGGAGCTTGGAATTCTTAAAACAATAGAGGAAATCAGTTTGAATGGTGAATAAAATGAAGGAGAAGAGTTATATACTGCCAGGGGTCCTTTATCATGATCGTGAAGGACCTCATGCGATCATGATGACCGCGCTGGCTAGACCATCATGATTAAGACAGTCCATCTATGCGATCGCAAAGAACAAAGGGGTAAGGCCTTCATCACAATCCCGAGAAAGAACATTGCTATCGCAAAGAGCAAAGGGTGTTGGGTCCTTAGGACCTTCATCGAGATTGCGTGAAGGAAACCTCGCGGTCACGATGCCTAAAGAGGTAGACCATCACAATCGCGTGGCCTCCTACATAGTCGCGATTAAGGCCAGAGGCCTGCACCTACAATAACAACCATCAACTTTCTTAAGTTTCAAAGTCACTAGATGGGCCCATGGGGTTCATCTGGGATCCCACATGCACAAATGAACTATACTTGTCACGCCCTAAACCATGGGAGGCATGACCGACACCCGGAGCCCCAAAAGTCCGAGGGTGCCAAAATATAGTGTATCTCTATTGAATATATTGGGGGTCTGAGACCGACAAAGTCTCTAAGAATAGCAATTTGAAACATTGAAATCTCAATAGTAGATAAACAACTCAAGGCCGACAAGGCTATTATCATAGTAGATAGCTAATAACAAGGTCGGCAAGGCCATACCCAACACTGCTATACATATACACGTCTACAAGCCTCTAGGAGTAAGTAAAATATCTCATATCTAGGACAGGGCCCTGGACTACCCATAAGTTGTACAAAAAAATAACTTGGTCAAAATATAAGCTAGACCTCTGACTCGTCTGCTCCAGGAAGAATGGAGCTTACCAAAATGGCTGAACTTTGCAACTCCTACTGAAGAGATCTGTCTGGATATCTGTCTGGACCTGCAGGCATGTATGCAGCGCCCCCAGGCAATGGGGACGTCAGTACGACAATAATGTACTGGCATGTAAGGTAGAAACATAAAAGCAAGTCGCAAGTAGTAAATCCGAACAAGATATAATATCAAACTTGTAAACTGTAATTGGTAAGACTCGTTAAGCTCTTTCTCCTTTATTCTTTTTAGAATACAACACATGCATTAACTCACACCGCAACTCACTTTTTATAATCCACGCTGAACCACAATAGCACCTCGGTGCACCCTATATATAATAGCCTCAATATGGCAGTAGCACCTCGGCGCACACTATGTATATAATGGCCTCAATATGGCAGTAGCACCTTGGTACACACTATGTATATAATGGCTTCAATATGGTAGTAGCACCTTGGTACACACTATGTATATAATGGCCTCAATATGGTAGTAGCACCTCAGTGCACACTATGTATATAATAGCCTCAATATGGCAGTATCACCTCGGTGCACACTAACACGCAAACCACGCATAATAAGTGTATTACTAGATTGACCTTCAAAGCTATTCTTGTTATTTATGAAGGTTCATTTAGATAACTTCTTTAGCCTTGGATTACTAGGTGTTGGACTCAACATACCAAACACATATAAATGGGGATTTGACTTGCTAACTTTCCTTTTATACTTTCTAAAGCTTGATTAGGGATCACAATACAAAGAAGAAACTTGACAAAAGGATAACTTACATTTTGTGCAAAAAGAATCAAATTTTTATAAGAAGACGACTTGAATCACCATAATGTATAACTTAGTTCCTTAAGACTTTTTGAGTTACCAAATCAGCTCTCTTACAATAGAATACTGAAATTCCTTCTTTCGGAGATTTAGAGTTCTATTTCTAGATTCATGCCGATAAGGAATAAAGAAGCCTTAACATACCTCGTTCCTTCCGAAGATTGCGCTTACCACAACTTGGACTTTTCTTTATTAAGTTAATATACAACATAATGGTATAATAAAGCTAATATTAGCTCTTAAACCTGATGCAACCTTTCCAAAACAGTAGCTAAATATTTCCCGGGCAGATTTACGTATTGGCATTAATAAAAGGGTGTATCGTCACACCTTTCTCCCCCATTCCAATACACATCACACACACACCAACCTACTTCCTCCAACCATACAAAACACATCAAACATCCCTTACACAACTCACCATACCGAAATATAATAGTAACACATTGAACCCACGGCTTCCGATCACCGTCCCGTGAGTTCTTAACAACAAATCAACAACAATTGTCCATCCGAACTTCAATACAAAAATATGATTATGGGCAGATTACTTAACAAACTTGAAGGTGTGTTTTTATCCTCTTTTTATTGATGCTTTGAAAAGCTTAAGTACCCCCTACACATACACCAACAAGAGAAGAAGAAATCTCTTAGTTGTTACACAATTTATATGTGTTAAATCTTAAGAAAAGGGCTGCCATAGTTCATGAATTTCTTACCATAGTATATCCTAGCTATATGTAGTAGATTAATACCAAGATAAAAAGTTGTTTAACTCAACTTAAGCTTGAATGAATCTTGATCTTCTTAGAACCCTAAAGGGAGAGAGGGGCTGCCAAAAGGAAAGGAGATAAGAGAGAATTGTTTCCAGCTTTTTGTGATCAATATTGATCAACAAAAGGTCTGTATAAAGGGACCTTTTTGGCCGATTCTTTTGAGTATATTTGGGACAAAATGGGTCAAGAAACTTGGGCCAAAATTATCCTTTGCTTGGGCCTCAAAAGGGTTAAGTTTTGTGGCTGATTTTGGGCTTCTCTTGGGTCAAAATGTGGTCAATATTGGTGGCTACCTTTTGTAGTTGTTTGGGCCAGATTTCATTGTGCTTTGATGGGAAAACTTTAAGCTTCATTTGGGATACCATTAGGTCTAATAATCCATGGTGTTGCTGCCCGTAATCGGCCCTTGGAACTTAGTTCGTTAGCGTAGGTAGGTGATGCACCTACTTGTCACCTAAGAGCTTAGATAAGTCGAGCAAGCACCTCACTTGTTTTATCTCATTTTCAAAACCGTCATCCTTATACTTTAACTTAACACTTATATACATTTGACCATTTCAAATTCTAGGCCAAAGTACCCCTTCACAATCTCGAAATCAAATACCTTCGTCAATATTTACTTAGTCACATAGGTTTTGAAAGGTACGGGGTGTTACATACTTTTCCCCCTTAGAATCATTCGTCCTCGAATGTGGGTAATGCATATAGAGCTCTAGTCCCTTAGGATTTTTTGAAATTTCGACAGAGTTTCCTTTATAATTGGGACTATCCAAAAACTTGAAACTCAGCAAAAGTCCAGCACGATGCCTCACAGGGCGATACAACTATATACAATTAAATGTAATCATTTTCACATGTTCAAACCTGATCATATTTGCATAGTAGGAAGAGTATCAATAACATAAGAATATGACTTACCTCTATACTATCTTCAAGTCATAAATAACTGGGGATGCTTTTTCCTCATTTATTCCTCGGCTTCCCACGTTATTTCCTCGACATTATTATTTCTCCACAACACCTTTACTGAGGCTACTTCTTTGGTTCTGAGCTTCCTAATTTGATGATCTTGGATAGAAATTGGCACTTCCTTATAGGATAAGTCTTCGAAAAGTTGAACATCTTTGATAGGCATAATACGTGAAGTATCTCCTATGCACCTTCATAGCATCGATACATGAAATACAGGATAGACTGTGTCCAATTTTGTGGGTAAATCTAGATCATATGCCACTTTTCCTACCCTCCGAATGATCTTGTATGGTCCAATATATCTTGGACTAAGTTTTCCCTTTTTACCAAATCGCATAACGCCTTTCATGGGTGAAACCTTTAGGAAAACCCAATCACTAATATTAAATTCCAAATCTCGATGTCGCACATCTGCATATGATTTCTGCCTACTTTGGGATGTTAGTAATCTTTCTCAGATTAGCTTTACCTTCTCCATTGCCTGATTAACTAGGTATGGCCTAATAATCTTGCTTCTCCAATTTCAAACCATCCAATCGGTGATCTACACTTTCGTCCATATAAAGCCTCATAAGGAGCCATTTGAATGCTTGCATGGAAGCTATTATTATAAGCAAACTCAATTAGTGGAAAATGGTCATCCCCACTCCCTTTAAAATCTAGTACACAAGATCGTAGCATATCTTCGAGTGTTTAAATAGTGCGTTCAGCTTGTCCATCTGTCTGTGGATGAAAAGAAGTGCTGAGACTTATTTGAGTACCTAAGCCTTTCTGGAAAGACCTCCAAAAATTTGTTGTAAACTGAGCAGCCCTATCTGAAATGATGGAAATTGGGACACCATGAAGTCGAACTATTTCACTAATATACAACTTGGCATAATCTTCAGCAGTATAAGTTGTCCTGACTGGCAAAAAGTGAGCTGATTTTGTAAGTCTATCTACAATCACCCATATGGAATCATACTTCCAATAAGTACGGGGTAAGCCTGTAATAAAGTCCATGTTGATCACCTCCCATTTCCAGGTACGTATCACTATACTTTGAGTTAGACCTCGAGGTCTCTGGTGTTCAATTTTTACCTGTTGACAATTCGGGCATTGGGCTATAAACTCTGCAATATTTCTCTTCATATTATTCCACCAATAGATCTGTTGAAGATCATGATACATCTTCGTCACTCCTGGATGGATTGAATAGCGGGAATAGTGAACTTCTACCAAAAAAAATTCTCGAAGCTCCCCGACGTTAGGTACACATAGAAGACCTTGATATCTCAGAACCCTATCTTTATTAAGCTCTATTAGTGGTTGCTTCTATTGTGGAATTTCCTCCCTCAATCTTTCTAATTCTGGATCATCATATTATCGTTCCTTTACCTCTGCTATAAGTGAGGATTCCGATGTGCTTTGAATTACAACTCCCCCATTACCTTGGTCTAGTAGTCGAACCTCCAAATTAGCTAATTGATGTAGTTCTCTTGTCATCTCAATCTTTCTATTTTCCACGTGGCTCAAGCTTCCCATGGATTTGCGGCTAAGTGCATCGGCCACTACATTGGCCTTACCTGGATGGTACAAAATATCTACGTCATAATCCTTTAGTAACTCTAGCCACCTTCTTTGACTTAGGTTTAAATCCTTCTGTTTGAATAAATACTGTAGATTTTTATGCTCCGTAAACATGTCTACATGGACTCCAAACAAGTAATGGCGCCAAACTTTCAAGGCAAATATAACTGCTGCCAATTCAAGATCGTGAGTAGGGTAATTTTGTTCGTGCTTTCTTAGTTGTCTCGAGGCATATGTAATAACTTTACCATGTTGCATTAAAACGCAGCCCAACCCAATCCTTGAAGCATCACAATAAACAACATAACCTTCCATGCCCTCTGGTAGAGTTAAGACAGGTGCTGAAGTAAGCCTGTCCTTCAACTCCTGAAAACTCTGCTCACATGCATCAGACCACTGGAACTTGGCAGCTTTATGAGTCAACTTTGTCAATGGTGCAGAGATAGAAGAAAATCCTTCCACAAACCTCTGGTAATAACTTGCTAAGCCCAAAAAACTATGAATCTATGTAGCATTTAAGGTCCTCGGCCAATTCTTTACAGCTTCAATCTTTTGGCCGTCAACTCTAAAACCATCGTCCGTAATTACATGGACAAGAAAAGCCACTGAAGTCAACCAAAACTCACATTTGGAGAACTTCACATATAATTTATGATTCTGAAGTGTTTGCAATACTGCACGTAGATGATCAGCATGTTTGGCTTCAGACCGCGAGTAAATCAGGATATCGTCAATAAATAAGATCACGAATACATCTAGAAATGGCTTAATACCCGATTCATTAGGTCCATAAAAGCTGTTGGGGCATTAGTAAGCCCAAAAGACATTACTAGAAATTCAAAGTGGCTATACCTTGTCCTAAAGGTTGTTTTTGGAACATCTACCCCTTTAACATGTAATTGGTGATACCCCGACCGCAAGTCAATCTTTGAAAAACATTTGGCGCCTTGCAACTGATCAAAAAGGTCATCAATACTTTGAAGCGGATACTTATTCTTGATTATAACTTTTTTCAGCTGTTGATAATCGATACACATTCTCAAGGACCCATACTTCTTACGAACAAACAAAACTAGTGCACCCCATGGCGATGTACTAGGCCTAATGAAACCTTTTTCGAGTAGATCCTTTAACTGTTCCTTTAACTATCTTAATTCTGCAGGAGCCATCCTGTAAGGGGGAATTGATATTGGCTGAGTATCTGGGAGTAGGTCAATGGCAAACTTAATTTCCCTTTCTGGAGGGATTCCTGGAAGCTCATCCGGGAATACATCTAGAAACTGACTCACCACATGAACCAATTGAAGAGTCGATGGTCCATCCTCTGTGATTCTTACTCGGACTAAATGATAAATATAGCCTTTAGAAATCATTTTCTGGGACTTAAGGTAGGAAATAAACCTACCCCTTGGCGTGGAAATATTACCTTACCACTCCAGGATTGTCTCTTCCGGAAAATAGAATTTGACAACCTTAGTTCTAAAATTGATATTAGAATAACATGCAGCTAACCCGTCCATACCCATAATGACATCAAAGTCAATCATATCTAATTCGATTAGATCAGCTGAAGTGAGACGGTCATAAATCCACACTGCACAATCTCGATAAACATGTCTAGCTATAATAGATTCACCAACCGGTATAGATACAACAAAGGGTCTAGGCAATAACTCGGGGCCTTCCCCTAACTTACCAGCAACGAGAGGGGTAATATATGAAAGAGTAGAGACAGGATCTATAAGTGCATAAACAACATGAGTAAAAATAGTCAATGTACTTGTAACAACATCAAGTGACGATTCCAAGTCCTGGAGACCGGCTAGAGAATAAGTGCGATTTTGACCACCGCCTGAACTGGATGCTCCTCCTCCTCCTCTACCTCTACCATGACCTGGTGTATCCTGTTGTCCTATCCTAGGGGGATGAATAGTAGATGAAGAAGATTCCATCAACCTTGTAGGCTGGGACATCTCACCCCTACCTCTACTCGGACAGTCTCGCATAAAGTGACCTGGATACCCACACGAATAACAAGTATTTAAACCCAGGAGACATATCCCAGGATGCTTCCTACCGCACTGAACACAAGGTGGCAAAGGTGGCCTCATCTGACATGAATTCACCTGGCGATAGGAACTGGATGCACCTGAACTGTGGCCTGGTCCAGTCTGAGAAAAACGATCATACCTCTGCCTTTGTAACTGATATAGGGCACCACTAGTAGGGTGGGGTGATTGCCTATTAAAATATGGCCTAACATTACCTCGTGGCTCTACATAGGACCCAGTAGATCTAGCCCTCTTATTCTAATCCCTTTCTCATCTTTGGTTATCTCCAATTTGTACTTGAAGATCCTCTGCAATCTGAGCAATAGCCTGTATCTTAGAAATATTCATATCCTCTTGTGTGGCTGCTATTGTTAATACCTTAATCAATTCATCCTTAAGGCCACGCACATATCGATGAACTCTAGCTTGCATTGTACTCACATTATCGGGGGCGTACCTGGCTAATGAATTAAATCTGAGGCTGTACTATCGAACACTCATATTGCCCTGCCTAAGGGCTATAAATTGATCAATTCTGGCCTCTCGAACCTCCTGTGGAAGATAGTGAGCTTGGAAGGCCTCAGCTGAGGGTGCATTTGATCCCCTAGACCGATCCAAAGCCTCGAACCATAAAATGGCCACATCTCGTAACCTGAAAGATGCAAACTCCACTGCCTCCACTACTGTTGCATGCATGACTCGAAATACTCGATAAGTCTGATCAATAAACTCTTGAGGATCCTCACGTGGGTCAGAGCCTGTAAATATACGAGGACTTAGGATGATAAACTCTCGAGCCCTAGAACTTTCTGAGCCACCTGACCTAGCACTCGCTGATGCCCTAATTTACTGTTGTTATGTGGCTACCATCTGGGTCAATAATCGAACAGCACTCCTGATGTCCTGGTCCTCTGCTTCAGGTGGAGGAGCTACAGGTGCTGGTTCATCTCTAGCTATCTCAGATGCCACTGGAGTAGGTGGGGTGAGGGGTACTGGATCCCCTCTAGTCTCATAAGGTACTTAATGAACTGGGATCTCTAGTGTCGGTGATTCACTTTGAGCCTAAAATCTATCAATTCGGATAGGCGGGTAACGACTATTACCTTTCCTCGTATCGTGCCAACCCGTCGGCTACTCATTTGTCTAGTCACAGGCATTTCTGTAAACAAGGAATAGAAAAGCATGAATTAGACTTCAAATATCTTATGACCTCGCTCTATTGCACGATCTAGCAGATGAAAGAAGGATAACGATTCCTAAATATCTTGTAGCTTCAAGATTACTGGTATGGTGCACAACACACCTATAAGCAAGACTCTACTAGACAAGGCTTGTAGACTCCCTGGGATTCGACGTGCTCTAATACCAAGATTTGTCACGCCCCAAACCATGGGAGGCATGACCGACACCCGGAGCCCCAAAAGGCCGAGGCTGCCAAAATAGAGTGTATCTCTATTGAACCTACTAGGGGTCTGAGACCGACAAGGTCTCTAAGAATAGCAATTTGAAACCCTGAAAGCTCAATAGTAGGTAAATAACTCAAGGCCGACAAGGCTATTATCATAGTAGATATCTAATAATAAGGCCGACAAGGCCATACCAAACACTTATATACATATACACGTCTACAAGCCTCTAGGAGTAAGTAAAATATCACATATCCAGGATAGGGCCCTGGACTACCCATAAGTTGTACATATACATAACCTGGTCAAAATATAAGCTAGACCTCTGACTCGTCAGCTCCAAGAAGAATGGAGCTTACCAAAATGGCTGAACTCTGCAACTCCTACTGAAGAGGTCTGTCTGGGTTTCTGTCTGGACCTGCAGGCATGAATGCAGTGCCCCTAGGCAATGGGGACGTCAGTACGACAATAATGTACTGGCATGTAAGGTAGAAACATAAAAACAAGTCGCAAGTAGTAAATCTGAACAAGATATAATATGAAACTTGTAAACTACAATTGGTAAGACTCATTAAGCTCTTTCACCTTTATTCTTATTAGAATACAACACCTGCATTAACTCACACCGCAACTCACTCTTTATAAACCACACTGAACCACAATAGCGCCTCGGTGAACCCTATATATAATAGCCTCAATATGGCAGTAGCACCTCGGTGCACACTATGTATATAATGGCCTCAATATGGCAGTAGCACATCGGCGCACACTATGTATATAATAGCCTCAATATGGCAGTAGCACCTCAGTGCACACTAACACGTAAACCACGTATAATAAGTGTATTACTAGATTGACCTTCAAAGCTATTCTTGTTATTTATGAAGGTTCATTTAGATAACTTCTTTATACTTGGCTTACAAGGTGTTGGACTCAACATACCAAACACATATAAATGGGGATTTGAATTTCTAACTTTCCTTTTATACTTTCTAAAGCTTGATTAGGGATCACAATACAAAGAAGAAACTTGACAAAAGGATAACTTACGTTTCATGCAAAAAGAATCAGATTTTTATAAGAAGGCGACTTGAATCACCATAATGTATAACTTAGTTCCTTAAGACTTGTTGAGTTACCAAATCAGCTCTCTTACAACATAATACTCAAATTCCTTCTTTCGGAGATTTAGAGTTCTATTTCTAGATTCATGCCGATAAGGAATAAAGAAGCCTTAACATACCTCGTTCCATCCGAAGATTGCGCTTACCACAACTTGGAATTTCCTTTATTAAGTTAATCTACAACACAAGGGTATAATGAAGCTAATATTATCTCTTAAACCTGATACAACCTTTCCAAAACAGTAGCTAAACATTTCCCGGGCAGATTTACATATTGGTATTAATAAAAGGGTGTATCGTCACACCTTTCTCCCCCATTCCAATAAACATAACACACACACCAACATACTGCCTCCAACCATAAAAAACACATCAACATCCCTTACACAACTCACCGTACCGAAATACAATAGCAACACATTGAATCCACGGCTTCCGATCGTTGTCCCGTGAGTTCTTAACAACAATTCAACAACAATTGTCCATCCGAACTTCACTACAAAAATATGATTATGGGCAGATTACTTAAAAAACTTGAAGGGTTGTTTTTATCCTCTTTTTATTGATGCTTTGAATAGCTTAAGTACCCCTTACACATACACCAACAAGAGAAGAAGAAATCTCTTAATTGTTACACAATTTCTATGTGTTAAATCTTAAGAAAGGAGCTGCCATAGTTCATGTATTTATTACCATAGGATATCCTAGATATATGTAGTATATTCATACCAAGATAACATGTTGTTTAACTCACCTTAAGCTTGAATGAATCTTGATCTTCTTAGAACCCTAAAGGGAGAGAGGGGCTGCCAAAAGGAAAGGAGATAAGAGAGAATTATTTCCAGCTTTTTGTGATCAATATTGATCAACAAAAAGTCTGTATAAAGGGACCTTTTTGGCCGACTTTTTTGAGTATATTTGAGCAAAAATGGGTCAAGAAACTTGGGCCAAATTTATCCATTGCTTGGGCCTTAAAAGGGTTAAGTTTTGTGGCTGATTTTGGGCTTCTCTTGGGTCAAAATGTGATCAATATTGGTGGCTACCTTTTGTAGTTGTTTGGGCCAGATTTGGTTGTGCTTTGATGGGAAAACTTTAAAATTCATTTGGTCTACCATTAGGTCTAATAATCCATTGTGTTGCTGCCCGTAATCGGCCATCGAAACTTAGTTCGTTAGCGTAGGTAGGTGATGCACCTACTTGTCACATAAGAGCTTAGATAAGTCGAGCAAGAACCTCACTTGTTTTATCTCATTTTCAAAACCCTCATCCTTATACTTTAACTTAACACTTATATACATTTGACCATTTCAAATTCTAGGCCAAAGTACCCCTTCACAATCTCGAGCTCAAATACCTTCGTCAATATTTACTTAGTCACATAGGTTTTGAAAGGTACGGGGTATTACATCCTTCCCCCCTTAGAATCATTCATCCTCGAATGAGGGTAATGCATATAGAGCTCTATTCCCTTAGGATTTTTTGAAATTTCGGCAGAGTTTCCTTTATAATTGGGACTATCCAAAAACCTGAAACTCAGCAAAAGTCCAGCACGGTGCCTCACTGGGCGATACAACTATATACAATTAAATGCAATCATTTTCACATGTTCAAACCTGATCATATTTGCATAGTAGGAAGAGTATCAATAACATAAGAATATGACTTACCTCTATACTATCCTCAAGTCATAAATAACTGGGGATGCGTTTTCCTCATTTATTCCTGGCTTTCCACGTTATTTCCTCGACATTAATATTTCTCCACAACACCTGTACTGAGGCTATTTCTTTGGTTTTGAGCTTCCTAATTTGACGTTCTAGGATAGAAATTGGTACTTCCTTATATGATAAGTCTTCGGAAAGTTGAACATCTTTGATAGGCATAATACGTGTAGTATGTCCTATGCACCTTCATAGCATCAATACATGAAATATAGGATGGACTGTCTCCAATTTTGTGGGTAAATCTAGATCATATGCCACTTTTCCTACCCTCCGAATGATCTTGTATGGTCCAATATATCTTGGACTAAGCTTTTCCTTTTTACCAAATCGCATAACGCCTTTCATGGGTGAAACCTTTAGGAAAACCCAATCACTAATATTAAATTCCAAATCTCGATGTCGCACATCTGCATATAATTTCTGCCTACTCTGGGCTATTAGTAATCTTTCTCAGATTAGCTTCACCTTCTCCATTGCCTGATTAACTAGGTATGGCCCTAATAATCTTGCTTCTCCAATTTTAAACCATCCAATCGGTGATCTACACTTTCGTCCATATAAAGCCTCATAAGGAGCCATTTGAATACTTGCATGGAAGCTATTATTATAAGCAAACTCAATTAGTGGCAAATGGTCATCCCAACTATATTTAAAATCTAGTACACAAGATCGTACCATATCTTTGAGTGTTTGAATAGTGCGTTCAGCTTGTCCATCTGTCTGTGGATGAAAAGATTTGCTGAGACTTATTTTAGTACCTAAGACTTTCTGGAAAGACCTCCAGAAATTTGCTGTAAGCTGAGAACCCCTATCTGAAATGATGGAAATTGGGACACCATGAAGTCGAACTATTTCAGTAATATACAACTTGGCATAATCTTCAGCAGTATAAGTTGTCCTGACTGGCAAAAAGTGAGCTGATTTTGTAAGTCTATCTACAATCACCCATATGGAATCATACTTCCTATAAGTACGGGGTAAGCCTGTAATAAAGTCCATGTTGATCACCTCTCATTTCCAGGTACGTATCACTATACTTTGAGTTAGACCTCCGGGTCTCTGGTGTTCAATTTTTACCTGTTGACGATTCGGGCATTGGGCTACAAACTCTGTAATATTTCCCTTCATATTATTCCACCAATAAATTTGTCGAAGATCATGATACATCTTCGTCTCTCGTGGATGGATTGAATAGCGAGAATAGTGAACTTCTGCCAAAATTTTCTCCTGAAGGTCCCCGATGTTAGGTACACATAGACGACCTTGATATCCAGAACCCTATCTTTCTTAAGCTCTATTAGTGGTTGCTTCTATTGTGGAATTTCCTCCCTCAATCTTACTGATTCTGGATCATCATATTGTCGTTCCTTTACCTCTTCTATAAGTGAGGATTCCGATGTGCTTTGAATAACAACTCCCCCATTACCTTGGTCTAGTAGTCGAACCTACAAATTAGCTAACTGATGTAGTTCTCTTTTCATCTCAATCTTTCTATTTTCCACGTGGCTCAAGCTTCCCTTGGATTTGCGGCTAAGTGCATCGGCCACTACATTGGCCTTACCTAGATGGTACAAAATATCTACGTCATAATCCTTTAGTAACTCTAGCCACCTTCTTTGCCTTAGGTTTAAATCCTTCTGTTTGAATAAATACTGTAGATTTTTGTGGTCCGTAAACATGTCTACATGGACTCCAAACAAGTAATGGCGCCAAATTTTCAAGGCAAATATAACTGCTGCCAATTCAAGATCGTGAGTAGGGTAATTTTGTTCGTTCTTTCTTAGTTGTCTCAAGGCATAGGCAATAACCTTAACATGTTGCATTAAAACGCAGCCCAACCCAATCCTTGAAGCATCACAGTAAACAACATAACCTTCCGTGCCCTTTGGCAGAGTTAAGACAGGTGCTGAAGTAAGCCTGTCCTTCAACTCCTGAAAACTCTGCTCACATGCATCAGACAACTGGAACTTGGCAGCTTTATGAGTCAACTTTGTCAATGATGCAGAGATAGAAGAAAATCCTTCCACAAACCTCCGGTAATAACCTGCTAAGGCCAATAAACTACGGATCTCTGTAGCATTCAAGGGCCTCAGCCAATTCTTTACAGCTTCAATCTTTTGGCCATCAACTCTAATACCTGTTCGTAATTACATGGACAAGAAAAGCTACTGAAGTCTACCAAAACTTACATTTGGAGAACTTCGCATATAATTTATGATTCTGAAGTGTTTGCAATACTGCACGTAGATGCTCAGCATGTTCAGCTTTGGACCGCGAGTAAATCAGGATATCATCAATAAATACGATCACGAATACATCTAGGAATGTCTTGAAGACCCAATTCATTAGGTCCATAAAAGTTGTTGGGGCATTAGTAAGCCCAAAAGACATTACTAGAAATTCAAAGTGGTCATACCTTGTCCTAAAGGTTGTTTTTGGAACATCTACCCCTTTAACACGTAATTGGTGATACCCCGACCACAAGTCAATCTTTGAAAAACATTTGGCGCCTTGAAACTGATCAAAAAGGTCATCAATCCTTGGAAGCGGATACATATTCTTGATTGTAACTTTGTTCAGCTGTCGATAATCGATACACATTCTGAAGGACCCATCCTTCTTATGAACAAACAAAACTAGTGTGCCCCATGGCGATGTACTAGGCCTAATAAAACCTTTTTCGAGTAGATACTTTAACTGTTCCTTTAACTCTCTTAATTCTGCAGGATCCATCCTGTAAGGAGGAATTGATATTGGCTGAGTATCTGGGAGTAGGTCAATGGCAAACTCAATTTCCCTTCCTGGAGGGATTCCTGGAAGCTCATCCGGGAATACATCTAGAAACTGACTCACCACGGGAACTAATTGAAGAGTCGCTGGTCCATTCTATGTGCTTCTTACTCGGACTAAATGATAAATATAGCCTTTAGAAATCATTTTCTGGTCCTTAAGGTAGGAAATAAACCTACCCATTGGCGTGGCAACATTACCTTCCCACTCCAGGATTTTCTCTTCCGGAAAATGGAATTTGACAACCTTAGTTCTACAATCGATATTAGCATAACATGAAGCTAACCAGTCCATGCCCATAAATACATCAAAGTCAATCATATATAATTCGATTAGATCAGCTGAAGTGAGACGGTCATAAATCCACACTGCACAATCTCGATAAACTCATCTAGCTATAATATATTCACCAACCAGTATAGATACAACAAAGGGTCTAGGCAACAACTCAGGGCCTGCCCCCAACTTACCAGCAACGAGTGGGGTAACATATGAAAGAGTAGAGCCAGGATCTATAAGTGCATAAGCAGCATGAGTAAAAATAGTCAATGTACTTGTAACAACATCAAGTGACGATTCTAAGTCCTGGCGACCGACTAGAGCATAAGTGTGATTCTGACCACCGCCTGAACTTGATGCTCCTCTTCTTCCTCTACCTCTACCATGACCTGGTGTAGCCTGTTGGCCTGTCCTAGGGGGATGAATAGTAGATGAAGAAGCTTCCATCAACCTTGTAGGATGGGACATCTCACCCCTACCTCTACTAGGACAGTCTCGCATAAAGTGACCAGGATGCCCACATGAATAACAAGTATCTGAACCCAGGCGACATATCCCAGGATGCTTCCTACCGCACTGAATACAAGGTGTCAAAGGTGGCCTCATCTGACCTGAATGCCCCTGGCGATAGGAACAGGATGCACCTGAACTATGGCCTGGTCTAGTCTGAGAAAAATGATCATACCTCTGCCTTTGCAATTGATATAGGGCACCACTAGTAGGGTGGAGTGATCACCTATTAAAATGTGCCCTAACATTACCTCGTGGCTCTACATAGGACCTAGTAGATCTAGCCCTCTTATTTTGATCCCTTTCTCGTCTTTGGTTATCTCCAATTTGTACTTCAAGAACCTCTGCAGTCTGAGCAATAGCCTGTATCTTAGAAATATTCATATCCTCTTGTGTGGCTGCTATTGTTAATCCGTTAATCAATTCATCCTTAAGGCCACGCACATATCGATGAACTCTAGCTCGCATCGTACTCACAATATCGGGGGCGTACCTGGCTAATGAATTAAACCTGACGCTGTAATGTTGAACACTCATATTGCCCTGCCTAAGGGCTAGAAATTGATCAAGTCTGGCCTCTTGAACCTCCTGTGGAAGATAGTGAGCTAGGAAGGCCTCTAAAAATTTCTCGCATTCAGCTAGGGGTGCATTTGATCCCCTAGACCGATCCCAAGCCTCGAACCATAAAATGGCCATATCTCATAACCTGAAAGATGCAAACTCCACTACCTTCACTACTGTTGCATGCATGACTCGAAATACTCGATAAGTATGATCAATAAACTCCTGAGGATCCTCACGTGGGTCAGAGCCTGTAAATATAAGAGGACTTAGGCTGATAAACTCTCGATCCCTACAACCTTCTGAGCCACCTGACCTAGCACTCATTGATGCCCTAATTTAGTGTTGTTGTATGGCTACCATCTGGGTCAATAATCGAACAGCACTCCTGATGTCTTGGTCCTCTACTTTAGGTGGAGGAGCTAGAGGTGCTGGTTCATCTCTAGCTATCTTAGATGCCACTGGAGTAGGTGGGGTCAGGGGTACTGGATCCCCTCTAGTCTCATCAGGTACTTGATGAACTGGGATCTCTGGTGTCGGTGATTCACTTTGAGCCTCAAATCTATCAATTCGGATAGGCGGGCAACGACTAGTACCTTCCCCCGTATCTGTTCCAACCCATCGGTTACTTATTTGTCTAGTCACAGGCATTTCTGTAAACAAGGAATAGAAAATCATGAATTAGACTTCAAATATCTTATGACCTCGCTCTATTGCAAGATCTAGCAGATGAAAGAAGGATAATGATTCTTAAATATCTTGTAGCTTCATGATTATAGGTATGGTGCACAACACACCTATAAGCAAGACTCTACTAGACACGGCTTGTAGACTCCCTGGGATTCGACGTGCTCTGATACCAAGTTTGTCACGCCCCAAACCATGGGAGGCATGACCGACACCCGGAGCCCCAAAAGGTCGAGGGTGCCAAAATAGAGTGTATCTCAATTGAACCGACTGGGGATCTGAGACCAACAAGGTCTCTAAGAATAGCATTTTGAAACCCTGAAAGCTTAATAGTAGGTAAACAACTTAAGGTCGACAAGGCTATTATCATAGTAGATAGCTAATAACAAGGCCGACAAGGCCATACCCAACACTGATATACATATACACGTCTACAAGTCTCTAGGAGTAAGTAAAATATCTCATATCCAGGACACGGCCCTGGACTACCCATAAGTTGTGCATATAAATAACCTAGTCAAAATATAAGCTAGACCTCTGACTCGTCAGCTCCAGGAATAATGGAGCTTACCTAAATGGCTGAAACCTGCAACTCCTACTGAAGAGGTCTGTCTGGGTTTCTGTCTGGACCTGCAGGCATTAATGCAGCGCCCCCAGGCAATGGGAACGTCAGTACGACAATAATGTACTGGCATGTAAGGTAGAAACATAAAACCAAGTCGCAAGTAGTAAATCTGAACAAGATATAATATGAAACTTGTAAACTATAATTGGTAAGACTCGTTAAGCTCTTTCTCCTTTATTCTTTTTAGAATACAAGACATGCATTAACTCACACCGCAACTCATTCTTTATAACCCACACTGAACCACAATAGTGCCTCGGTGCACCCTATATATAATAGCCTCAATATGGCAGTAGCACCTCGGCGCACACTATGTATATAATGGCCTCAATATGGCAGTAGCACCTCGGTGCACACTATGTATATAATGGCCTCAATATGGCAGTAGCACCTTGGTGCACACTATGTATATAATGGCCTCAATATGGAAGTAGCACCTCGGTGCACACTATGTATATAATAGCCTCAATATGGAAGTAGCACCTCGGTGCACACTAACACGCAAACCACGCATAATAAGTGTATTACTAGATTGACCTTTAAAGCTATTCTTGTTATTTATGAAGGTTCATTTAGATAACTTCTTTAGCCTTGGATTACTAGGTGTTGGATTCAACATACCAAACATGTATAAATGGGGATTTGACTTGCTAACTTTCCTTTTATACTTTCTAAAGCTTGATTAGGGATCACAATACAAAGAAAACACTTGACAAAAGGATAACTTACGTTTCGTGCAAAAAGAATCAGATTTTTATAAGAAGGCGACTTGAATCACCATAATGTATAACTTAGTTCCTTAAGACTTGTTGTGTTACCAAATCATCTCTCTTACAACAAAATACTCAAATTCCTTCTTTCGGAGATTTAGTGTTCTATTTCTAGATTCATGCCGATAAGGAATAAAGAATCCTTAACATACCTCGTTCCTTCCAAAGATTGCGCTTACCACAACTTGGACTTTCTTTTATTAAGTTAATCTATAACACAAGGGTATAATGAAGCTAATATTAGTTCTTAAACCTGATGCAACCTTTCCAAAACAGTAGCTAAACATTTCCCGAGCAGATTTACGTATTGGCATTAATAAAAGGGTGTATCGTCACACCTTTCTCCCCCATTCCATTACACATCACACACACACCAACCTAATGCCTACAACCATAAAAAACACATCAAACTGCCCTTACACAACTGACATACCGAAATACAATAGCAACACATTGAACCCACGGCTTCCGATCGCCGTCCCGTGAGTTCTTAACAACAATTCAACAACAATTGTCCATCCAAACTTCAATACAAAAATATAATTATGGTAAGTTACTTAACACACTTGAAGGGGTGTTTTTATCCTCTTTTTATTGATTCTTTGAAAATATTAAGTACCCCCTACACATACACCAACAAGAGAAGAAGAAATCTCTTAATTGTTACACAATTTCTATGTGTTAAATCTTAAGAAAGGGGCTGCCATAGTTCATGTATTTCTTACCATAGGATATCCTAGATATATGTATTAGATTAATACCAAGATAACAAGTTGTTTAACTCACCTTAAGCTTGAATGAATCTTGATCTTCTTAGAACCCTAAAGGGAGAGAGGGGCTGCCAAAAGGAAAGGAGATAAGAGAGAATTGTTTCCAGCTTTTTTTGATCAATATTGATCAACAAAAGATTTGTATAAAGGGACCTTTTGGCCGACCTTTTTGAGTATATTTGGGCCAAAATGGGTCAAGAAACGTGGGCCAAAATTACCCTTTGCTTGGGCCTCAAAAGGGTTAAGTTTTGTGGCTGATTTTGGGCTTCTCTTGGGTCAAAATGTGGTCAATATTGGTGGCTACCTTTTGTAGTTGTTTGGGCCAGATTTCGTTGTGCTTTGATGGGCCAACTTTAAGCTTCATTTGGGCTACCATTAGGTCTAATAATCCATGGTGTTGCTGCCCGTAATTGGCCCTCAGAACTTAGTTCATTAGCGTAGGTAGGTGATGCACCTACTTGTCACCTAAGAGCTTAGATAAGTCGAGCAAGCACCTCACTTGTTTTATCTCATTTTCAAAACCATCATCCTTATACTTTAACTTAACACTTATATACATTTGACCATTTCAAATTCTAGGCCAAAGTACCCCTTCACAATCTCGAGCTCAAATACCTTCGTCGATATTTACTTAGTCTCATAGGTTTTGAAAGGTACGTGGTGTTACAATATTACCCTACCCAAAATTGCATTCTAAACTCAATGGGATTGAAAAAATTCCCAAACAGGGTCGATTTAATGAAAAGTGTGTCCCACGCCTAATAATCAACCTTTAACCAAAATGGAACCCAACAACCCAAAATGAGTCTGGAAGCCTCAGGACCTGAACCGAAGGTCCCTCTAGCCCAAAGTTGACATTCTAGAGCTAACAACACTGAAAAAATTTCCATCCGAGCCCGTCTTCTCTGAATGTTGACCAAAGAAACTTCCAACTCCAATTGGCGTGAAATCTTAGAAAGTGAGATAAAGCCATACCAAAAGCTCTCAGGCCCCGACTAAGGGTCCAACTAGACCAATATTCATGCTTCAGAGCTAATAGAACTATTGGAATTAGATTTCGAGCATGCTTGCTACGAATGTTGACTAAAATTCAATGATTTCCTAAGTTAAAACTCTAAAATAGAGAAAGGGTCATAAAGACCAATCGAACGGCCCAGGCACCAAACCACCAGTCCTAGCAAGTCATAAATGACTTAGGGCCACTACTGATAAGCTCTAACAGTACAAGAAAAGTGAAAATGCGAACATGACAAGAAGGATCATTACACCAATAGACTTCACATTTGTTGCAACATATGTTGATATCTGTTTCAACAGATGTATAATCTGTTTAATTACTCCCAACAGACTTAACATCTGTTTCAACATATGTTGTTATTTATTGCAACAGATGTAGAATATATTTGATTACTCCCAACAGACTTCACACTTGTTTCAACATATGTTGTTATCTGTTGCAACAAATGTAGAATCTTTTTGATTACTCCCAACAGACATCACATTTGTTGCAACATATGTGGATATGTGGATATCTGTTGCAACAGATATAAAATCTATTTGATTACTCGCAACAGACTTCACATTTGTGGCAACAGATGTAGAGTAAAAAACAACATATTCTAAATCTGTTTGATTATTCTCAACATCTGTTGCAATTTATTTGATTATTCCCAACAAATTTCACCATCAGTTGCAATATATAAATAAATTAAGTTCACAAAGACCACCAACTGAAATATTATAGAAATCTCATGTTAAAATAATAATAATATTACTATTACAATACAATGGAGAAAATGAGTGCAAGATTAACAATTATGGAGCATTTTGATTTGGTCATGTAGTTCTTTTGTGGCCAACTATTTTACATATGGAGCACTTATTTTTTCTTATTAGAAATGATTCCCCGACTCCACGCCTCCTCTTTTTTCACCTTCTTCCTAGTTTTCTTGGGTCAATATGTGGAGAAGGTATTTCTCTCTCTAAAATCTCCAGAGAAACATTCCAGAATTCTTCAGAAGGCACAAGATAAATGTCCTCATAGTATGCAATGATGTATCTCTCCATCGTATAATATGAGGATGAGTACTCATAAATCCGCCAACCAAAATCTTCACCATATTGGACTCAAAGCGCTGTTATAACATATGGACAAGGTATTTTTTCTAGGTCAAAGACTCTACATGTACAAGATCTTGCTTGCAAATCAACCGTAGCAATTTCACCATGATCGGTGACACTAAGCATGTAGTTGGCAGATTGATGGGCCAATAACTTGTTCTCCAAGTTGACGTACTTTGTTATTTTCTGTTCCATTTTAGGGACAATGATGGTTGGTGGGTTTATGAACTCCGTACGCCACTCGTGATTTTTTTTGCAAACCTCCTATTTATTTTATTAAATTGAACAATAATGGAAAATTCTCTTTCAACGTCGAACATTGCATTCACCGACTCAAAAATATTTATCATCATAAGATTATACCTATACAAATAAATAATCACTCAGTAAGGTATAATTGACAATATATTTAAATAAATCACTCAATTTATAATATTATACCTATTTCCCGGGCAGAAAGCCCTGCTCCACATGTGAAATCCAATATGTTCAAGATGTTCAACTGCTCTGAGTACCAGGTCTCTTATTTGATTGAAATGGTCATTGAACTCATCAATCTTGTACGCTTTTGCTGCTTTATAAAAATGAGACCTTCGCATTGTGAAAGTTGTTTTGAATATTCTCCCCAAGGGACCTCATGCAACAACCGTAATGAGTTGTAGGGTATACAATTGAAACCATCTTCTTGATATTTGGATGCCTATCAGAAATTATGCACAACTCAGCAGTATCATCTACATAGCTTCTCATTTGTTCAAAAAAAATATCGGTAGGAGGCATCACACTCCTTGTCAACTACACAAAAAGAGATTAGAAGAAGATGACCCTCTGCATTCTATGCCATAGCAGACAATAAAACTCCTTCATGCTTTCTCCTCAATAATGTTCAGTCAACGGCTATGACTTTTCTCATTTGCTTAAAACCATGTATCCAAGCCCCATAGGCTACAAAAAAATACTTAAACTTTCCATTTTCATCAACCTTCAATGTTGTCTTACTTCCTAGATTTACGGACCAAAGCATATAACGGTATGCATCAAGCACTACATACCCGTGCTCATGTATTCCCCTAACCAAAGACTTTGCAATCTCCATGCCCTTCCAAATCTTCCAACAACTCAACTTACAACCCAATTCTGTATGGATTTGATGCTCCATGTCTTTTGTAGATAGGCCTTTACCTTCGGGGAACCTATGTTTGAAAATTTCACCGATGACTTTTTCCATGGCGTATGAATTTTGACTTATGATATGCTCAGAACCATATGTGTGATACTTTACATAGGTTGTAATATAGAATCTATTAGAACTTAAAAGCTTCACAGCCCTAATCCACCACTTGCACTCTGGATGTACACATCTAAAAAAATACACATTATGCGAATTAATCACTTTCTTGAGTCTAAAATCTTTTTTCAAGCAAGCAATTTTCAATAAAATTGCTAGTTCTTGCTTGTTCTTGAATGACATTCCCTAATAAAAACCTGTTTCATCATCTTGTACATGGCTAGATTATGTTGACTGAGAATTGCCCACTGTATTGCTACTAACATCATGTGTAGGAGTTTGGTTATCCCCACAGTCCGCCCCATCAAATTCATCCCACTTCTATTATTTGGAATATCCATATCCACCCTATCCTTCATTTCATCATTTAACATATCTTGTTGGTCTTGAGCTAAATTATGATTCTCTATCGGCTTTTCAATTATGTATACCCTTAAAATGGGCCTAGATGCATCACTCAATTAAGTACGCAAAAGAACTTCATCGCTTATCTTAAAAGGCAAGACCCTCTGATTTTCAAAAGAACTGTGCATGTAACTGATGACAAGATCTTTCAGTTGATAATTTAATCCATAATAGTTGATGATTAAGTTCACAAAATCATCATACATAATATCTCGTTCGACAGTCATATCTATCATCTCTAACATGTCACCACCCTTCTAATGTCAAATAAATTAAATGTTCTTCTCAATCCATTCACCATGAAAATTAACCCCTATTAAAATTGAGTCCTCTATTAATAGTACCTGAAGATATTATGTTTATGATCATGATAGTATAGTAAACTAAGTGCCTATTCTAATATCTAAGACATCAGTTGCAATAGATGACTTATATGTTGGAGAAAGGTTCTGGTTCTGAACCTATTTTGGAAAAAGATATATCATGTCTCCAACACCTAAGCCATCTGTTGCAATAGATGACTCATCTGTTGCAACAGGTGTGTCATCTGTTACAACAGATGGCTTAGCTGTTGGAGACAACTTCTGGTTCAGTCCCTATTTTCCAAAAGCTATAACCTATCTCCAACAGCTAGGCCATTTGTTGCAACAGATGACACACCTGTTACAATAAATGAGTCATCTGTTGCAACAGATGGCTTAGCTGTTGGAGACACCTTCTGGTTCTGAACCTGTTTTGGCAAAAGCTATAACCTCTCCAATAGCTAAGCCATTTATTGCAACAGATGTAAAATCTATTGCAACAAATGTCACATTTGTTGCAACAGATGGCGTAGTTGTTGGAGACAACTTCTGGTTCAGTCCCTATTTTGCCAAAACCTATAATCTAACAAGTAAGTCCTATGTTGCAACAAATGAGTTATTTGTTAGGATAGTAGTAAAAATTTTCCAATAGCTGTTGTAACTAACTAGAACAACTATTGTACCCACTACTGTCAATCATTGGAAAAATAGCAATTATACCCAGATGAATAATTCAACTAAAACAACATTATTTTACTTAACAAATCACCTATGAAGTAATGCCCAATGCTACACCAATGAAATATCATCCAGAAATCACGTAAATTAGAGCAGCAAGAAGAAAAAGAAGAAGAAGAAGCAACATCAACAATAGGAAGAAGAAGAAGAAGAAGAAGCAACAAGAACAATTATGAAATGGCACGAGGAGAGGAAGAAGAAGCAAGAAAGAGGCATCCGGTTTTCTTTCCCTCTAATTTTAGGTAATTAGGGTTTTATAAAGATGGGTCAAAGTGTAAAAACAAAAATATGATGGCAACTCAGAAAATGAGTCAAAACTCATTAATTCCTAATTTAATTTTTATCACCTCTACTCAATTAAAATAATTTAAGTTACTACAACTTAAATTTGAAACTTTTTTGTCACCCTTAATTATTTCTCCCTCTAAATTGGGCAAAGCTCCTAAGAACGTGTCAAAACTTAGGAAGAAAGGGAATAGCACGTGGTAAAACAAAGTTACAGCTCCCTAAGCAGGTGAAAACCACTTGAATTTACCAACATATCTCATAAATGGACGAAGTTAAACAGAAAGATCATAGCATAAAATTAGCTCACCAAAGTTCTTGCACATCAATTTGCAACTGGGTTTCCAGAGCATACCTGAAATTGAAAATTCGGCAGAGAAGATGAAGATTTTAGACCAAATTTTTTGATAGATACCACCAAAACAACATAAATAAACAATACCCAGCAAATTGCAACTAAAAATAAAGTGTAATAAACAGAAAATCTCACCAAAAGAAAGAGCTCACAGTTCAAAAGAATCAACACGGTAAAGAGAATCAAATCAAATCTCTCAAATTTGAGTAAAAGAAGATAAACCAGAGGGATTAAGGGGTAGAAGAAGAGGGAAGCGAACTGATTCTAACCACAACAACTGAACTATATAGCAATATCGAGGGCCATTATTAAATAAGATAAGTGCGGTAGTTCAATCTTTTATTCACGATGTACAAAAGGCAATAACAGGAAAACATATTAAATATTGATAATACCCTTAAAATAGTCAGTTAAGCCTAATTTTTTGAATCATTAAAAAGAGAATACAACCTCAAAAGCATTAATGCACTAGCAAAACAATGCAAAAAGTAAATGAAATCCCTAAAACACCCTGAACCCAGGGTAAACTAGGAGATCAACTCTCCATTCTATATTAGTAAAGTAATATCACAATGGTGTTGACTGTTGAGTCTCTTCATTTTTAAAATTTTGTGCTATTTTATGTCACGACCTGATTTTTCAGTTCATCATGGCACCTACAACTCCCCAGTAGCGAAATCAATCCCCATAGCCCAGAATAGTTAGTAATGGTCTACTACCTAAATAAACACACATAATAAGCAAAAATAAGCGGAAGCAGATATGATATGAAGCAACGTGGAAGCAAAAAACCTGAATATATATAAGGTAAATAAATCAACCCACGACCTGGTATCGATAGTATAAGAGCTTCTAATAGAATACAAGTGCTATAGATAACAAAATAGAATGTACAACTGTCTCTGAATAAATAAAGAGTAATAGAGCCATAAGATGAGATGTGGTCAAACCTCGGTCAGCAGGAGCTCACCCTAGTCTCGAATATCCAAAAGTTGCATGAGAATCCATGCAATCAACAATGACACTCACACTAGTATCTACACCAGAAAGATACAGAAGTATAGTATGAGCACCAATTGCTAAGCAACGGGTACCCAATAGGCATCATAGGTCGACTGAGCGCATATAAGATATAAAAGTAGTAAATAGCAGATAGCAAAAAAGCAGTCACTGAAGCAACAGAGAAAAGTACACAAAAACTAGCACAGAAAGAAGTCAATCAAGAATACAAGCATGCTATGCTATCCATATAAGATATATATAACACAAAACATAGGTGAAGGAAGAAGAACGCACATGGATCCTTGCAACAACAACATATATAAAGAGAGAGTTTAAAAGGATAGCGGTATACCAGTAACCTTAATAAAATAGAAGAAAGAGGAGAAAAGAAAGCAAACAACATAATCATGCTTGAAATAATCATATTATTAAAGAAATCATGCTAATCACCACTCTAAAGACAAGAATAATCGAAAAGAAATCTCACAAGTACAAATCTAGGATGGAACAAGCTATACCATTGATACCCGGAAGGCCACTAATCAGAGCCACAAAGGGAAGAAACCCGCTAACCCATCAATGATCAAAAGTCCATATAATCAGAATCCTCAACAGGATATAATCCACTAATCCACCAATAATCTGAAGGCTCTAACAAGTACTACAATAAGATAGAAGTAATATAGACCACCTACAGTCCCAACGGGTGCTCAAACACCTTAGGAACACAATCAAGTAAAAACAAACCCTCTGATATCCCATACTACCAGAGCGTATACTGAGCAAATAGCAAACAAGGGTGGATCCGAATATAATATGCATGATGATATGATATGATGAAACCAGTGTGATAGTAACCTTATATGTATCTCCTCCGGTGCCTATAGGTATAGTAGGTAGGATCCATAGAAGGACACAACCCATATACCTCAACTATACCGTATACCCCTTTCCTAGCACACTCGGCACATAGCCCCTAGTCTAGATCGGCAACGTCCATGACCACATACTAAAATGTGAATCTCAATATAAATGTCAGAAGTGTATCCAGATCCAAAGTAGGAACTGAAATCTCAAAATATTTGCCCAGAGTCTATCCGAGTCTAAATCAGTGAAAGAAATCTCAAAATCCTTAAACAGGGTGCCCGGCATGTATCCGGGTCTAAATCAGAAATCACAGTCTCAAAACTTCCATAAAAGGGTGCCCAAAGTATATCCGGATCTAAATCCATAGTAAAAATATTTCTAGTGCTATGGCACAACCGAGCTTAGTGTCAGTATGAAAATTGGTGATAAAATCATCATGGTATCCCTTTTTATATCCAGAAAATCCATAAGGCCAATTTCAAGTCACTTTATAGTCATTTATACTGAAAATGGGCCCCTCGAGCCATGCAAAGTTTAGAAAACTGGTTATAGTAGGCTCGTGGCTAAAACAGTAATAAATCATGTAGAAAAATCCTTTGTATGAATGATATGCTCGCAACAATCAATCATCCCAATGGCTCACAAACAACCTATAATCCCTGCACAGGCTCAAACAGCTCTACAACATAGATAGCCATCCTAAAGTCATAATTCGATGTCCGGGACTCGCGAACATTCCCAATTATCCCACCAACTATGGTCCAGAGGCATTTATAAGGGTCACATGGGGTCACAAGGGTAATATTTCAAAACTACAATGAATACTACAATCAACGCAAAGAAATAATACGGAAAGAAGAGACGGACAATGTCTGGAGTACCAACCTAGAGTAATCCACCCAAGGATACAAATTAATTCAATTATAGCCTATATACGCAAAGTCTAAGGTAGGAAAGACCATAACCTACCTGTCATCCGATGACTAGTTTCTAGAACAACATCGTCCAAGCTTAAGCTACTCCGAGAAGCCCCGAATCGCGCACAAACTATCATAAATATATCTACGCATTAAAATGCAGCTAACGATACCCATAAAGCTAAAAGAATAGATGGGTCAAAATCCAGGTCAAAAGTGGGTCTGCAGGACCCACAATCCAAAACTAGAAATGAGAAAGCGCACGACAAGCACAACACTCCCACAAGTGTATGCTCCAAAATTGAGAGGATTTAGCCAAAAATAAGGGCTTAAAATAGCCCGCAAAGTAAGAGGATTTAAAGAAGGAAATCAAGAAGAATACCGGAAAAAGAGGAAGAATTCACCTACCACGATGAGAGGAAGCAAGCCTACGAAGTAAAATCCTCGCAATCACGAACAAGTAGACCCAAATTGAGCAACTACAACAAATAAGGAACCCCAAGCTTGAGAAAGTAAATCAATAGAGTTTAACCATGACGAAGGAGAACTTGAGGAAGAAGAGGACTTACCAAACAACGAAGGAATCGAGAATAATTGCCAAATAGATGAATTCCCACACTAGGGACTGATTTGGAACAAGTCTTTGGTGAGAGGAATTGATTTGGAGTAAGAGGGAAAGGATGAAATGGTCAGAAATTTTGAGGAGGCAGCTTTATAAGTTGCAGGTCGCAGACCAGCGCTATTGGTGTTGCTGTGGTTCCATTGGCGCTGAAGGAAATCACAGGCCAATGCCATTGGCGCTGCCTAGGTACCATTGGCGCAGAAGGAAATCACAGCTAGCGCCATTGGCGCTGCCCGGGCACCATTGGCACTGTACAATTTTCTGCTGCAGAAAACCAGCAAAATTGAAAACTTCTACGAGATGTTCCAGGCACAATCAGAACCTGATACTCACTAACCAAACATGCTACTAGAGTGGAAATAATATTCCAGACTCAAGGGAATCGATGAAACTTCCATATGAGGTCATCTTGGAGGAATGTTTACCCAAGTCAACACTAGCTAAACCCAACCAAACACCCAAAATGAGTTTGACTCATTTAGGAACCGAACCAACCATCTACCTAACACAAACTCGACATTCTGGAGCTAATAGAGCTGATAAAATTCTCATCCGAGGTCGTCTTCTCCGAATGTTGACCTAAGTTAACCTAACAAGCCCAACAAGCCTTAAAACACAGACTGAGAGGTAATTCTATATACCAAAATCTCCCTGACTTCGGCCAAAGTCTATGCTTCAGAGGTAACGCAACTGTCAAAATTCGATTACGAGCACGAATGCTAAGAATGTTCACTAAAGTTAATGATTTCCTAAGTTAAGGCTCTAAAATAAGAAAACAACCATAAAGACCAAGCAAACAACCTGGTCACTGAACTAACAATCCCAGCAAGCTATAAATGACTTAGAGCCGCTACAGGCAAGCTCTAACAGTACAAAGAAGGCGAGAACTCAAAATTGACCAAAAGAGTCATTACATCATCCACTACTAAAAAGGACTTTTGTCTACGAAAGTCAAGAAAGAAGCAAACACCGGAGACTCAACAACTGTGAATACAAAGCCCGCACCATTCTCTCAAAAACTCGGGTAGCCTCCTCGACTGGATGGCACCCAAAGGAGAGAAAGAAAAGAAGAGCTACAAAAAAGCCTTAACTCCTTACTAGCCAAGCTAGACTCCAACCTTTAACTTCTAAAACTCCAAAGGTCTTTCAATCGTATCGAACTTCAAGAAACTCTACCGGAGTGCATGTACATAACACCAAACCAAAAGAACCAAGGCGATCAACACACAAAACTCAAAATCTCGATACCACAACCAGATTTACCCAGAAAATCCACCAACCAAACCTCAAACTCATGAACTCATTGATCTGTAAAACCCTTCTAACAACTTGAATCCTTGCACCATGACCATGAAGCTTCACACACATCAAACACTCGAGCCACTCTCAAAACATCAACTAACCCATCATAGATCCATAGTTCCCGCTGTACTCAACCATGAATGAAGTCGTCTTTATACCCAAACTCTATCCGAGCGAAGCCATAGTCCACTAGTCTTCTGACATCTGCAATAAAAACCCATAGAATATCTTTAAAAGCTAGGGTAACGTGCCCCAACTGACCATCAACCAATGAATGGATACCTTTGCTAATATCAACCTTGATATCAAAACCCAATTGAAT
The DNA here is from genome assembly GCA_003996215.1 of Jaltomata sinuosa. Classification (NCBI taxonomy): domain Eukaryota; kingdom Viridiplantae; phylum Streptophyta; class Magnoliopsida; order Solanales; family Solanaceae; genus Jaltomata; species Jaltomata sinuosa. The sequence continues at coordinate 348,136 of QJPP01007210.1, read as the reverse complement.
AAACCATCGGAGCCTAACTGCAACAAGCATACCAGGGTCAAGAATGACATGAATAAACACCCTGTGTCGAAGAAGAATATCCCAGTTGTAGAACCCAACCAAGCTCGCTGAAACCATGCCAATATAGAATCGACTGAAAGTGAATGAAACCAGGCAACCTGCCTAAGAAGACCCAAACACCAGACCTAATCTCTGTAAGAAGTGTGGTAAGTCTACAACAAAGTTCGTAGCCATTAACTAAGCTCCAAACTCTAGGAATACCACTGTTGCTTCAAATATTCGAACACCATTTGGATTTAGGATCACCTTACTAGTCTCACCTCAGAAAGAAGTCCACCATGTCGTGATTATCAAGTCCAAACACCTTGTAGGCAAATGAAAGGATGTCTGAAGTCTAAGGTCGCCACCTAAATATTGGCAATGTCTTAACCTTCCAACTCACCCATTTGGCTTGAAACAACTGCTCTACTGCATCAGCACACAAACCACCAACTCTGAAGCATCCAACATACCAAACTTCCGGTCCATACTGGCACAGCCTAATCAACGCTGGAATTGCATATGATAAATAACTTCTTAGAGAATCCACCAAATCAAGCCCCCAACTCTCGAAACACTAAGGCATCTACCAATCTCAAAGTACCATTAGAATCCAAAGTAGCCCTGATGTCCTCAATATGCACAATTTGATCATATATAATACACAATTATTGATCCTTGAGCTAACGCCGGTGAATTTGTCCAACCAAGGTAGAAGAAAACTCAACTCTGGCAAGAACTCTGCTAGGATCTGGCAAGTCCAGCCTAATCAAATGGTTAGCTAAGGACTGGATACCCAAGGCTAACGACCAATCCAAAACTGAAATAGAGAAGCTAAGTTGTCCACAACAACTGCCTTCTGGCCCAAAGAAGCTTCAACCGAAGGAAACTTTCCACAAACCATCTGAAGTAACCTGCTGGCCTACGATTCTAAAAACCCAACTCCAATTGCCAATCAATGCCTCTGTCAAACCCATGAGTAGACCCATACACTACCGATGAACACTACAGAAGCTGGAGACAACTAAGCTCTGAATGTATAATTTTCCCAATCCATAGATACTACTAAGACTTGGGTCACCCAAAGAACATAACAAGGATAGTCATAGATGATTCAACAAGCCCCCAAAGGTACTACTGGAAAAGCCTACCATGACAATCTCTACTGGAAGGAATCTTGACCTTAAATTCATCTTAGAAAGATGCCACTGCACTCTGTAGTCGGTCAAATCAAGTCAACAACGCACAAACCCAAGCAAACCCCAGTCATTACCTCAGTCAGCTACTAGAAATCCATACACACAAGCAAGGAGTCATCTCCCTCCTTTTCCAACTAAATGGAACCCTTTTTAACGATACACCAAACCTGATAGACTCCTTCCAAGAAAAATCCTGGAGTTGTTCCCTTAGCTCCTACATCTGTACTAGCAACAGTCGATAAGGCAGGGAAAGAATAGGCTGAATGCCCAGCTCAACCAAAATACCACGATCACAACTCAACCACAAACCCACCGTCAAAACTCAACTAGAATGCTATGATCAAAACTCAACCCAACTATAATTGGGGAAAACAAGGAAAGCAACTCATATACCTGCCACTTCCAAACCAACCAAAACAACGAGGATCGAGTCTAACCCCTCGGGAAAAGAAAAACTGACCAATACCTACGTGTATAACCAACACAGTTCTCCTTTAGACAAAATAACTTCCCTCAGTATAAAACCACCAGTACCACACCAAACCAACATAAGGATCTATAGTAAACCTTAGATAATGGCCTAGGCAACAACAACCCAAGACTGCTAGGAAAGTGATACCCAAACCAACTCTAAAACCACAAGGAACACCAGAAATAAGGCTAACAAGACTTACTTATGAGTCACAACCCCGGGTAGTCACTTCCTAAAGACAATACACCCTCATCCACTACTAAAAAAAAAAAATCTACTGAGAAATTACATGCATAAACATTATAACTCGAATAGTAAAACAACCAATTAAGAAATAGGTAGGCATATATGCATATACACGAAAAAGGGTAGATTCGCAAAGCTAACAATACTAGTACTAGCTAATGGTAACAAAAAGCCACACCTGTAGCAACGATATCGGGAACCTCCATCTCTGGCCTACCAAAAGGGGTATCAGACTGTCGGTGTCTATCACTAGCCTTAGTAGTCAATGTTGAAGGCTCAGTCGTCCCTAGCCAAGGACAATCTCTAGAATAGTGACCAACCACTCCATAAATCTAACAACTCAAGGAAGCCCTGCTCTGATGCACGGTGCCTATCGACTCTTGATAGATAGCCAAAACACTTGGATGAATGACACCTCTAACCATCTGGGGACTACCCCTACAACCCTGCACACTACCTTTAGCCGGTGGAACAGGAGTCCTAGGAGATAGGACCTGCTGACTGGAAAGTGGGATCATGGGTCAATCCCTAGCAAAGTGCCCACACTCACCGCACTGAAAAAAACTTCCACCAAATAAAGTCGGACGAGGAGATCTTGTTGATCCTGACCAGCCACGATGACCTACATGCCTTAAGTACAAACCCCAAGAAACCTGACCTGCACCATGTCTACTCTAATCAACATGCTCTGTACAACCACTCTCTGAAACCTGTGCAGCCACTGAAATTGGCCTGCTAGACAAAAAGCAATGAAAATGATCTCTACTAGAAAACCCGCTACCTCAAGTTTGAGAACCACTAAAATTGCCCTGACAATGATGCCTCTTACCACTACCACCATATGCCTCATGACATAAACCCTCAATAGCCCATGCATGATCAACCACCTGAAGAAAGGTAGTCCCAACTGTAACCAAGTGCCTCTATCGCCAAATAAAGCGGTGAAATCAATTCTCCAACAAAACTCTGAACTCTCTCAAACTTTGTAGACACAGTTCTAGTAGTGCATCTAACCATCATGTGAAACCTCGCCTCATACTCTAATACCGATATACAACCCTACTGAAGAACTAGATCACAAATCTAGTTGAAGCACCACTCAAAGAATCGGGTACTGCCCCTACCTGGGGTATTGGTGCACCTTCTAAAAGCCTCGAAGTCCTAGCCACGGTATCCTAAAGAACTGGGGTAGCCATATAACCTACCGGAGGCTAGGCTGGCCCCAAACCACCTAATTAATGCAATCTTCTCTCACTCTAAACTCCTGGTACTGGAGAAAACACCGAAGCAATAGGCACAGAAGCCTCGTTATCACCCGCTGCCGTACTCATCCTAGGCATCTGAGAAGTAATGAAACAACTAAAGTTCAGAAGTCGATAGAGCCAGGAACGCACAATAAGGAGCCAAGAATATGGGACTTTTCCTAATAATGCCATGTAGTCTTTTGCAGATAGGATACAAATGTTATCGTACCGATCCACGAGACTCTATGTAGACACTTCCTTCTATACCATGACACCAGTGAACCTAGAGCTCTGATACCAAGCTATCATGACCCAATTTCTCAGGTCATGATAGTATCTACAACCCCTCAATAGGCGAACCAATTCACATAGCCTGGAACGGTTAGTAATGGGCTACTACCTAAACCAACACGCATAATAAGCATAAATAAGCAAAAGCATATATAATATGAAGTTACGCAGAAGCAAACATCCTGAATATATATATATAAGGAAACTAAACCAACCCACGACCTGGTATCGATATTATAGGAGATACTAATAGAATACAAGTGCCAGAGATAACAAAATAGAATGTATAATTGTCTTTGAATAAATATAGAGTCACAGTGCCAAAGGATGAGATATGGTCAAGCCCCGATCGATAGAAGCTCACCCTAGTCACAAATATCCAAAAGTTACATGAGAATCCACGCAATCAATGGTGACACTCACACTAGTATGTGCACCAGAAAGCTGCAAAAGTGTAGTGTGAACACCAATTGATTAGCAACAGGTACCTAGTAGGCATCATAGACCGACTGAGCGCATATAAGATATAAAAGCAGTAAATAGCAGATAGCAAAGAAGTAGTCACAGAAGCAACAGAGAAAAGTACACTGAAATTAGCACAGAAAGAAGTCAATCAAGAATCAAGCATGCTATGCTAGCCATATAAGATATATATAACACAAAACACATGTGAAGGAAGAAGAACACACCTAGATCCTTGAAACAACAACATGTATAAAGAGAGAGTTTAGAAGGATGTTAGTATACCGGTAACATCAATAAAAGAGAAGGAAGAGGAGAAAAGAAAGCAAACAACATAATCATGCTTGAAATAATCATATTATTAAAGAAATTAGGCTAATCACCACTTTAAAGACAAGAATAATCAAAAATAAATCTCAGAAGTACAACCCTAGGATAGAACAAGCTACACCACAGATACCCAGAAGGCCACTAATCAGAGACACAAAGGGAAGGAACCCGCTAAGCCATAAATAATTAAAGTCCATATAATAAGAATCCTCAATAGGATATAATCCACTAATCCACCAATAATTCAAAGCCTCTAACAAGTATTATAATAAGATAGAAGTAATATAAACTACCTACAGTCCAAACAGGCGCCCATACACCCGAGAACACAATCAAGTGAAAACAAACCCTCCGGCATCCCATACTACCAGAGCGTACACTAAGCAAATAGAAAACAAGGGTGGATCCAAATATAATATGCATGATGATATGATATGATGGAACCAGTGTGATAGTAACCCTGTATGTACCTCTCCAGTGCTGATAGGTCCAGTAGGTAAGATCCATGGAAGGACACAACCCGTATACCGCAGCTATACTATATACCCCTCATCTAGCACACTCGACATGTAGCCCCTAGTCCGGATCGACAAGGTCCATGAAGGTCCGTGACCACATACTAAAATGCGAATATTAATATAATCATCTAGAGTGTATCCGGATCCAAAGTAGTAGTCGGAATCTCAAAATATTTTCCCAGAGTCTATCAAGGTCTAAATTAGTGAAAGAAATCTCAAAATCCCTAAACAAGGTGCCCAACATGTATCCGGGTCTAAATCAGAAATCACAGTCTCAAAACCCCTATAAAAGGGTGCCCAAAGTATATTCGGGTCTTAATCTATAGTAAAAACATGTTTAGTGCTATGGCATAGCTGAGTCTAGTGTTACTATGAAAATCGGTGATAATATAATCATAGTATCCCTTTTTATATCTAAAAAATCCATAAAACCAATTTCAAGTCCCTTTATAGTCATTTATACTGAAAATGGGCTCCTCGGGCCATGCAAAGTTTAGAAAACCAGTTATAGTAGGCCCATAGCAAAAACAGTAATAAAACATGCAGAAAAATCCTTTGTATGAATGATATGCTCGCAAAAATCAATTAGCCCAATGACTCACAAACAACCTATCAGCCTTGCACAGGCACAAACAACTCTATAGCATAGATAGCCAACCTAAAGTCATAATTCAATGTCCGGGACTCACGGACATTCCCAATTATCGCACCAACTATGGTCCAGAGGCATTTATGAAGGCCACACGAGGCCACAAGGGTAATATTTCAATACTACAATGAATACTACAATCAATACAAAGAAATAATAAGGACAGAAGAGACGGACAAAGTTTGGGCTACCAACCTAGAATAACCCACCCAAGGATACTAATTTATGCATTCATAGCCTATATATGCAAAGTCTTAAGGTAAGGAAGATCGTACCCTCCCTGTCGTCCGACGACTAGCTATTGGAAAGGCATCGTCCAAGCTCGAACTGCTCTGAGAAGCCCCAATTCACGAACAAACTACCACAAACATATTCTATGCATTAAAATGAAGCTAACGATACCCATAAAGCGAAAATAATAGTCACGTCAAAATTTGGGTTAAGAGCGGGCCTGTGGGGTCCACAACCTAAAACTGGAAATGAGAAAGTGCACGACAAGCACAACACTCCCACAAGTTCATGCTCCAAAATTGAGCGGATTTAGCCAAAAATAAGGGATCAAAATAGCCCGCAAAGTAAGAGGATTTAAAGACGGAAATCAAGAAGAATACGGGAAAAAGGGAAGAATTCACCTACCACGATGAGAGAAAGCAAGCCTACAAAGTGAAATCCTCGCAATTACAAACAAGCAGACCAAAATTGAGCAACTACAACCAATAAGGGACCCCAAGCTTGAGAGAGTACATCAATGGAGTTTAACCATGGAGAAGGAGAACTTGGGGAAGAAGAGGACTTACCAAACGACGAAGGAATCAAGAATAATTGCCAAATTGATGAATTCCCGTGCTAGGGATTGATTTGGAACAAGTCTTTGGTGAGAGAAATTGATTTGGAGTGAGAGAGAAAGGATGAAATGGTCTGAAATTTTGAGGAGGTAGCTTTATATGTTGAAGGTCGCAGACTAGCGCCATTAGCGCTGTCGGGCCCGGTTGGCGCTGAAGGAAATCATAGGCCAGCACCATTGGCGTTGTCTGAGCACCATTTGCACTGAAGGAAATCACAGGCTAGCGCCATTGGCGCTGCCTGGGTGTCGTTGGCGCTGAACAATTTTTTGTTGTAGAAAACCAGCAAAAATAAAAACCTCTACGGGATGTTTCGGGCATAATTTGAATCCGATACTCATAAACAAATCATGCTACTAGAGTGGAAGCGATGTTTCACACTCAACTGAATAGATGAAACTTCCATACGAGGTAATCTTGGAGGAATGTTGACACAAGTCAACAATAGCTAAAACCAACCAAGCACCCAAAATGAGTTTGGCTCATCCGGGACCCAAACCAACCACCTACCTAACCCAAACTCGACATTCCAGAGCTAACAACACTGATGAAATTCTCATTTGAGGATGTATTTTCCAAATGTTGACCAAAGTCAACCTTACAATCATAACAGGCCTAAAAACACAGAACAAGAGGTAATTCCATACCAAAAGCTCCTAAACTTCAACCAAAGGTACAACTAGAGCAAAGTCTATGCTCCAGAGCTAATGGGACTGTCAAAATTCAATTCCAAGTATGATTGCTAAAAATGTTAACTAAAGTCAATAATTTCCTAAGTTAAGGCTCTAAAATAGGGAAAAGACCATAAAGACCAAACAAACGGCCCAGGCATCAAACTATCGATCCCATTAAGTCATAAATAACTTGGGACCACTATAGACAAGCTCTAACAGTACAAATAAAGCGAGAACACGAGAATGACCGAAAGGGGTTATTACTTTTTACTACTTAATCGAGGAAGTGCAAAGGTTACAACTGTATATTATATTTTATTTAATGAAAGGTGGCAAAGCCATCAAATCTATATCTATCTATCTATATCTATATCTATATCTATCTTAAAAATGTGAAGGTCGTTTGCCCTTTATTAAAAGACTCTACAATAGATAAAATTGTCATTTAACTATTTTCTTTATATTTAGAATTTCAAAATCAGCTACAACTTTTATAGTATTAAATAAATCTTTACTTATTTAATTATATCACAAATCCTAAATAAATATTTACCTTACATATATTCTTAGTTGGTCACAATTATTTTATTCCAACAACAATTGGTTCCAAGTAAGTAAGCAAAGAAATTCAATTAAAGCTTCTTAGAATGCCTATTTCGTTTAATTTTTCTAAGTATTTAAATTTTAAAATTAATTAAATGTATAACTGTTAAATTTTTACTTATTTATAATAGTTAAGAACTCTTAATATTTTGGTGGAGTTAAAGTTTGATTTTAACTTTAATGATTTGGTATCAAAAGCAAATATACATGGATGAATTCTAAATGAAATAGAATTCAATTACATACCCGTATTAATTTTTCAGTAAAGTTTTGTCATGACCCAATTTATCAGGTCGTGATGGCACCTACAATCCTCTAATAGGCGAACCAATCTCTGTATCCTAGAATGGTTAGTAATGGGATTCTAGCTAAGAAAACATGCATAAGAAGTATAATAAGCGGAAGCAAGATAAGGAAAGCAAAGCGGAAGGGATCAATCTAGATATATATACAGGAACTACACCATCCCATGACCTGGTATCAAAAGTACATGAGCCACTACTAAATATACAGAGTACAAGAGAATACAAAAATACAATATACAATTGTCTCTGAATGAAAAAAAGAGTCAACTGCCAAAGAGGAGATATAGCTAAGCCTCGGTCGCCAGGAGCTCACCCTATGCCTCAGATGTCAAGCATTGCATGAGTCCCCTCACGTCAACAGTAATGGCCCATACTAGGATCTGCACCAGGAAGATACAGAAGTATGGTATGAGCACTAATTGCAAAGAAACTGGTACCCAGTAGGCATCATGCGTTGATTGAGCATATATAAAATATAAAAGAAGTAAATAGCAGGGGGGAAAAGAAGAAGTCACCGAAGTAAATAGAGAAAAGCACACGGAAGCTAGCAACAGATCAAAGGCATAGAGAATACAAGTACAATATGCTAGCCACAGAAGATATATCATAGAACATAAGTGAAAGAGCAGAGAACGCGCCTGGATCTTTGATATAATAATATACAGAGAGAGTTTAACGAACATGGTGGTATACCGATAACCTCAAATAAAAGGGAAAGAAGGAAAAGGAACTAAACATAATCATGCTAACAATACAACTCACAATGTAAGGATGATAGGAAAGTAAACCAATAAGTAACTATAATATGAATGAGTAAAACTAATCTACCTACAATCCCAACAGGCGCCCATACACCCAAGGAATATACACAAGTGAAAATAAACCCTCCAGCATCCTATACTACTGGAATGTACACTCGACAAACAGCGAACAAGGGTGGAATCGTGCAAATAATGTATGATATGATATAATATGAAGTGTCAGTGGTACCTCATGTACCTCCTCTGGCGCTCATAGGCCCAGCAGGTAAGACCCATGGAAGGCTTCCCCCGTATACCTCTACTCCCCCATATACCTCTACTCCCATGTATACCTCTCCTCCGGCAGTCTTGGCTCGTAGCCCGTAGTCCAGATTGGCAAGGTCTATGAAGGACTCTAAGACCACATACAAACTCTCAATATCTCAATATCCGTGCCCAAAATCCATCCGAGTCTAAAATCAGTAATAAGATCATGTCTTACACTCTGGTCTCAGAATTAGTAGAAAATCATGTCTTGCACTCTAGCCCAACCGAGTCTAGTATTAGTTCAAAAATAGTAGAAAATCATGTCTAGCACTTTGGCCCAGCCGAGTCTAATATCAGTGTGAAAAACTATCACAAAATCTCTTTTATCTCAAGAAAATCCATAAAACCAGTTTAATCCATTTATAGCCACTTATAACTGAAAACGAGCCCTCGGGGCGATGTAAAGTTTAGAAAAATTGGTGATAGTCAGGCATGCAGCCATGTAGTAGTAGTAAATCAATACATAAAACTCTTTGCATGATAATAATGACATGATCAAACACAACCAACCTCTCAACAACTCACGATCAACCTATCGTCCCTCCACAAGCCCAATCTGCTCTACATCATAGATAACTAGCTCATAATCATGAATTAATGTCTGGGACACATGGATATTTCCCAAATACTCCACAAACTATGGTCCAGAGGCATATACAAAGGTTGCATAGGCAAGGGTAATACTACTAAACTAGCTCAAATTCTAAAGCAGGCGAAGTAAGAATGGACAGAAAGAAATTGGACAAGGTCTGGGGTACCAACCTAGTAAACCCAACCCAAAGATGCTAAATAGTACAATTATATTCTATATAGGCAAATTCTAAGGTAGGTAAGTCGTAACCTACCTGGCATCCAATGACAAGCCGCTGGAAAGAAGTCATCTAAGCCCGAACTTCTCCGAGAAGCCCCAAATAGTAATCAAATTATCAAGAACATACTCTACTCATCAATACAATACTCTACTCATCAATACAAAGCTAACAATACCTATAATGCTAATAATTTAGCTGGTTGAAATCTGGGCCAAAAGTAAGCCCGTGGGCCCCATAACCCAAAACTAGAAAAAAAGTTAGCATGAGGTTTCCAACGTTACCAGTAACACATGCTCAAATATTTAGTGGAAAATAGACATGGTAAGGGCCCAAAAATAGCCCTAAATCCTCAGTAACAAAGAGGGAATTGAAATAGAGAATTTACAGAATTAAAGAAAGGAAAACTTACAATTGGAGATAAGCAATCGACCATGGGCAAGGAATTAATCACCCCATCACTTATGGATTCTCCCATAGTTTAATAAGGTTGAGCTCAAGAGAAATGGTGGAAAATGAGTTGGGGTTTTAAAAATGAAGGAGAAGGCTATATATGATACCAGCCACTGGCATGTGCGCAAGCGGTCAGGCCCTACGCATGAAGCCTCGCGCACGTGGCCAAGCGTATGCATATGCCAAGGGCAGGCGGAGGCCAAGTGTCATGCCCCGAGCCTATACCCAAGACGTAACACGGTGCTTAGGCTCACGAGTGACTCCAAGCTAACACATGGCCTAACATATACTAATAAATCATATGAACTTAAATTGAGCGGAAGCTAAACAGAATAATGATATATGTTCTTTAAAATTTAACCGATAATATCTGAGTCCAAGAAGAGAACTAACTAAAAAGCAGAAGTCTGACTCTATATCTGAAAGCCTTTAATACTGATGAGTTTCTTGGGACAAGCCCCCAGCTAAATCCAAATACTAAAAACTAAATGACTAATGAAAAGCAACATAAACTACGTCCTCAAATGATGAGGACTCACCACTGGCTATCACTGGGGTTGCACTGAGTTAAACTGATCAGGAGCCTAAGTCTGAGAACCTGAACCTGCATCATTATAGGATGCAGTATATAGAGTATGCGTCAGTACTTCAAATGTACTAAGCATGCGGGATGTGCAAATAACTGTGCAGACTAAAATGCTAACATACTATTTAAAAACTGTAATCTGAGCTATGGTATGTTGGCCCAAAATGAAATCATGTATAAAAATCTGAAATGCAAGAGTAATCTAAAAAGCATAATGAAAAGCTGTAAAGATATGAACTGAGGGCCTAGTACTCACTACTGAAGCTAATTCTGTGGAAGAGCATGTTAACCGACATAAACCACATGAGCTAAATGTGGAGTCCGATGTATACGGCACATCGCGAGGACCCAAAATACCTTGCCAGAGTATAAAGGCATAACTAGCGTGATCACTAAACTGAGGCCCACTGAGTGGCTAAATAATCCTATGATGGCATGTAGTTTTGAGACTTTAGGGTACACTGAACCCTAGTCCAACTCGGTGCTAAATACTACTCCAAAAACTAATATGCTAGCTCATTTAAAACTGAAGTCCTGAATTTTTTTGTCATGACTAAATTAATCTGAAATCACCATTTCTGAAAACTATAACTGAAAGTTGACTAAACTCGGTTTAAAACCTTAATGCTGATAGTCTGAGTTCGATTCTGAGGTAAACTAATTCATAGAAAAATACAACAAATTAGGTCTATGTTCTTGATTCCTCAAACCTTTGTAAAAACTCATGTAAATCATAGAGAACATGATATAATTCATTTAGGAAGAATAAAATCATATACTCAACATGAGAATTATATTCTATAAGGAATCTACATAGGAGGGTAAGTCCTAGTTTCTAAAATTATGAAAATCCATGTAAAAGCTTGAGGTTTTGAGCATAAGGGTGAAAGGAATCCCTTACTGAATACCCATATACCTGTAAGTCAAATCCATGGAATAATCCTTGGATTTTTGGGGCCTAAACTTGAGAGAACCTTCTGCTTGTCCTCGAGAGAAAAAAGTATTTCGTTTCTCCTAGTTTTGCTAAGTATTAATGAAGCATGAGGGAATGAGGGGGTTTGGGTAGTTTTAGGCTTAGAATCATCCTTAGGCTTTGTAAAATGACATAGATTAGATTTTAAAAGGGGTAGCTAAAGTCTGGAATACCTCTGGAATAATATTAGAAAACTGTTGGAAAAATTTGTGACCTGAGTTCAGCAAGTGGGAACCACGGTCTGTGGATGCTTCCATAGTCTGTGGAACCCTATCTTGGTTCCTGGACCTTTCCATGGTCCATGGTTCCACCTTGTGAACCTGACCAAAAATTGATGGCCTCTGTATGAGTTCCACATAGGCCTTCCACAGCTCGTGGATCCTTCCATGGTCTATGAAAACCATCCATGGTTTCGATTTGGACTTGGAAAAATTCATTTTCTTGTTTTTATGAGCTGGTTCTAGTCTTGAAAGTTCTGGGGTATTACAATATATCCCCCTTGGTATAGTTCATCCTCGAATGAAGACTAAACAAGATGAGTTTGGAGGGAAGGAGCTGCAATCCCTACCACTGAGTTCTAAAAGCTGATATCTAACTGAATTGGGTTCTAAGGACATGAAAGTGTACTGAAAATGCCAAAGTAGCTAAGGGAACATGATACTGAGATTGAAATACTTGAGTGTAAACTGAGGAATTAGGGGGGAAGGAACTATTACCTCAAGCTGAAGCTAGATCGGAAGGAAAGAAGTGAGGGTACTTGGTTATCATAGCTGCTTCTGCTTCCCAAGTAGCTCCCTCAACTTATTGATTCCTCCAAAGGACTTTCACTGAAGTGACCTCCTTGTTTCTCAACTTACGAACCTGAAAATCAACAATCTCAAGTGGAACCTCTTCATAAGAGAGACTGTCTTTCACGCCCACACTTTCTAAAGGCACCACTAAAGCTGGATCACCAATGCATTTCTTTAACAAGGATATATGGAAGACTGGGTGCACCGATGCTAAGTCTGTAGGCAACTCTAACTCATTAGCAACCTTGCCAACTCTTTTCAAAATCCTATAAGGACCTACTTACCGAGTACTAAGCTTCCCCTTCTTCCCAAACCTCATCATACCCTTCATGTGTGACACCTTCAGAAATACCCAATTATCCACCTAAAATTCTAGCTCTCTTCTTCTCACATCTGCATAGGATTTTTGAAGGCTTTGAGCTGGCTTCAACCTATCTCTAATAAGCTGAACTTTTTCCAAACTCTTATGGATTGAATCTGGCCCTATCAGAGCTACTTTACCTACTTCGAACCAACCCATAGGCGATCTAAACCTTCGCCCATAAAGTGCCTCATACGGATCCATCTGAATACTAGTGTGGAAGTTTTCATTGTAGGCAAACTCTATGAGAGGTAAGTGATCATCCCAATTACCTTTGAAATCAATCACACAAGCCCTTAACATGTCCTCTAAAGTCTGGATTGTACGCTCTACCTTACAATCTGTCTGTGAATGAAAAGCCATGCTAAGGTTAAATGGAGTACCAAGACCTTTCTGAAATAATCTCCAAAACTGAGATGTGAACTGAGTACCCCTATCTAAGATGATGGATAATGGAACCACATGAAACCTGACTATTTCCTAAATGTAGACCTTGGCCTAGTCCTCTGTTGAATCTATAGCCTTGACAGCCAAAAAGATGGTTGATTTAGTGATTTGGTCTACTATCACCCAAATAGAGTCATGTTGTCAACGAGTACATGGTAAGCCTGTAATAAAGTCCATGTTGATCACTTCCCACTTCCAAGTAGGAATGTTGATATTCGAAGTCAAACCTCCCAGTCTCTGATGTTCTACCTTAACTTGTTGATAGTTGGGACACTTAGCTGCGAAGTCTATAATGTCCCTCTTTATTCCATTCCACCAATAGACTTCTCGTAGGTCACAGTACATCTTGGTGGCACCACGATGAATAGAATACCTGGAGCTGTGAGACTCTGTCCAAATACGCTACCTCAAGTCATCTACATTCGGCATGCATAGGCAAACTTAGCAATGAAGCACACCATCTCCCCCTTGGGATAAAACCTCTACTCTCTGTTGATGGACAACACCCTTCAGCTGGAGAAAAATAGGGTCACTATCTTTTTTCTCCTTCACCTTGACCACTAATAAAGATTCTGAACCATTCTGAACAATGACACCACCTTCTGACGAATCTGTAAGGCAAACTCCCAAGTGAGAAAGTTTGTGAACATGCTTAGCTAATTCCTTCTTTTCTTCCTCAGCATGGGACACACTACCCATAAACAATCTACTAAGTGCATCATCCACTAAATGGCCTTACCTGGATGGTAGAGAACACTCATATTTAGTCCTTGAGAAGTTCCAGCCACCTTCTCTGACAAAGATTTAGCTCATTCTGAGTGAAAACATACTGAAGGCTCTTATGATCTATGAATACATCTACATGGACACCATACAAGTAGTGTCTATATATCTTCAAGGCAAAAATAACTGCGGCCAACTCAAGATCATGAGTCGGGTAGTTCTTCTCATAAATCTTAAGTTGTCTAGAGGCATAGGCAATGACCTTACCATGCTGCATCAAAACACAACCTAAGCTAACTATGGAGGCATCACAATACACTACGAAACCATATGAGCTCTCTGGTAGAGTCAAAACTAAAGCGGTGGTCAATCTAGTCTTCAACTCTTGGAAGTTTTTCTCGCACTCATCTGACCATTAAAACTTAACCTTTTTCTGAGTCAACCTGGTCAACGGAATAGCTATGGATGAGAACCCTTCAAGGAACCTTCTGTAGTAACTAGCCAAGCCTAAGAAGCTCCTAATGTCTGTCGGAGAGGTGGGACTAAGCCAGTACTTTACTGCCTCTATCTTTTGTGAATCTACTCGAATGCCCTCCTTAGACACTACATGACCCAGAAAATCAACTGACTGCAACCAAAATTCGCATTCACTGAACTTAGCAAATAGCTGGCAATCCTTAGGTTTGCAGCACCACTCTCAGATAATCTACATGTTCCTCCTCATTTAGAGAATACACTAAGATGTCATCAATGAAGACAATGATGAACATATCCAAATACTGCTTGAATAACCTATTTATTATATCCATAAAGGCTGCGGGAGCATTGGTTAGTCCAAAAAACATAACAATAAATTCATAGTGACCATACCAAGTTCTGAAGGTTGTCTTCGAAATGCCACAATCTCTAACTCTGAGCTGGTGATATCAAATCTGAGGTTAATCTTGGAAAAGTAACTGGCACCTTGAAGCTGGTCGAACAAGTCATCAATTCTGGGGATTGGAATACTTATTCTTGATTGTGACTTTATTCAGCTAGCGGTAGTCTATGCACATTTGGAGTGAACCATATTTATTATGCATGAAGAGAACTGGAGCACCATATGGAGATATGTTGGGTCTGATAAAACCTTTATGTAGAAGGTCTCTTAGCTGATCTTTCAACTCATTAAGCTTAGCTAGAGCCATTCTTTAAGGAGGAATAGAGATGGGTTGTGTATCTGGTAGAAGGTCTATCCCAAAGTCGATCTCCTGTTCAGGAGGGACTCCGGGAAGATCCTTAGGAAACACTTATGAAAATTCATTAACTATAGGGACTGACTGGAGAGGTGGGGTTTCAGATTCAGAATCCTTAAACCGAACTATGTGGTAGACATACCTTTTTTAGACCATCTTTTTGGCTTTAAGGTAAGATATTAAATGACCCTTAGACGTTGGAGGACTACCCCGCCATTCTAAGACAGGCTTATCTGGAAACTAGAATTTTATGACTCTAGTTCTGCAGTCAACTGAGGCATAACAAGTGTGTAGCCAATCCATACCAAGAATGATATTAATGTTGGTCATAAATAACTCCACTAAGTCTGCTGAGGTGATTTTATGAAGGACTAAAACTGGGCAATCTCTGCATACCCTCTTAGCTAAAGCTGACTCACCGACTTGGGTGGAGACTGAAAAGGGTTGTAAGAGTATTTCAGGACTGACTCCGAATTTGCATGCAACATATGAGGTTACAAAATATAGTGAAGCCCCTGGGTCTAACAAAGCATAAACATCAAGAGATAAGACTGAAAACATACCAGTCACTACGTCTGGTGAATTCTCCTTATCCTGGCGTGATGACATGGCATAGAGATGGTTTTGATACTGATCGACACCTATGCCAAAAGTAGTACCTTGCTGAATCGTGTGACCTGTTGGGGCTGCTGAAGTAGTAGACTGAGTTTGGTTACCTCTCTGTTCTTACCTGGCTAAGGGGAACTCTTTAAATCTATGGCCTAGCTAACCACACTGAAAACACCTCTCTCTGCCAGTAAACTACTCACCTGGATGATTCTTTCCACACATAGGGCATGCTGGAAAAGAGCGGTTACCCAAAACACTACCTTGTGACTTAGAGCCTAATGCTCTCTTCCTCTTGTCCTGGAGGTGGAGAACTAGCTGATAAAGGTGTTGGGGCTGAAGATCTCTGCTGAAACTATGAGTCATTCCCACCACCCGACCTCTTTTGTGAATATTCATAATTTCCTATTCTAGCCTTCTTACCTTCCCTCGCTATTTACTTAAGTTTGTCTTCCTCCATTTGTTGAGCATAAGTCATGAGTCGAGAAATGTCCATATCTCTGACTAACATGGTTGTCTTACATTCCTTCTTAACCAAGTCAGAGATACCTGAAATATACTTTCTCATTCAGGCCCTTGGCTCGGCTACCATTGCTGGAGCTTACCTAGAGAGCTGCATAAACTTCAATCCATATTCCTGAACAGACATGGACCCCTGCCTTAGATTCACAAATTCCTCTATCTTTGCCTCTCGCAATTCCCTTGGGAAAAAACTGTCCTAAAAAGCTCAAGTAAAACAAGCCCAAGTCATAGGAGCTCCATTCACACTCTTGCTATCCTTCCACTGTGTGAGCTAGATGTGAGCCACATCCTTAAGCTGATAAGATACCAGCTCAACACTCTCAACCCATGAAACCTGCATCACTTCAAGAATCTTTTTGATCTCATCAATAAAGTTTTATGGATCCTTATCTACCTTGGACCCAAAGAAATCTGGCGAATTCATTCGGATAAAATCCCTGACTCTGGCAGCGGCCATCCCACCAGTTGGGTTAGCGGGAACAGGTGGCTACTGATTCACTTAGGCAGTCATAGCCTGGGAAAATATTTGAATGGCATTTCAAAACTCGGCGTTAGTGACCTCATGGTCCAGAGCTAGAGGATTTGCATTAGAATTGTGAGCGTTATTTTTACGAGGAGGCATGATCTGAAATGCATAATGAATAGATTAGAAGGGAAGAATAGAGTTAAATTCTATCGCACGATATAGAACATGAAAGAAGTGGAGTTTCCTAAAAATGTCTCATACCCTCTCCCTCATAAGCGTGGTGTGCTTCAAACCCATGAAAAAGACTCTACTTAACGCGACTTTTAGACACCCTAGGACTTTTGAACCTGATGCTTTTATACAAAGTTTGTCACGCACCGAGCCTATGCCCCAGACATAACATGGTACTTAGGGTCACGAGTGACTCCAAGATAACCCATGGACTGACATATACTAAGCAATCATATGAACCTAAACTGAGCAGAAGCTAAACAGAATAACGATATAAGTTGCTTAAAATTTAAACGAGAATATCTGAGTCTAAGTTTAAATCTAAACTAAGAGAACTAACTAAAAAGCAGAAGTCTGACTCTACATCTGAAAGCCTTTAATACTAATGAGTTGCTTAGGACAAGCCCCTAACTAACTCCAAATACTAAAAACAAAATAACTAATGAAAAGCAACATAAACTACATCCTCGAATGATGAGGACTCACCACTGGCTATCACGGAGGTTGCGCAGAGTAAAACTGATCGCAAGCCTGAGTCTGAGAAACTGAATCTGCATCATGATAGGATGCATCATATAGAGTATACGGCAGTACTTCGAATGTACTGAGGATGCGAGATGTGCAAATAACTTAGTAGACTAAAATGCTAACATGCTATTTAAAAACTGTAATATGAGTTGTGGTACATAGGCCCAAAATGAAATCATGTATAAGAATCTGAAATGTAAGAGTAATCTGAAAAGCATAATGAAAAGCTGTAAAGATATGAACTGAGGGCCTAGTACTCATTACTGAAGCTAATTTTGTGGGAGAGCCTATTAACTGACATAAACCATGTGAGCTAAACGTGGTGTTCGATTTATGTGCCCCATCGAGAGGACCGAATATACCTTGCCAGGGTATAAAGGCATGACTGGCGTGATCACTAAATTAAGGCCCTCTTAGGGGCTAAATAATCCTATGGTAGCACATAGTTCTTGGACTTTAGGGTAGCACTACTGAAGCTAATTTTGTGGAAGAGCATGTTAACCAACATAAACCATGTGAGCTAAATGTGGAGTCTGATGTATACGGCACATCGAGAGGACCCAAAATACCTTGCCAGATTATAAAGGCATAACTAGCATGATCACTAAACTGAGGCCAACTGAGGGGCTAAATAATCCTATGATGGCACGTAGTTTTGGGACTTTAGGGTACACTGAACCCTAGTCCAACTCGGTGCTAAGTACTACTCCCAAAACTGATATGCTAGCTCATTTAAAACTGAGGTCTTGAATTTCTGTGTCAGGACTAAACTAATCTGAAATCACCTTTTCTGAAAACTATAACTGAAAGCTGACTAAAATCTGCTTAAAACTTTAATGTTAAAAGTCTGAGTTCGATTCTAAGGTAAACTAATTCATAGGAAAATACTACAAATTAGGTCTAAGTTCTTGATTCCTCAAACCTTTGTAAAAACTCTTGTAAATCATTGAGAACGTTCTATAATTCATTTCGGTAGATAAAATCATATACTAAACCTGAGAATTGTATTCTATAAGGAATCTGCATAGGAGGGTAAGAACCCTAGTTTCTAAAATCATGAAAATCCATGTAACTGAGGTTTTGGGCATAAGGACGAAAGGAATCCCTTACTGAATACCCACATACCAGTAAGTAAAATCCATGGAAGGATTATTGGATTTTTGGGGGCTGAACTTGAGAGAACCTTCTGCTTGTCCTTGAGAGAAAGAAGCATTTCTTTTCTCCTAGTTTTGCAAACTATTGATGAATCCTGAGGGAATGAGGGGGTTTGGGTAGTTTTACACTTAGACTTAGCCTTAGGCTTAGTAAAATGACATAACTTAGGTTTTAATAAGGGTAGGAAAAGTTTGGAATACCCCTGGAATAATATTAGAAAACTGCTGGAAAAATTCAGGACCTGAGTTCACCGAATGGGAACCACGGTCTGTGGATGCTTCCACGGTCCGTGGATGCTTCCACGGTCCGTAGATGCTTCCACGGTCCGTGGAACCCTATTGTGGTTCATGGACCTTTTCGTCAAGTTGTGGGTCTAAGATCCATGAACTAGGTTCATGACCCATGGAACCATCCATGATGCGTAGAACCAGTTCGTGGTTCCTAAGAGATTGAGGACCCTTAGGTATGAGTTTCACGAGTGGAGTCCATCGTTCGTGGACTGTTCCACGGTCCGTGGTTCCACCTCATGAACCTAACCAAAAATGGTTGGACTCTGTCTGAGTTCCACAGATACCTTCCATGGCTCGTAGATCCTTCCACGGTCCGTGGAAACCATCCGTGGTTCTGGCTGGGACTTGAAAAATTTCATCTTTTTGTTTTTTTGAGCTGGTTCTAGGCTTGGAAGTTCTGGGGTGTTATCCCAAGCTAGGCGCCAAGCCAGCGCGCACGCGGGCTGGTCACTGCGCATGCACGCCTGCGCACGTAGCCTAGCTGCCGTGCAAGCAACGAGCAAAGAGGGAAGGGTATGTCCAGCCATCTACGTGCACGCAGCCTGCCCACCGCATGGGCGAAGGCCTGGCTGGTGCTGCAGCAGCAACCAACAACCAGCAACTTTGGCAACTAAAAATGCCATTGGATGGACCCTCGGGATTAATCCGGGGTCCTGCAAATGCAAACAAATTATGCTACTCAACTAAAAATGATATCTTGGACTTAACAAAATCGATGAAATTCCCAACATAGGTCGATTTAATGAAAAGTGGGCCCCACGCCCAAAATGCCAACTTTTCCAAAATAGAACCCAATGTCCCAAAACGAGTTTGGAAACCTCAGGATCCAAACCAAAGGTCCCTCTAGCCCAAAGTAGACATTTTTAGCTAAAGCACTGATGGAATTCCCATCCGAGGCCGTCTTCTCTGAATGTTAACCAAAGTCAAACTTCCAAGTTTAACTAGCCTAAAATCTGAGAAAGTGAGATAAAACCAAACTAAAATCTCCCAGGCCCCGACAAAGAGTCCAACTAGACAAAAATCCATGCTTCGGAGCTAACAAAACTATCAGAATTTGATTCTGAGCACGCTTGCTAAGAATGTTGACTAAAGTCAATGATTTCCTACGTTAAATCTCTAAAACTAGGAAATGGCCATAACGACCTAATGAATGGCCCATGCACCAAACCACCAGCCCCAGCAGGTCATAAATGACTTGGGGCCGCTACAGGCAAGCTCTAATAGATCAAAGAAAGAGAAAACGCGAAAATGACCGGAAGGGTCATTACATCATCCACTACTAAAAATGACTTTCATCCTCGAAAGTCAAGAAAATGGAGTACTTAAAGGCTCAAACAACTACAGATATAGAGCCCGCATCTCTCTCTCAGTCTCCAAGGTAGCCTCCATGACCAGATGATATCTCCACTGAACCTTAACCATAGGAATCTCGCATGACCTTAATCTCCTAACATCTCTGGCTAGAATGGCTATTGGCTCCTCAACAAAAGTCAAACTCTTATCCAACTGCACTGAATCCCAGATACTGGCTCCTCAACAAAAGCCAAACTCTCATCCAACTGCACTGAATCCCACTATAGTACATGTGACTCATCCGGAACATAACAACTCAACATGGATACGTGGAAGACTAGGTGCAAAGCTGAGAACATAGGAATCCAAGCTAACATAAAAGCAACACTACCAATCCTCTGAAAAATATCAAATGACCTGATATACCTAGGGATAAGCTTGCCCCGCCTGTGGAATCTCATGATGCCCTTCATGGGTAACACTCAAAGAAATACCAGATAACCAACACTGAAATCTAAGGCATGAAGTCTACTGTCTGCGTAGCTCTTTTACCTACTCTGGGTTGCTCAAAGTGTGTCATGAATCACCCAGACTCTGTCTAAGAAATCACGAAGTAAGTTTGTACTCTATAGCCGGGACTCCAAACCATCAAACCAACCCACTGGCGATCTGCAATGGCTACCATGCAATGCCTCAAAAGGCACCATGCCAATACTCGAGTGATAACTGTTATGATAAACAAACTACGCCAAAGGCACATATTGATACCATTAACCTCCAAAATCAAGAACACAGGCCTGTAACACGTCCTCCAAGACCTAGATAGTCCTCTCGGACTGGACATCTATATGAGGATGGAAGGCAGTGCTTAGCTGAACCTCTGTACCTATCTCTAATGAACAGTCCTCCAAAACAGAGATGTAAATTAAGTTCCACAGTCTGAAATAATAGAAGTTGGAACTCCATGCAAATGGAAAACCTCTCAGAGATAAATATGAGCCAACCTCTCTGTACTATAGTAAGAATGAACTGACAAGAAGTGTGCAAACTTATTCAGCCTATTAATAATAACCCAAATAGAGTCAAACCCTCGAGAAGTACGTGGAAACCATGCTATAAAGTTCATAGTGTTCTCTTCCCACATCCACTCAGGAATGGAAAGTCTCTACATCAACCCACCAGGTCTCATGTGATCAAACTTAACCTGCTGGTAGTTCAAGTACCGAGATACAAACTCCACTATGTACCTTTTCATTCCACTCCACCAGTAAAGTTGCCACAAATCTCTATACATCTTAGTTATGCCCGGATAGATGGAATATCTAGAACAATGAGCCTCATGGAGAATCAGCTGAATCAAATCCCTAACTATCGAAACACAAAGGCAACCATCAAACCTCAAAATACCATAAGAATCTAAACTAGCCCTGTTGGCCTCACCTTGCATAACCTGATCACAAATGTCACACAACTGATGATCCCTAAACTGACGTTGCTGAATCTGATCAACTAGAGTAGAATGGATCTCAACACTAGCTAGAACTCTACTGGGATCTGACAAGTCAAGCCTAACCAGACAGTTAGCCAAGGACTGGATGTCCAAGGCCAACGGTTGCTCTATAACTGAAAGAGAAGACAAGCTGCCCATACTCACTACCTTCCAGCTCAAGGCATCCGCTACCACGATTGCCTTGCTCAGATGGTACAGAATAGTAAAGTCATAGTCCTTCAGTAACTCAACCAATCTTCACTGCCTAGAATTCAGCTCTTGCTAACTCGTGATGTACTGAAGACTATGGTGGTCAGTGTAAATCTCATGGGAACTCTATACAGATAGTTCCTCCAGATCTTAAGCGCGAAGACTACCACCGCCAACTCCAAGTCATGAGTAGGGTAGTCGGATTTGTGATCCTTCAGCTACCTCAATACATATAATATTACACAACCCTGCTACATCAACACATAACCAATACCAACTGACAAAGCATCACAATACACTTAGAAGCCCTGACCCTCAACAAGCAATGTCAACATCGGAGCTGAAGTCAATAAGGCCTTAAGCCTCAGGAAGCTATCCTCGCACTAATCAGACCACTGAAATGGAATATTCTTCCTAGTCAGCCTAGTCAAAGGTGCTACTATGGAAGAAAATCCCTCAACAAACCATTTGTAGTACTCTGCCAACCCAACAAAGCTGTGAACCTCGGTAGGAGTAGTAGGCCTCGACCAATCATGAACAACTACAATCTTTCTTGGGTCCACTCTAATCCTATCCTTAGACACCACGTGTCCTAGGAATGCTACTGACTCAAGCCAAAACTCACACTTTTAGAACTTGGGATAAAGTCGATGATCTCTCAAAGTCTGGAGTACGATCCTCAAATACTGCTCATGCTCCTCTCCACTCTGTGAGTATATTAATATGTCATCAATGAAGACTATCATAAACGAATCCAAGTATGGCTTGAGCACCCTATGCATCAAGTCCATGAAAGTTTTGGGGGCATTATTCAACCTAAAAGACATCACCACGAACTCATAATGGACATAACATGTCTTGAATATTTTCTTAGGGATGTCCTCCTCTCTAATCCTCAACTGGTGGTAGCCGACCTTAAATCTATCTTAGAGAACACTGTTGCACCCTAGATCTGATCAAACAAGTAATCTATATGCGGCACTAGATACATGTTCTTTATATTCACTCTATTCTACTACCAATAATCAATACACATCCGCATCGAACCATCTTTCTTCTTCATAAGCAAAATTGGAGCACGCCAAGGTGACACACTCAGCCTGATGAAACCCTTAGCTAAAAAATCATGAAGCTGAACCTTAAGCTCTCTCAACTCTGTTGGAGCCATATGATACAGAGTAATGGAAATGGGCATGATACCCGGCTCTAACTAAATGGCAAAGTCTATATCACGCTTAGTCAAAAGGTTTGGCAGGTCGGTCAAAAACACATCTAAGAATTCCCTAACCACAGGGACCGACTTGAGGGAAGAAGTATTAGTGCTAACATCCAGGACATATGCTTGATAAACTAAACACCTACACAAAATCAACTTCCTAGCCTGAAGTCAAGAAATGATCCCAGGCAGTGAGCAGCTAACAGAACCCTGCCACACAACTAGGGATATGATGGGAACGGCTATGGTAATGGTCTTGGAATAACAATCCAAAATTGCTCAGTGAGGGGATAATCAGTCCATGCCAAGAATCATATCAAAATCTAGCATGTCTAAAATCATCAAGTAAGCCCAAGTCTCTAGATCTCCAACAGCTATCAAGCAGGATCAAACAATCTGATCCACTACTATAGAATCGCCTACCGGGTTAGAAATACATTCATGAACAGATAGTGGCTCACTAGCCAACCCCAAACCAAGAACAAAGTAGCCAGAAACATATGAACATGAAAAACCTGGATCAAATAATGCTAAAGCAGACTGGTGACAGACAAAAATCATACATGTGATTTCCACATCTGAGGCCTCCACTTCTAGTCTACCAGGGACCGCATAGAACTAACGTCGACCACCACCTAACCGACTGCCATTCTGACCACCTATCCTACCATGCTAGGCACCACCTCTACCAGGGAAACCACCACCTCTGACCAGTGGCTGCACTGATATCAAAGGCTGAGAAAGCAGAGTGGTGGGCTAAATTATACCCCGTAGGGGGAACTCTCTGGTGAAATGACCAAAGATACCACACTCATAGCAAGGTCCGGATGGCTTACCCTGCCGAGATGAATTGGCTGAACTTGTATGGCCACCACGAACT
This sequence comes from Jaltomata sinuosa, assembly GCA_003996215.1. Lineage (NCBI taxonomy): Eukaryota > Viridiplantae > Streptophyta > Magnoliopsida > Solanales > Solanaceae > Jaltomata > Jaltomata sinuosa. The sequence continues at coordinate 323,931 of QJPP01007210.1, read as the reverse complement.
GATGGCCCAAATGACGTACCCCTTGATGACTGAAAACCATAACCATACTGGCTACCATAACTCTGATCAAACTGAGTCCTAACTGAAATCTAAAGTGATGCCTGAACTGGCCAGCTAAACTGACCATGATGCTGTTGTAGCTTATATCCTTAGCCCGACTGACCTAAACCTCTACTACCAAAGCAGGAACGACTATATCTGCCCTGATGGCATGACCTCTTATCTCTGGCCCCTGCGTCTTGACGATGCAAATCCTACATAGTATGGGCATGGTCCTCTATAGCCTAAAACATTCACCTACTAGCAACTAGTATCTCTTCAATTTGTCGAAGCTCGATGGTCAACCCCCAAACAAACTAACGAACACTATTTGGCTCCATAGGAATGATCATAGCCCTAAATTGAGACAGCTAGTGAAAATGAGTCTCATATTTAGACACTGTCATAGACCCTTGCATCAATCGGATGAACATCTCTCTACGGTGCCCATGGTCACTTTGAGGCAAGAACTTAGTCGTAAAGGCCTCGTAGAACTCCCTCCAAGTCAACTTAGGAGATTGAGGAGGTCTGCAAGCTACATGAGCCCTCCACCAAAGCTTAGTTGGGCCCTTCAGCTAATAGGTAGTATAACCCACTCTATGAGTATCCAAGAGACCAAGATGATGAAACATCTCCTCGCAAGTAGAAATAAAGTAATAAGCATCCTATCCAAGAGCACCAGAGAACCTCGACAGGGATAATATCAGGAACCAGCCCAAATCCTTTTGCTCTGACTGAATCATAATTGGGCGAGGAGCAAGGGGCTGAGCAACCGTAGGCACCGAAAGAACCTGGGCATAAAAAGCAACAGTAGTAGGCTACACTCCTGAACTCTGAGCACCCAGGGCTGCTCCTGAGCGGATGTTTAGGCTATATCAGAAGGCTAACCCCCAACCATATCCAATAACTGAAGAAGCAAACCCCATATATCTGACAAAGGAGCTGGGGCTGGTGCTGATACAGATGCTGCTACTAGCCCTGGTGGCACCTGGGCTGCCCCCTGGTCTATAGGTTGCTGGTCCAGAACTGACTTAGGCTCAAACTCAGCCTCAGGAGATCTAACTTGTGCCACTGTATGGGCACGTCCTCGACCTCCACCTCTACAACAACCTCGGCCCCTAGCTGGAGTTGGGTGTATTGGTGTCGAAGGCTCTCCCTCATCCGCTGCTAAAGATTTCATACTAGCCATTTGCGAAAGAGTAAACTAGAACAAATGAGATTCCAGGATACCATCTAGGATAAGACCCATGATATAGAAGCAAGAAAAGATTCATGTTTCCTAAAATGCCATTGTAGCCTCCCAAAGATAGAGTACAGGTGCCTCTGCCCCATACAGGACTCTACTAGACATTTTCTCCTATACCAATGACACCGATAAACCTAGGCTCTGATACCAAGCTATCACGACCCAATTTCTCAGGTCATGATAGCACCTACAACCCCCCTGTAGGCAAATCGATCGCCATAGACCAGAACGGTTAGACATGGGTTACTAGCTAAGAAAGCACGCATAAGAAGCATAATAAGCGGAAGCAAGATAAGGAAAGCAAAGTGGAAGGGAGTAGTTTAGATATATATACAGGAACTACACCATCCTACGACCTGGTATCAAAAGTACAAGAGCCACTACTAAATATGCAGAGTACAAAAATACAATATACAACTGTCTTTGAATGAACAAAAGAGTCATCTGCCAAAGAGGAGATATAGCTAAGCCTCGATCGTCAGGAACTCACCCTATGTCTCAGATTTTAAGTACTGCATGAGTACCCACGCATCAACAATAATTGTCCACACTAGGATCTGCACCAGGAAAATACAAAAGTCTAGTATGAGCACCAATTGCAAAGCAATGGGTACCCCGTAGGCATTATAGGTTAACTGAGCATATATAAAATATAAAATCAGTAAATAGGAGATAAGAAAGAAGAAGTCACAGAAGCAAATAGAAGAAAGCACAGAAGCTAGCAACAAATCAAAGGCATAGAGAATAAAAGTATGATATGCTAGCCACATAAGATATATCATAGAACACAGGTGAAAGAGCCCACCTGGATCCTTGCAACAATAATATATACAGAGAGATTAACGAACATGGAAGAATATCGGTAACCTCTAATAAAAGGGAAAGAAGGAAAATCAACTAAACATAACCATGCTAACAATACAACTCACAAGGTAAGGGTGATAGGAAAGTAAACCAACAAGTAACTATAATATGAACGAGTAAAACTAAACTACCTACAATCTCAATGGGCTCCCATATACCCGAGGAATACATACAAGTGAAAACAAACCATCTGGTATCCCATACTACCAAAGCATACACTCAACAAACATCAAACAAGGGTGGAATCGTGCAAACAATGTATGATATGATATGAAGTGCCAGTGGTACCGTATTCACCTCCTCCGATGCACTTAGGACCAGCAGGTGATACGCCTAAATTACACCTCACTTAAGAAGTATAAGAGGTCATTGTCAAATATAGAACCCAACAAGGGTTGGGGTCGAATCCCACAGGGAATATGGTGAAAATCAAGTCGTTAGCAGTTCAAATGACTAATAGTCTATGATTTCCAAAAAGGAGGGGGGTAATAGTGAGTAACTTTTAATCAATGTGTGACTTGTTTTAGTTAGCAAATAACACTTAAATAATGATTTGAATCTATAGAGAAGGTAAACTACGGCGTGTTCACCATGGCTTTACTATAATTTTGGATTAACTTCAGTGATAAATTCACTTTGTACAGCTAGTGTGAGGCAATTGGATACAACTGTACGCCTAAATGTTTCTCAACTAAATTAGGCAATTTTCCCTTCAATTCATTCAAACTTGAAAAGGTAAAAGTAAGAAACTCAATTTAGCCTCAAGTAGATTAATCTCTCTAGAGCATTACTCATTAGACGGAGATTAGAAACTCTGAATCCTCATTGTTAAACCTTTTTCTTGGTTTTTAAACTCTTATTTCAAGAAAGTCAAACCTAGGTCTAGTTCTAATGTTTGCAACCATTAGAAATCTGTAAAAATTCAAGGATAACAACACAGTAATGTATACAGTATGAATCCAATACCAAATCAACCCTAAGTCACTATTTCACCATAGATCCCACAATCCTAGTTGTGGGAGTTTAGCTACTCATGAATAAAGAAAAAGAGAAAGCAATGATATTCATACTAGAAGAAGAATCCTTACAATAAAAAACCCACTTCAATTCTCCAATAAAACTGAGCAAAATAATTCCCAAGATCAAGAGCAAGAGAAGTAATGTATTTTTGTGTTTATGTGTTACTACTCGTTCAAACACCAAGAAGAAATATCCAATAATGAATAATAATTATTTCATCCCTAATACTTGGTATTTATAGTTGTCTAGGAAATTTAAATCCAAAAATAAAATTTGAATCTTCTACCTTCACTTGACAGCTTGGACTGATGATTCACCAAGGCTGTGAAGACTCGTCACTTAAGCCATCACAACTTCTAGTGAGCTGAGTTGCCCATCCTGACTAGTTTTCTGGTAAGTCATTAGGCCTGTAATGACTTACTTGTAAACTTTGGTAAGTCACCGGGCCTGTGATGACTTACTTGTAAAACATGGTAGGTCATCGGGCTGGTAAACCATGGTAAGTCATTGGCCTTATGATGACTTGCTAAGAGCCTTGAATTTTTTGTTTGATGATTAGTGTGACGACTCATCAGAGCCTTGATGACTCGTTAGGTCAGTCGTCACACTAACAAGTGAACTTTCTCCTTCTGCTTTAGCTTGAAAATTGGTGTGACGACTCATCAAAGCCTTGATGACTCATCAGGGGAGTCATCACACTAACCATAAGAGTCCTTTAGTGTCCCAAAATTTATCCTTTTCAGTCTTGGTTCAATTTCCTACAATTTAGATATATACACCATCAAATCATATAATGGTTACTCAAAAACTTGCGTCTATTCTAGGTAAAAGGAGTCAAATGTGTTGTAGAATGCTGGAACATCAACACCCTCAACTTAGAACGTTCTCTTGTCCTCAAGAAATATAATAAGACAAATAGAATAGACGACTCAACTAAAAAAACACAAAATAGATCTATAGCAATCAATAGCAATACACACTCAAACCAAATCCATCCACCCCCTGTAACTCCAAAATATTTGAAATGCTAACTAGTAGGGATCCAAGAATGTCATTACAATGTGGCTGAGCAACTTGCATACACACAACAATTATCCCAGTAGTCAATAGAAGATAAAGATTTCTCAGTGTCGTTACTACAAGGAAGTCCCATACACAAGATTCGGGACTAAGTAAGCTACACTCACACTCACCAAAGATTTCAAACAATGCACATGCGATACCATAGGCTTTCCCTTGCTATTCCATTTCAATTTTTTAGACAGTCGATCTGGATCACTACAGGACTTGTTTTGGTTTGTAATGAGACTTTGGGTGCAGGTAGGATATATTTGGGGAATAGTTACTAAACCCTCCTTGGAACAATCAACCCACTATTTTCACTCAAGCTTAATCCATCCACTTTTATTCACTTTTGATTCTGTTATTTTTAGCTACAGGTGCGGCCTTCTTAAAGTTGATCACTTTTTTTCATTTATTTTCTTCCTTTTTCTTCCTTTTTTTTCTTTTTCTTTGGCACATACCTGTACATTTTAATGCTATCAATAACCAATCTTTAAAATATCCCATTTTTCTTATCATATACCTCTAGAGTAGCTACCCTCAACTTAGGCTAATTGCCTGAGTTGAGGTGCACGATGTCCAAGGAGGGATCAGGGCCAAAATAGAGATTCAATGTTAAAAAAGAAAGGTAAAGGGTTATTGAAAGAACAAGGTTAACTTTAGCTCAAAAAGGAATCAAAGGAATTATGCTAAGTGGACTGCACACAAAAAGGTCATGTGATCCTTTCCTAATCAACTGACTTTGAACTTCACAGAATCGGCCAAAATAGTTCTAGATGCGTGCATAGAGTAAGAATTTATCAAAATAAGCTCACACACACTTGGAACCAAGAAACCATATCACTACCAACCATCAAAACAAAAGTTTAGCTTAATCAAAGTTACTACAATCACATACAATCAATGACATTCAGGAATCTAGAACAGTTAATCATTTCAAACACAAGTACAAAATCAAACTTTTTGGAGAGGGCTCCTTTTTAATACAACTTGCAAAATACCATGATTGCTACAGACTCAACTTGACAAAGAAAATTCAAATAAAAACCTAAATATGCTAGTTCTACTAGATAGCACACCATAGGGGGGAAAAATACGGCAACAAAAACCCTCAGTAGTGATAGACTCACAGGTCACCCAATACCCTCAACTTAGACTCATGCATTGTCCCCAATGCATACATATGAAAGCTAAAACTGTTAAAGAAGGGAATACTTGTGAAGCCCATAGGCCTTAGAGTCTGGTACGATATTGGAGACCACTGGGGTCTCCGAGGCAAGAGTAGTCTCTAGAATACCTGCAAACGACATTAGCCAGTTGGGATATAAATTTCTCTTGTCTCCACTCCTCAGCTACTCGAGATAGCTTTTTCACTCTTTCTAACTCCTTTTCTTCTTTGGTTATCTTGCGGTATTTTCTTTTTCTTGACTTGTTCTCACCACAATCTTCTATTGGTTCCTCTTCCTGCGACTCCAAAATCATTATCATAGAAGCTAAGGTCTCAACAACAACCTTTTCCTCAATATGCACTTCCATAAAAGTCTCATCAATAACATCAATAACCGAAACCACCCTCATGTCTCTCGATTGCTTCATTAATTGACACACATTGAACTTGACCAATTCATTGTTCAGTCTAAATTTCAATTCATTTCTCTCCATGTCAACCAACACTCTTCCAGTAACTAACAATGGTCATCCCAAAATTATGGGTACTTTAAAATCTACTTCATAATCCAAGATTACAAAGTCAACCAGAAATATAAACTTGCCAACCTTCACTAGCACATCATACAATATTCCCACTAGTTATTTTACTGAATGGTCAGCCATTAATACCTTCATGAAAGTCAGTTTGGGGGATCCTAAGCCCAACTATTTATAGATTGCTAGCGGCATCAAGTTGATGATGGCACCAAGATCACATAATGCTTTGTCAAAGTTAAACTCCCCAATGGTACAGGGAATAGTGAAAGAACCCGGATCCTCTTTCTTTTGGACTAACAACCTCAATGAGATTGCACTATAGTGGTAAAAGTTATCTTCTGGATCAAAACTCACCTACCTCTTTTTGGTAATCAACTCATTCATGAACTTGGCATATCCAGGCATTTGCTCAAGAGCATCTACCTACGGGATGTTCACCGAAATCATCTTGAGTATGGACATGAACTTGCCATCTTCCACCTTTTCTTCACCCGCCATGGAAATGGAGGAGGGAGACTAGGTATCTGTGTTGGAAGTTTTTCAACCTCCTTGCTTTTCTCCTTAAGCATTGGGGTGGTATCCTCTATCATAGTAGATTTTTCTATAGGAACACCCAACTTCTCTTCAAAATCAATCTCATCATCTACCATCTCATAGTCATTAACAATATCATTAATTTGGGTCTGAACTACAGGATGTGGTTCTGATAAAGTTTTACCGCTCTTTGTAGTGATAGCCATGCAGCTCCCATCATTCCTTGGATTTTATATGGTATAACTGGGAAAAGTACCATTCTTTTGTTGATTTAGAGCCACCGACAGTTTCCCCATCTGATGTTCTAACTATTTAATAGAAGTGGAGTGTGAATCCACCAGCTGACTCAATAAAGACAGCTCACTTTTTATCTCTTTTACCCCAGAGTCAGTAAATTCCACCTTTTGCAGAACCTTAGTCGACATGGCTTCTACACTGGAAGTCCCTGCATCATTGTTAGATTTATCTCAATTTCTAGGTGGTACATACAATTCACCTCTGTCAGTCTTGTTCTTCCAATTACCTTTCTCCAAATCTTTATAGCCAGCCTTGTCGTAATAAATATATCACTGATAGTTCTGACCTTGGTTTCCTTGGCAAGCCTGGAAACCCCCCAAATAATTGGCTTCTTTGTCAGACTCGGAGTTTGTATCTTGGTGCTTGAATTTTCAGCAGGTGAAGTTCGAGCACATGAGACCGGGTGGCTTGATGCAGCAACTTCCCATTCCTGAGTGGAAGTGGAAAGGGATTACTATGGACTTCATTATTGGGTTTCCTCGTACTCCTCGGAGGTTTGATTACATATAGGTGATTGTTGAAAGGCTGACTAAGTTAGCCTATTTCATGCCGGTTCAAACTTCGTACAGCCCTGTGAGGTTAGGTCAGATCTATATTCGTGAGGTTGTTCGGTTGTATGGGGTCCCAACTTCTATCATTTTAGACTGCGGCACTCAGTTCACATCTCAGTTCTTGAGAGCTATACAGAGGGATTTGGGCACAGAGGTTCATCTTAGTACTGCTTTCTATCCTCAGACAGATGGCAAGTCCGAGAGGACTATTCAGGTCCTGGAGGACATGCTCTGGGCCTGTGTTCTTGACTTTGGAGGTTCACGGGATCAGTTTATGTCTTTGGCCGAGTTTGCTTATAATAATAGCTTTCATTCAAGCATCGACATGGCACCTTTTGTGGACTTGTATGGTAGGCATTGTAGATCGCCGATTGGTTGGTTTGATGGGTTAGAGTCCAGACCGCAGAGTACAAATTTGCTTAGAGATTCCTTAGAAAGAGTCCGTTTGATCTAGGATAGACTCAGAGCAACCCAGAGTAGGTAGAAGAGCTATGTTGATTATAGACTTCATGCCTTGGAGTTCAGTATTAGTGACTTGGTTTTCCTTCGAATATCGTTCATAAAGGGTGTGATGAGATTTGGTCGAACGAGCAAGCTTAGCCCCAGATTCATTGGGCCGTTTGAGATTCTCTAGAGGGTTGGTAGTGTTGCCTACATGTTAGCTTTACCTCCGATGTTTTTTGCTGTTCACCCAGTTTTCCATGTTTTGATGTTGCGCCGATATGTTCTAGATGAGTCTCATGTGCTGCATTGAGATTTGGTTAAGTTAGATGAGAGTTTCTACCCTGTGAACCCACAACTTTTACCTTCTCAATTCCACCTGCCAACAAATGCTTCATTAGCAGGTCCATCTGTGTCTTCAAATGGGTCATGTCTTGATCTCGCTTTTCTTTTTTTCAACATTGGTCCGCTAACATACCCACAACATAAGTATTGTTTGCCACCTCTGATTCCTGAGTATGCCAAGCTCTATTTGTCTTGGTAAGCCGGTCCAAGATAGTAGTAGCCTCAATGAATGTAAGCCCCATAAATGCTCCACTTGCAGCATTATCAAGTGTCGACTTGGTAGCCAAATTTAGAGACCTATAAAACATTTGCATCAAGATTTCATCCCTCAGCTGGTGGTATGGTAAATGAGTCAACTTCTTCTTAAATCTCAGCCAAGTTTCATGCAAAGCTTCATGTGGTAGTTGTCTGAAATTACTGATTTTATCCCTCAACTATAACATTTTGGAGGGACGAAAGAACCTTTCTAGGAAAGCTCTTTTTAACTCACTCCAGTTTGTTATAGAATTAGGAGTCAACTCAGTCAACCATAGTGATGCCTTATCACACAAAGACAATAGGAATAACCTGAGCCGGATAGCATTTTGACTCACTCCTTACAGCTTAAAGGACTTGCAGATTCCAACAAAGTTCATCAAATGCCTGTTGGGATCATCACCAGCCACTCCTCTAAATAACCCCTTCAAGTTCAGCAATTGATTCATGGTGCTGGTGATATTGAACTTAGCACCAAGTGCTAATGGGGAAAGAACAATGGCCCAAGTAGCACCACTCCATCCAGGTCGACATCACCATCATTATTCATAGCAAAGGCTCTATGTTGTTAATGACCCCGACCTCTATTTCTTTGCCCTTGATCACCTGGGGTAATATTATCAAGATTGTTCGCCTAAACCTCATCACCCAAGGTGGCATTATCCTCAATGTTATCATTGTTCGAGTTCTGTTGGGCCGCAGCAAGCCTTGCTGCTTCACACTGTTATGCATTTATATTCAGCTTTTGAGTTTTTGCAAGCTCGAGGTCGTAAGGTAATATTGGTTCACCCGAGTTTCGGGTACTTGGCAAGCACAAATTTGTACCATGTAACAATCAAAAACAACAAATAAAAGTAAAATTAAGAAATATTACAAAGAGTCAAGTAAACACCAGACTTAATAGACAATCGTATTCCCCGACAACGGCACCAAAATTTGATATGTCCAAATTATACCTCACTTAAGAAGTATAAGTGGTTATTGTCAAATATAGAACCCAACAAAGTTTAGGGTCAAATATCACAGGGAATATGGTGAAAATTAAGTCATTAGTAGTTCAAATGACTAATAGTCTATAATTTTCGAAAAGGTGGGCGGTTTTAGTGAGTAACTTTTAATCAATATGTGACTTGTTTTAGTTAGAAAATAACACTTAAATAATGATTTGAATCAATAGAGAAGGCAAACTAGGGCGTGTTCACCGTGGTTTTACAACAATTTTGGATTAACTTTAGTAAAGAATTCACTTCGTACAACTAGTGTGAGGCAATTGGATACAAAATATATGCCTAATTGTTTCTCAACCAAATTAGGTGATTCTCCCTTCAATTCATTCAAACTAGAAAACATAAAAGTAAGAAAATCAATTTTAGCCTCAAGTAGATTAATCTCGCTAGAGCATTACTCATTAGACGAAAGTTAGAAACTCTGAATCCTCATTGTTAAACCTTAAACTCTTATTTCAAGAAAGTCAAACCTAGGGCTTGTTCTAATGTTTGCAACCATTAGAAATCTATAAAAATGCAAGGATAACAACACAATAGTATATACAGTATGAATCCAATACCAAATCAACCCTAAGTCGTTCTTTCACTATGGATCCCATAACTCTAGTTGTGGGAATTTAGCTACTCATAAATAAAGAAGAAAAGAAAGCAATGATACTCATATTAGAAGAAGAATCCTTACAACATATGAAAAACCCACTTCAATTCTCCAATAAAACTAAGCAAAATAATTTCCAAGATCAAGAGAAAGAGAAGTACATATTTTTGTGTTTATGTGTTATACTCGTTCAAAAACCAAGAATAAATATTCAACAATGAAAAGTAATTATGTTAGCCCTAATACTTGGTATTTATAGTTGTCCAGGAAATTTAAATCCAAAAATAAAATTCAAAACTTTCGCCTTCACAACTTCCAGTGAGCTAAGGCGCCCAGCCTGACTAGTTTTCTGGTAAGTTATCGGGCCTGTGATGACTTGCTTGTAAATTCTGGTAAGTGATCGAGCTTGTGAAGACTTGCTGGTAAATCACGGTAAGTCACTGGGCCTGTACTGATTGGTGGAAAATCAAGGTAAGTCGTTGGCCCTATGATGACTTGCTGAGAGCCTTGGTTGTTTGGCTTGACAGTTAGTGCGAGGACTCGTCAGAGCCTTGACGACTCATCAGGTGAGTTATCACACTAACCAGTGAACTTCCTCTTTCTGCTTTAGCTTGACGGTTAGTGTGATGACTCATCACAGCCTTGATGACTCATCAGGGGAGTCATCACACTAACCAAAAGAGTCCTTTAGTGTCCCAAATTCATCCTTTTCGGTCTTGGTTCAATTTCCTGCAATTTAAACATATACACCATCAAATCTAACAACGGTTGCTCGAAAACTTGCGTCTATTCTAGGTAAAAGGAGTCAAATGTGTCATAGAATGCCGGCACATCAGAAGGTAGGACCCATGGAAGTCTTCCCCTGTATACCTCTACTCCCTTGTATACCCCTCCTCTGGTACTCTCCGCCCATAGCCTCTAGTCTGGATCGACAAGGTCCATGGAGGTCACCGAGACCACATACAAACTCTCAATATCTCAATATGCATGCCCAGAATTCACCAGGGTCTAAAATCAGTAATAAAATCATGTCTAGCACTCCGACCCAGTCGAGCCTAGTATTATCTCAGAATCAGTAGAAAATCACGTCTAGCACTTCGATCCAACCGAGTCTAGTATCAGTAGAAAATCATGTCTAGCACTCTAGACCAGCCGAGTCTAGTATAAGTGTGAAAAACCATCACGAAATCTCTTTTATCTCAAGAAAATCCATAAAACTAGTTTAAATCCATTTATAGCCATTTATAATTGAATACGGGCCCTCGGGGCCATGCAAAGTATAGAAAAATTAGTGATAGTCAGGCCCACAACCATGTAATAGTAGTATATCAATGTAAAAAACTCATTGCATGATAATGATGATATGGTCAGACACAACCAACAGCTCAACAGCTCACGATCAACCTACCGGCCATGCACAGGCCCAATCTGCTCGACAACACAGATAACCAGCTCATAATCATGAATTAATGTCCAGAACTCATGGACATTTCCCAAATACCCCACAAACTATGGTCCAGAGGCATATACAAAGGTCGCACAGGGGTGCAAGGGTAATACTACTAAACTAGCTCAAATTCTAAGAAAGACGAAGTAAGAACGAACAAAAAGAAAGCGGACAAGGTCTGGAGTGCCAACCTTGTAAATCCAACCTAAAGATGCAAAATAGTACAATTATATTCTATACAGGAAAAGTCTAAGGTAGGTAAGTTGTAGCCTACCTGGAGTCCAATGATAAGTTGCAGGAAAGACATCGTCCAAGCCTAAACTGCTCCGAGAAGCCCCGAATAGCAATAAAACTATCAAGAACATACTCTACCTGTCAATACAAATCTAATGATGGCCATAATGCTAATAATTTAGCTGGGTTGAACTCCAAGCCAAAGGCGGGCCCATAGGCCCCACAACTCAAAACTGGAAACAAAAGTTACCACGAGGTTCCCAATATTAACATTAATGCATGCTCAAAAATTGAGCGGAAAACAGACAAGGGAAGGGCCCTAAAACAACCCTAAATCCTCAAGAACAAAGAGGGAATTGAAATGGAGAATTTACGCAATTAAAGAGAGGAAAACTTACAATTGGCGATAAGCCATCGACCAAGGGCAAGGAATTAATCACCCCAGTGCTTATGGATGCTCCCACACAGAAATGGAAGGTTGATCTCAAGAGAAATGGTGGAAAATGAGTTGGGGTTTGAAAAATAAAAGAGAAGGCTATATATGCTACCAGCTACTAGACTGTGCACATGCGGCCTCGTGCACGCGGCCAGGTGCACGAACATGCCAAGGGCGGGTGGAGGCCAGCCCAGGCGCCAAGCAATCACGCACGCGGGCTGGCCACTGCACTTGCAGGCATGCGCACGCTACCTAGCCACCGTGCAGGCAACGAGAAAAGAGGGAAGGGGCTTGACAGCCTTCTACGTGCATGCAACATGCCCACCGCATAGGCGAAGGCCTGGCTGGTGCTGCAGCAGCAACCAACAACCAGCAACTTTGGCAACTAAAAATGCCATCGGATGGACCCTCGGGATTCATTTCATGGTTTCGCAAATGCAAAAGAACTATGCTACATAACTAAAAATGGCATTCCGGACTGAAGGGAATCGATAAAATTCTCAATGGAGGTCAATTTAATAAAAAGTGGGCCCCACGCCCAAAATGTCATCTTTTCTAAAAGAGAACCCAATGGATCAAAATGAGTCTGGAAGCCTTGTGACCCAAACCAAAGGTCCCTCTAGCCCAAAGTTAACATTCTGAAGCTAACAGCACTGACAAAATTCCCATTTGAAGCCGTATTCTCTAAATGTTGACCAAAGTCAAACTTCCAAGTTCATTTAGCCTGAAATCTCAGAAAGAGAGATAAAACCAAATCAAAATCTCCCAGGCCCCGACCAAGGGTCCAACTATATCAAAGTTCATGCTATGGAGCTAACAGAACTGTCAGAATTCAATTCTGAGCATGCTTGTAAGAATGTTGACTAAAGTCAACGATTTCCTAAATTAAAGCTTTAAAACAGGAAAATGGTCATAACGACCTAAAGAACAGCCCGTACTCTGAACCACCGATTTCAGCAAGTCGTAAATGACTTAGGGCCGCTACAAGCAAGCTCTAACAGTTTAAAGAAAGCAAAAATGCAAAAAAGACCGGAAAGGGTCATTACAAGTTTTAGTTGTCTAAATCAATTAGTAGTTTACCTTATATAAAAAGAATATTTTACAATTCTATTTAAGAAATATTTTGATCAAAATTTATCAAAAACATACACACATATGCTTCTTCTACTAACATTTTTCTTCTTATTTTAGTTTTGATTCAATTCATCTTCTTACATTCATTATCATCATTCTTTCTGCTTTTCTTTATTCATGACTTATACATAATCAACAATTGACAATAGATTCTCCCATTTTTATAATTTCTCGTGTTTTTCTTTCAGTTGAAAATTCTGATCGAAAAAATGGATAGAACAAGAATGTTGCCGTTGAATGAAGTAGCCAAAAAAATTAAAGGCTCGTCTTTTTTTTCAACTATTATTTACGGAATTGGTGATTCTCTTTCTATTTGCCACATGTTTTATTCCTTTCACAAATATTTGATAGTTTTTTCAGATATTTGACAAAGAGAAATTGTAATGACCCTTTCGGTCATGTTTGCATTTTTGCATTCTTTATACTGGTAGAGCTAGACTACAGTGGTCCTAAGTCATTTATGGCTTTCTGAGATCGGTGATTTGGTGCCTGAGCTGTTCATTAGGTCGTTATGACCATTTTCTTATTTTAGTACTTTAACTTAGGAAATCATTGACTTCAGTCAACATTCTTTGCAAGCATGCTCGGAATCTAATTTCGATGATTCTCTTAGCTCCAGAGTGTGGATTTTGGCCTAGTTGAACCCTTGTTCAGGGAATGGGAGCTTTTGGTTTAGTTTTATCTCACTTTCTGATTTCAGGCCAATTGGAGTTGGTTGGTTGACTTTGGTCAACAATTAGAGAAAATAGCCTCGGATGGGAATTCTGTCAGTGCAATTAGCTCCGTAATGTTGATTTTGAGCTAGAGGGACCTTTGATTCAGGTCTCGAGGCTTCCACACTCATTTTGGGCTATGTGGTTCCATTTTGGAAATATTGGTCAAAGGTTGGTTTTGGGCGTGGAGTCCACTTTTTATTAAATCAATCTCCGTTAGGAATTTTGTCAATTTCGTTGAGTCTGGAGTATCATTTTTAGTTGAGTAACATATTTCATTTGCGTTCGCGGGACCTCAGATGTTTTCCCGAGGGTCCATCCGAGAATATTTTGTGTTTGCCCTATTGTTGGTTGTTGGTTGCTGGTATGGCACCAGACAAGCCACCACCCAAGAATGGGTAGCTATATGCACGCAGAAGGCTAGCCGTCCCTTCCTGCCTTGCCCATCGTCAGTGCGGCAGGCAGGCAGCGTGCACGTACCTGCGCGCGGGGTGGCCAGCCCACTTGCGTGCTAGCATGTCATCTGGCCTGGCCTCCTCCTACCTTTGGTATGCACATGCGCATGGCTCCGCGCGCAGGGCATGTCCGCGTGCGCCTGGGCTAGCGGCTGGCAACTTATATATGCCATCTTCTCCTTTGTCATTTTAAATCTTTCCCCAAACTCATTTTTTCCTCTTGAGCTCAAGCTTTATTTTCTGTGGGAGCTCATTATAAAGTTTTGGGGTTATCAAGTCTTGTTTTTGATTGATTTCTCATCCTCAATTCGTAAGTTCTAACCTTTGAATTCCGTTAATTCTTCTTTTAATTCTCTTTTTGTTCTTGGGGTTCTAAGGGTTGTTTTGAGGCCATTTCGTTGCTTGATTTCCGCTTAAATTTTGACAATGTGTTCCTAGCGATGTTGGGAACATCGTGGCAATTTTTATTTCTAGTTTTGGATTGTAGGTTCCACGGGCCTGCTGTTGACCTAAATTTTGACCCGGCTAAATTATAAGCATTATGGGTACTATTAGCTTCGTATTGATGAGTAGAGTATTATTTTTATAGTTGCTTTTATATTCAGGACTTTTCGAAGCAGTTCAGTCTTGGACAACATCTTCCCAGTAGCTTGTCAACGGACGTCAGGTAGGTTACGTCTTACCTACATTAGACTTTGCGTATATAGAATATTTAGCATCCTTGGGTTGGGATTATTAGGTTGGCACCCCAGACCTTGTCCATTTTCTTCTATCTGTCTTATTTCCTATATTGGATTTAGTATTTGAACTAGTTTTATAGTATTACCCTTGCGTTCTTGTGTGGACTTAGATGGTGGGATAAGTGGGGAATGTCCGTGAGTCCTAGACACTGGTTCACAATTATGAGTTTGTTATCTATGTTGTAGAGCGGATTGAGCATGTGCAGAGCCGATTGGTTGATTGTGATCTCTTTAGTTATTGATTGTGTTTGGGCATATCAGTATCATGCAAAGTGTTTTCTGCATTTATTTACTACTATTATGGCTGTGGGCCTAACTATCACTAGTTTTCTAAACCTTGCATGGCCTGGAGGTCCCGTTTTATGTTATAAATGACTATAAATGGGTTTTAACTGGTTTTATGGATTTTCTTGAGATAAAAGAGATTATATGATGTTTTCACACTGATTTTGAGGTGATACTAGACTCGGCGGAGCCAAGCGCTAGACATATTTAATTTCTGATTTGAGACCCAGATAAACTCCGAGCAAGTATTAAGACTCTGAGATTTACTGATTTTAGACCTGGATAGACGCCGAGCACTCATATTGAGGTTCCAAGATTTACTGATTTTAGACCCAGATAGACTCCGAGCACTCACATTGGGATTTTGAGATTTTATATGTGGTCGCGGAGACCTCTATAGACCTTGTTGATCTGGACCAGGGTCTACGAGCTGCGAGTGTCGAAGGAGGGGTATACAGTGTAGTAGAGGTATATGGGGGACTCCTTCCATGGATTCTACTTGCGAGCCTACAGGCACCGAATGAGGTACATATGGTACTACTGGCACACCTAGTTTTATCATATCACATCATATCATTCATTTTGTGTATGGTTCTAACCTTGTTTATTGTTTGTTGAGTGTACACTTCGGTAGTATGGGATATCGAAAAGTTTGTTTTCACTTGTATGTGTTCCTCGAGTTTATGGGCGCCCGTTGGGAGTTTAGGTAGATTAGCTTACTCGCTCTTATTGTAGTACTTATTAGTTGCCTTTCCGATCATTGGTGGATTAGCTTATTCTCTCCTATGGTAGTACTTGTGAGGTTGTCTTTCCGATCATTCTTATCTTATGAGTTGTATCGTTAGCATGATTATGTTAGTTGTTTTTCCTTCTTTCCTTTTTTTTGAGGTTACCGATATACTGCCATGTTTGTTAAACTCTCTGTCTATATTGTTGTTGCAAGGATCCAGGTTCATTCTCTACTCCTTCACCTGTGTTCTATGATATATCTTTTGTGGCTAGCATAGCATACTTGTATTCTCCTTCTCTTCTATCTGTTTTTAGTTTTCGTGTGCTTTCCTATGTTTGCTTCTGTGACTACTTCTTTCATATGTGCTTTATACTGCTTTTATATCTTATATATGTTCAGCCAGCCTATGATGTCTACTGGGTACTAATGCGTTCAAACTACACCCTTTTTACAAGTGTGAACTATTGCTTTCAAATATAGTAACCCAACTATTAGGTTAATGTCGAATCCCACAGGGAATAGGGTAATAAATACAATACTCGAAGTCATTTAGGTTACTTTACTCTATGCCAATTCTTATTCCTAAATGAGTTTATAAAAGATTTATGTATAGCTAAAATTTGCAGTAAGTAAATATTGAAATATCAAGATTTGAGATGAACCGGGGTTGATTCACCAGGTAACAGGCTAAGTCTAGGGGTTACAACTATCTCTATAGTCTCTCCTAGTTTGATATATATGAGCAATGACCAATTAGTAACCAATCCTTATCTTCTGATGTGGGAATGGTCTTTTCTTCACTTATTTTCCCAAATACAATGAAGTGTAATTACAACCCGATCATAGTCTGCCAAGTAAAACCAATGTATTCCTACGTAGTTCTATTAAAAAGGGTTAACGCCTTGAGTTCTTGTTAATTAACTCTTTTCAATCCTAATTCACCCTTCCGGGCATGAACTAGGGTTTTTCGGTGTTAGACTAGCGTTTGCAACCATTAATCACAATTATAATGAGAGTTAACAAATCATCCAATCAAACAAATCAATTCTATAATGAAAGTTAGCCCTAGATTTCACCCATTACGGGGATTCACAACCCCGGAGATGAGTTTAGTTACTCATGCTAGAAACAAGAACAATAAGATGAATCAAGAGAAACATACTTACAAATTTGATTGAAAACCAAAGGAGGTTCTTGGAATCCCAAATAAAGTAGTACTCACACTGTTTAAAACTAATACAAAGCGTAAAAGAATAATAGCATATGATATTTTTTTTAAAATAACCTAAGGATGCTATTTATAGGCGAGTAGGAATCATATCCTAAAAGGGATAGGAAAGACAGTCCACGTTATGTCGTACAGTCACTAAAACTGACCGTTCTTACTCAAAATGAACCTTTCTTCGCACCGTGATAACTTCCATCTTTCACCTAGCTTCTGAACTCAAAATAGTACCCAAAATGGATGCTAAAATGGACCGTTATTAGCCAAAATGGTTTGTTCTCTTGGGCATTATAACTTGCTGATTTTTCAGCATTTCTAGCTTCTGAAAATGACCCCAAAACGACCAGTTATGGCTAAAAACGACCACCATTACAGACCATTTTGGTGGAAGTTTTAACCGCACCACGGCTTGTAATCCTCCACAATGACTTGTAATGAGCCTCTTTTGTGGAGCTTTTCATCCTTATGGTGTACTTATCCCATTATACCTGCAACTCAATAAAAATGCATCATATTACACTAAATATGCTCAAGAACTACAAGGAATCCCCGTTAAAAGGTATGGAATGTGCCTTAAAATCCAGACGCATCAACACCCCCAACTTTGAGACTTTGCTTGTCCTCAAGCAAACAAAACTAAACTACACTAACACTACTTCACAAATCACCGAACAAAGTTCAACTATTAGAAATCCAGGATGTCTACAGTAGTTCTATTAACTAACTAACAAGCATGTTTTCAAATTAATCTTCCCACCTCTTTTTATAGACCACAGTGCACACAAACCTCGACTTGACACTGACAGATCCACATATGACATCATATTATTAAGAAATAATTGCACTGGCAAGTAGTGAACTCATACTTATCCTGTAGTCAATCAATATTCACCATGTGCCCTCACTTAGACCAAAGAAAATCTCGCACACTGTTGATCATTATTTAAAAAGGGACTTGAGATGAAGGGGAAGAGAGAAACACTCACAATGAACTTCACATGCAACATTAGATGAACCATAAGCTTGCCCTTTGTGTCATACTCTACTAATATAGGGAATGTCAACTCTGGGATCAAGTAGGACTTTACAGGTTATAATATATGCTTTGGGACGGGTAGGAATCATTTGGTTTAGGTAGTGGCTATCCTCCCTAAGCACTTTTAATACATCACAACTTCTTTCTTTTTCGGTTAATTTTTCTACCAATTATCCTTTTTCTTCCTCCTCCTTCATACCCATTACTTTCACATTTCACTTATCACCTTCTAAACGCGTTCACAGATCATTGGCCAGAAGCAATTTGTTATTAATTCTCTTTTTTTTTGCTCTATGTTACTTTTGACACTGATATTCGTGTACTCTTAGTCTTTTTCTAAAGCTTCATGCCTTAATTTATTTCCCTGATTCTTACACTTCTCTGACTTTCCATCATTCTTTTTTTAGAAAAAAGTGCTTAGGAGTTGTTTGGATCACTTTAAACTGATTAAAACAAAGGGTATATGCTTTAGACAAGGCTACCAAAGAATAGGCTAAAGGCTCAACTGAGCTGACTAGGATCACAATTTAGGTAGGTAAGAAGAAGAATAAAATAGGCTAATCAAAGAAATGCCTAAATCATTTCATAGATTCAACATCTCTCATTTCGTGTTGCACACACACTAGGCAAGTTCAAGCATCACAATGCAGCATGGAATCTATAATCTCTATCAACATGGCACATGGTTCCAACTATTAACTATCCAGTCAATGCACATACTAGCTTTAGCATAATCATCAACCTTAGAAATCACTATGTCATATTCAGAGCCAAACAGGTCAGAAATTTCAATTTAGTGCACATACTTAGCAAAATCTTTTGGGAGGGGTCACTTTTTTCACAACAGAAATACATTCTCTTATTTACAAAGTAGTACTACCTAAGTCATCCTGGTTTTCTTCAAGTCAAACAAACAACACATTCTATTCTAAACATGCCGATTCAATATAAAATAACGCCCTCGGGAAAAGAATACGACAAGAAAAATTCAAGGGCAGACAAGCCCCACCCCTCACTCAAAGACAATGCATTATCCCTAATGCAATAGATTAAACAAGGGAAATAGGACTTACTTGCAATGCCCTAGGCACTCTAGTCAGCTACTATTGCAGTTGAGTCATGAACCATGTCTTCCTCTACAACATCAATCATAAAAATCCTTTGATATTTTCTAGGTAAGCTTATCCCATTGTTAGCCTGGAAGGTGACGTCCTCATCCTTGATTCAGAATTTTATTTCATTTTTTCTGAGTCCATCAAGCTCTTCCTGTGTCTAAAAATGGGTGTCCCAAGATGATGAAAATCTCTTTGTCCACAGCACAATCAAGGATCACAAAGTCAGCTGGCAACTTGAACTTTCCGACTCAGACTACTACATCATCAATAATCCCCACCAGTCGTTGCACTGAATTGTCTGCCATTTGCAGCCTCATGCTGGTTGGTTTGGGAAGTCCGAGTCTGGATTGCTTGTAGATTGCGAGGATCATCATGTTGATGCTTGCACCATTATCACCAGTGCCTTAGAAAAGTTCCACACACCAATAGTACATGGTATGGTGAATGCTCCTGGATCTGCTTTTTTTCTCAACTGCAAGTTTAGAAATAATAGAACTCACTTGATGAGTAACTTGCACATCTTCCTCCTTAGTAGACCTCTTCTTTTTCTTGAGCAACTCTTTCACATATTTTGCAAACCCAGACATCTCATGGAATGCATCAAGAAAGGAGATATTCATAGATAGCTACTTTAACTGATCATAGAACTTCAAGCATGTAGAGTTTTATGCCTTCTTTACCAACCCTTATAGGAAAGGTGGAGGACATGTATACCTTTGCACTAACTTTTTTACTGGTCTTTGCTCATTCTCTATAACCGGTTCAGCAACTTTCTCAATGATTGGCACTGGAGTCTACTTTTGCCTCCTCCACTGATTTCTCTAACCTGATAGCATCATCCTTCGTGGTCTGGCTGCTTCGGGTGGTAATGGCCATATAATATGTTGTACCTGTTATATCCTGATATGACACAACATCGGGACTTAACAAAATAATTAATTAACTAATTTTAAAAAAAATATAAAATAATTTAAGAGAGAAAGAGAGTCGCCACCTAATTTTAGAAAAATCAGGAAACCTTTTATTATTGAACAAATTTTGTCTACGAAACCAGTTAGATTCTAGGTAAGGGTTCAAGTTATTTCGAAGGAAAGGGATTAGGCATCCTTCATAATCCACAATGGTAGTTCCCGGCTGAACTCATTTTTTCAATTGAGGAGGAGATAAAATAAATGTCCCGATTCTTCAGAGTTAGAGAAAATGACTCTCCAAAAACTCAAAAAATATAAGGAAAAACTTTTACGAAACGGCCTAATATTTGCCTATCGTTAGCTAAAAATAAATAAATACAATAAAGAATTTAAAGATTTTCGAATTTCAATTCGAGTGTCTTCTTCGGAAAGCAACTCTGAGTACCTGTAAACACACTTAGTAAATGTATTAGTATTGAACGAATATGTATCAAAAAGAATTAAAGAAATAATAACTAAAAAATAAAATTCGTATCATGTACATTGGAGGCCTTGAAAATCGACGAAAATTTCTTCATCGGCCAATAAATTGATATTCGATATGAAATAATTGAACTCAAAATAACATCCATGTTTTATTATGGAAAGGCCTCAAAAATTCGATGAAGAGATGCTTTCATTGGCTAATAAATTAATATTCGATATGAAATAACCGAACTCAAAATAACATCCGTCTTTTATTATGGAGAGACCTCAAAAATTCGATGAAGAGATTCTTTCATTGGCCAATTATTATACGTATAACAATAATAATAAACGTTAAGAGTAAGAGAATGGCAAAAATCATCATATGAAGAAGAGAGAAAATAAAATAAAATCAAGTATTGCAAAAATTATCATAAAAGTTAAAATAATAAATGAAAGCATCTCAACACAAGACAAACAATAACCAAATGGTGCAGTAACCAAATTGGCAGAAATTCACCGTAAAAAATTAAAAATGATGCACAATCAAGATAACAATAAACCATGACAAAAGAAAAATGAATCAATAAACATGAAAATGAAATTAAAGAACAACACCACCACATCAACAGTAATGAGAACATAACAAAAAGAGCAATATTTGAACAAAAACAAAACATCAACAGTTAACAAAAAACAACGTAACAAATAATAATAAAAGTAAATGTCTATCAACCATAACAAACAATACTAAAAGGATAACATCAGTAACATTAAAATCAATAGCTTAAGGGTCGTAGATAGAGCTAACATTGATGTTTGCCGGAGTCATGCCTTGTGACTGCCAGAGTTCTACTTTCCCGGCCAGATCTAGTGGTTCTGTTCATCAGAGCAGCGACGAGAGGGAGAGAGGAGCATGCGGTGGTGATGGTGATTTTTGTTGCTGTTTTTTTTGTTCGGAGAAGAAGGGTTCGTGGGTCTGTGGGTGGGTCTGTCGTTGTTGGTTGTAGGGGGGTCGCTGGACGAATTTTGAAGCTCCGAGCTCGCCATTAATGGTGGAAAAACAGAGAAAGGGGTGTGGTGGTCTGGTTGGTGTGTCGGGTATTGAGTTTTTGGGTGTTGTTCGTGGGTTGTGAGAGAAGAGGGGGGTGGAAGATGGTGTTGTTGTTTCGCTGGAGCTCGTCGGAAAAAAGGAGTTGTTTGGTGGTTTCTGTGAAGGTTCGGGTGAGGTCGTGGTGGCTTTTCGTTGGGAAAAAGAAACAAAGAGGAACAGATCTGGGAGGTTGAGGCCTGGTGGTTTGAAGCTATCATTGTGGTCTGCTTTTTCCGGATTCCGACGTGAGGGGATAACAGAGGGAGAACGAAGGATATGGGGGTTGTACAGTGATGGCGTTGTGGTGTGGGTAGTGGAACGGCGGTGGAGCTCGCCGGAAAACAAAGGAGTTGGTTGTTCTTGACAAGTCAAGGAAGAAACTATTATTACTTTTCCCAATTTTGAAAATTATCCACCACCAACGAATCTGTTGAGTGTATGAGATACTTTATAGGAAATTTTAAAAATCTTAAATTATCTAAGTGGCAAAATAAAATTATGGGCTACTAAAATTATGTGCTCAAAATTATGTGTTCAAAACTATGATTTATCTAAAATCATGTGTTAATTATTTATCGATGCAAAAAATATATTATCCACCTTTATGTATTAATGGACTATGTAAAAACTAAATAATTGATGATTAAATAATATTTATTTATGAAAAAATGATTGTAACAAAAATTAACGATAATTAAAATTAACTAAAATGAATAAAAAAATTTAATATGTTCAAAAGTTAGAATAATTATCAATAAATTATATTAACATTAAAAAAATATGAGAAAAAATTATATTATGTGCAATTTAACGAATAAAAGATTTAAAAGTGTTAATTTGAAAAATATCAAGGCAAAATTGAGTGTCAACAACTGTCCCTTTTCGTTCAGAGATGATGAAAGAATCTTTGAACGAAAATATTGACGTGTAGCCAATTTTGACTTGACAAACAAAAGGAATAAAATATGCACAGAATGATGTCAGACTTTGATAGAGTTTTGAAAATGCTTTATGTTTGCTAGCGAAGTTGAATTATTTTGAATGAAAGATAATAAACAAAGAAAAAATATTTTAGGATGAAAAATAATTTCGTACCTTCGATATTGTTTTTCAAAATCACCCAGTGTCAAATTGTGAGACGCTAGGGATACAAAGTTATGTACCTGTCTCATTGAAAGGCGAACGACCCAACTTGTTCTTTGAACAGCGAACAACTCATTTTTGTCTCATTGAAAGGCGGATAACCTATTTTGGTCTCATTGAAAGGCGGACAATCTATTTTTGTCTCATGGAAAGCCGGATGACCCAGTTTAAATTTGATATGTCACTTTGAACGAGGTGACAACTCAACATGTCTCATTGAAAGGCGGACAATCCAATTTGAATTTGATATGTCACTTCGTACGAGGTGACAACCCAATGTGTCTCATTGAAAGGTGGACGACCCAATTTGAATTTGATATGTCACATTGAAGGAGGTGACAACCTAATATGTCTCATTGAAAGGCGGACGATTCAACTTAAATTTGATATATCACTTTGATTGAGGTGACAACCCAACATGTCTCATTGAAAGACGGACGACCTAATTTGAATTTGATGTGTCACTTTGAACGAGGTGACACCCAACATGTCTCATTGAAAGGCGGACGAACTAATTTGAATTTGATGTGTCATTTTGAACGAGGTGACACCCAACATGTCTCATTGAAAGACGAACGATCCAACTTGAATTTGATATGTCACTTTGAACGAGGTGACAACCCAACATGTCTCATTGAAAGGTGGACGATCCAATATGTCTAATTGAAAAGCGGACGACCTAATTAGAATTTGATATATCACTTTAAACGAGGTGACAACCCAATATGTCTTATTGAAAGGCGGATGAGCCAACTTGAATTTGATGTCACTTTGAATGAGGTGACAACCCAAAATGTCACATTGAAAGGCGGACGACCCAACTTGAATATGTGGAGTCACCTTGATACCAATCTGAAAAATGGAGTCACTTTGATGCCAATTTGAATGAATGATCGCCACGTTGACGATCTGGATAAATGATCATACCCGGAGGTGGTGGCTGAACTCGCCGCAGAGTTCAGGAGCGGAAACTTGACTCTAAGGAGAGGAGCTTTTCAGCCATCACCTTGATGACGGTCTGAAAAGTGAGGTTACCTTGATTTCGGTTTAAATGTCACATGTCACTTTGAATACAGTGACTTCCCAACATCTCATAATCATCAGCACAAAACTTATTAGTAGCAAATGTAATATTCCACAATGAAAGAGGTAACGATCTAACATAACACATCACAAATATAAAAGTGACGATCTAACATGACAACCCAATTTAAAAAATGTGTCATTTTGAATGGGATGACAACCCAATTTTAAAAAATGTATCACTTCGAATTGGATGACAATTCAATTTTAAAAAATGTGTCATTTTGAATGGGATGATAACCCAATTATAAAAAATATGTCAATTTGACAATGTAACAACTCAACATGTCAATTTGACAAGTTGACAACAACTTTAACAAGAAAATACACTTGCCATGTATTTAGAAAGATGGGTGCTTGCCCCAATTTTATTTTGAACAATGAGGCATGTGAAGAGAGAATCAAGTGTTGACTGCAGTTGGCACCAACATTTAGCATTGAGTAAAAAATTTCTCATTTGCTTCTCCTTTAACAAAGATTGGCTTCGAGGTAATTCTTATAGCTTCAAGTGGTACCTCAAACATACCTAAGTATCAACAAGATTTGTTCGTCTTGCTTCAAACAAAGGTTTTGAACTATACCTATCCTTATGTTTCAAGTGCCTTTACCACAAATAAAGTCTTCATTTGCACATAATCTGAAATATTTATTTTGAGGATATTTTCAACGAACACTCACACTCAGAAAAATGTTCAATGCATGCAATTATGATGTCATATGCTTGGCCTACATGTAAATCTCTAATAATGTGAGAATATTTGAAATGAGATCATGTAGGGCTTGTAATCAGCTTGTAATGTTGGATTAGGGACGGGTAGGATATTCATTTGGGATAAAAATGGCTTAATCCTTCCTTTGAGCGTTGCACTAAATTTGTGCTTTTGTTGCGCTTTTAGCGCTTGAACTTCTGCGTTGTCCCTTTCTTTTGTTTTGACTTCTTTTGAATCTTTGCTTATCAGAGTCTTCTCTCCCTTTTTCTGATGACTTCTTCTTTTTTCAACTTCTCCATTATTGTTGGAGTGTTTTTCTTTGTTGTTTCTCCTTGTCTTGGCCTTGTGGAGAGTTTTTGACTCCTTTTTTTTTCTTTTGAAGTCATTTTATATCCTTGACTTTCAGGGAAGCAACATCTTTCGCTTTTTACAGCTTCAAACTTGAATCTTTTTGTGTAATTTGCACATCTTCAGTGCACTCAAAGAGGTCAGGCCAAGAGAGGGATAATGCATGTAAGCACTCAGAAGGTATAGGCTAAAATGTGGTGGTCCAAAGAAAAGGCTTTCAGGCTCAAAGGGGAACATGCTAAGGATTAATGTGATTTGGTAGGCAATGAAAGGCACAAACGAATCAAAAACGGCCTACGATTATTTCTCAAACCAAAGTATTACTCATGATTTTGTCTTAACAAACATTCAAGCCAAGTTCTAGATCAAAAATGCAATGCAATTGAATTTAATCTAAAAGCTCACCACACAATGCACATGAAACAATGAGGTTGATTTTATTCTTATCTTTGATGCATGCAAGAGAATACTTTCTAGTGTCACAGAGATACGACTAAGAGCTACCAAAAGAATCTATAGTTCACCTGAAGTCAACATTCTTAATCAATTATTTTGCACATTTCTAATTGCTTTGGCACCAACCAAGTCAAAGATCTGATTCTTAATATTTTTTTATTTTTTTTCGAATAAGGGATACCGAACCCAAGAAGTGCTGCCTACGTATCTCACCCCGAGAAATGAGAATCAAGTGTGCGTAGTTCGTGCAAATTTGACATAAAATGTATCATCTTTGAAAGAATATCAGATATATGCACAAAAAATGATATAAAGAAGAATGAATGAAAACATGATAGTCATGAAGAAAATAAATAAATTGAGGAGTGTCACAACTCAATCAAAAGCTCTCCTGATTTGTCTGTTTGACGCCTCATGGAGTTCAACATCAGATGTTGCTCTTTAGCACATAAATAATGCATAATGCGTCTTAGTATACATGTGACTTTTTAAGCCAAAGGTGAGCCAAGGTGGTCTCACTAATGGATCCAACATGCTTGAGTATCGGGTCAACTTAGGTTAATGCCTA
This sequence comes from Jaltomata sinuosa, assembly GCA_003996215.1. NCBI lineage: Eukaryota > Viridiplantae > Streptophyta > Magnoliopsida > Solanales > Solanaceae > Jaltomata > Jaltomata sinuosa. Next base: position 297,638 of record QJPP01007210.1, on the reverse strand, counting down.
ATTAAGAGTTTTGGTTTAGCTCTATGCTAGGTGTCTAAGAGTGGGCTTTCTTCAAAATAGACCGGGTCCCAAGTGGACAACTTGAGTTGAAAATATGATAGCCATTGAACGAATGACGTACCCGTAAACTATCATATTTTCGAGAAAGTGTTATTTGTGAAAAGAGGCCACGGAATCGTGAACTCCCATTAAAGATAAATAAAATCGCATGTCATGCGACAGAAAGATATTATGTATGCAATGACAATATACATATGATGCAATAAATAATGAATAACTAATCTAATAAATGTAAGGAATATACCATTTACAAATAATCAATAAAATATACAAGGTGTAAATAAAAAATTAATTAAACAATAAACAAAAAATTATGAAAAAGTAAAAACTCCCCAATTGAAAAAATGAATCCGTAATGGTTAAAATCTTTTAATACCCAGTAGAGTCGTCATTCTGTTATATCTTGATAGGACACAACATCGGGACTCAATAAAATAATTAATTAATTAATTTTAAAAAATAAAATAAAATAATTTAAGAGAGAAAGAGAGTCGCCACCTAATTTTAGGAAAACTAGGAAACCTTTTAATAACTGAAATAAAAACTTTAGAGTATGGGGTTAGGCATCCTTTAGAATCCACAATGGTGGTTCCCGGCTGAATTCATTTTTTCGATTGAGGAGATAAGACAAATGCCTTGATTCTTTCGAGTTAGAGATAAAGACTCTCCAAAACTCGAAGAATATAAGGAAAAGCTTTTACGAAACGGCCTAATATTTGCCTATCGTTAGCTAAAAATAAATAAATACATACAATAAAGAATATTACAATATCTTCAAATTTTAATTTGAGTATCTTCTTCAGAAAGTAACTCTTAGTACCTTTACACACACTTAGTAAAAGTGTTAGTAATGAATGAATATTATCTAAAAAAGAATCAAAGAAATAATAACTAAAAAATAAAATCTGTCTCATGTACATTGGAAGCCTTAGAAATCGACGGAAAATTTCTTCATTGGCCAATAAATTGATATTCGATATGAAATAATCGAACTCAAAATAATATTTGTCTTTTATTATGGGGAGGTCTCAAAAATTCGACGAAAAAATTCTTTCATTGACCAATTATTATACGGATAACAATAATAATAAACGTTAAGAGTAAGAGAATGGCAAAAATCATCATATGAAGAAGAGAGAAAATAAAATAAAATCAAGTATTGCAAAAATTATCATAAAAGTTAAAATAATAAATAAAAGCATCTCAACACAAGACAAACAATAACCAAATGGTGCAGTAACCAAATTGGCAGAAATTCACCGTAAAAAATTAAAAATGATGCACAATCAAATATTAAACAAATCAAGATAACAATAAACCATGACAAAAGAAAAATGAATCAATAACATGAAAATGAAATTAAAGAACAATAACACCACATGAGAACATAACAAAAAGAGCAATATTTGAACAAAAACAAAACATCAACAGTTAACAAAAAACAACGTAACAAATAATAATAAAAGTAAGAGAAAATGCATAAAATTTCTCCTAAAGTTGGACTTCATTTTGATGTAGACACTTAAATTTTACGGGGATTCTATTACCCCACAAAACTAGTTATGACCATAATAAGTACCTCATTTGACCCATTTTTCTCAGCAGTTGTATTATCACGCAAGAGAGGAGCGTGAGTGATAAAATTGATTGTCTCAAACCAATTAAAAATTGCCACCTATTAATAAAGTTTCTTTTTAAAAAATATAGTATTTCTTTTATTAATTTTAATTGTTTTTCTTATTTTCTTTCTTCTTCAAAGATATGTGTTCTCTATGAGACACCTCACCTCACCCAATCCCACTTTTATTTCCACCATATTTATCACAACTTCCTTTTATTTCCACCATATTTATCACAACTTCACCCCATTTTAACTATAAAATTTTATCTAAAAAAATTTCTTACATTTCGAATAATTTTGTAAAACCCATTAGATTTCAAGATAGTTAGGAGACATCATTTAACTTTTTTAACCGAAGTTTCAATTCAGCTCCTTACAAATTTAGAGAATTCGTTAATTTTTTTTAAAGCCTTCATTTTTAATTCTATTAAAGTTATCAAAAGGAAATAAATTAATTAATTAAAAAAAATTAATTACTTTTTTACTATTATAACTCAACAAAAAGTAAAAAATAATATGATTTTTTTTGAAACACTCTTTGTGGCAATGACCATGAAAGGAGAGAGCGGTTAGATGATAAAGAAGAAGAAAGAAAGAATACAGGGGAGGGGTAAGGGTTGAAGTACAACCCGGAAGGGGGTGGGGGTCACTTGTGGAAGTCAAGAAGTCCGAAGAGAAAATAAAAATAAAAAGAAACACTAAAAATAAAAAAAAAGTAGAATTTTAATTAAATTTACACGTGTTAAATAAGAATTGGTGCGTGATTAATATTAATTTTTTAAAAATTGAGACTGATCTAAAAAGAATATAATAATATCAATTGTAACTCAACAAAAAGTAAAAAATAATATGATTTTTTTTTGAAACACTCTTTGTGGCAATGACCATGAAAGGAGAGAGCGGTTAGATGATAAAGAAGAAGAAAGAAAGAATACAGGGGAGGGGTAAGGGTTGAAGTACAACCCGGAAGGGGGTGGGGGTCACTTGTGGAAGTCAAGAAGTCCGAAGAGAAAATAAAAATAAAAAGAAACACTAAAAATAAAAAAAAAGTAGAATTTTAATTAAATTTACACGTGTTAAATAAGAATTGGTGCGTGATTAATATTAATTTTTTAAAAATTGAGACTGATCTAAAAAGAATATAATAATATCAATTCAAACTTGTTTAATGATATAATAGGACCCTCACAAATTTTAAGTGTGTAATTACAAGTCACGTCCAACTTTAGGAGGAGGAAATTTATGCATTTTCTCTAAAATCAAATATCTATCAACCATAACAAACAATACTAAAAGGATAACATCAGTAACATTAAAATCAATTGCTTAAGGGTCGTAGATAGAGCTAACATTGATGTTCGCCGGAGTCACGCCTTATGACTGCCGGAGTTCTAGTTTCCCGGCCAGATCTGGTGGTTCTGTTCATCAGAGCAGCGACGAGAGGGAGAGAGGAGCATGCGGTGGTGATGGGGATTTTTGTTGCTGTTTTTTTGTTCGGAGAAGAAGGGTTTGTGGGTCTGTTGGTGGGTCTGTCGTTGTTGGTTGTAGGGGGGTCGCTGAACGGATTTGAAGCTCCGAGCTCACCATTAATGGTGGAAAAATAGAGAAAGGGGTGTGGTGGTCTGGTTGGTGTGTCGGGTATTGAGTTTTTGTTTGTTGTATTGGGTGTTGTTTGTGGGGATGGAAGATGGTGTTGTTGTTTCACTGGAGCTCGTCGGAAAAAGGGAGTTGTTTGGTGGTTTCTGTGGAGGTTCGGGCGAGAGGTCGTGGTGGCTGTTCGTCGGGAAAAAGAAACAAAGAGGAACATGTCTGGAAGGTTTAGCACTGGTGGTTTGAAGCTATCGTTGTGGTCTGATTTTGCCGGATTCCGACGTGATGGGATAACAGAAGGAGAACGAAGGATATGGGGGTTGTAGAGTGATGGCGTTATGGTGTGGGTGGTGGAACGGCGGTGGAACTCGCCGGAAAACAAAGGAGTTGGTTGTTCTTGACAAGCCAAGGAAGAAACTATTATTACTTTTGCCAATTTTGAAAATTATCCATCATTAAGGAGTGTATTGAGTGTATGTGATACTTTATAGAAAACTTTAAAATTCTAAATCATCTAGATGGCAAAATAAAACAATGAATTATCAAAACTGTGTGCTCAAAATCATGTGCTCAAAATTATAGTTTACTTAAAATCATGTGTTATTTATTTATCTGCGCAAAAAAATATCTTTTTCACTTTTATGTATTAATGGATTATGTAAAAACTAAATAATTGATGATTCAATAAAATTAAACAATATTTATTTATAGAAAAATAATTGTAACAAAAATTAACGATAATTAAAATTAACTAAAATAAATAAAAATTTGATAAAAATCTCAATATGTTCAAAAGTGAGGATAATTATCAATAAATTATATTAACATTAAAAAAATATGAGAAAAATTATATTCTGTGCAGTTTAACGAATAAAAGATTTAAAAATATTAACTTGAAAAATATCAGGCCAAAATTGAGTGTCAACAGTACCATCCCCAACTTTAGGATTAACCACTGTGTCACTAAGGAATTGACCCTTCAACTTATGATTGTTCCCTTGAAAGATCTCTAAATTCCTTCTCCAGCTTCTGGATAGAAGCTGTATAGAAACTTACCACTTTTGCAAAGTTCTTTGTTGTGATATCATCCTTCTCTTGGTTTGCCAAAATCCTCTCGCGCATGCTCTCTATTTTAGCTGACCCTTGATTGTGTTGATTTTCTCGTGGAGAGATGTATGGATTTGTGCTTTTGTTGCCAAAGTTATTTCCTTGAGCTTGTTGTTGAGGTGCCCACTGCGGCTGATTGTTGTACATCTGCCCATGATACATTTGTCGACCCTGAGTGTTGTTGATGTAATTCACACCTTAAACCTGTGCAGTTTGTGCATCTGTGAATCTCTTCTCCTCCAGACTATATACCTGTGCTTTCTGTAGGGGTATGCTCTCAATCACATTTACCTTCTTGGTCTCATCATCTGATAGTCTTTTGTTAAGCAACTCTAGGCTAGTGGCAAGTCGTGTGATAGTCTCATCTCGTTCATGATTTTCTTTGGCCAGATTGGCCAGAGATAGAGACATATATCCATCATTTGATCCGCTTGAGTGCCATGCCTGATTGTGCAATGTCAACTTGTTCATCAGTTGAGAGATTCTACTGAAGGTTTTGTCCATGAAACTACCCTCGTCAGCATTGTTCGCAATAGACAGAGAGATGTGGTCCAACCCCTTTGTAAAACATCTCCATCAGGATGTGATAAGGAAACCCATGACCTGGAGATTGCTGGAGGTACTGTTTAAACCTCTCCCAAGCCTCATACAATTGCTTCCCTGGAAGTTGCTTGAAGAAGAATATCTTGTCCCTAAGCTCATGATTTCTTGCTAGGAGGGAACCACTTCTTCATGAACTTGGTAACCAACTCGTTCCAAGTGTGGATTGAGTTTGGAGGAAGGTTGTTGAGCCAAGTGCGAGCCTCCCCAGTCAATGAGTAATTTAATAGCCACAACCCGAAGGCATCCTCAAACACATGATTCTGCTTGTAGGAGCGACAAGCATCTATGAAGTTCTTCAGGTGCTCATGTGGGTCATCATCCGTAGATTTTCATAATAGACCCTCAGCTCTCAGCATAGCATAAACGCCTTGCTCAATTTTGAAAGTGGCAGCATCCACTCTTGGAGGAATGATGGCACTGGAATAGAGGAAGTCTGGCACTTCTTCTGCGAAGACATTGACATTCTCATCATAGAATGGATTGTCTACATTCGTTGCATGGGCCTGGTTGTTACCTATTCCTCCTATTGTTGCCAGCCATGGTGGCCTGCGCACAATACAAAAACAAACCCAGTGTGATGGAATAAAGAAAAGACACAAAGTAAAGTATGAATTTCTTCAAGTAAATTTCAAAATCGTATTCCCCGGTAAGGGAGCCAAAATTTGATACATTCAAACTACACCCTTTTTAGAAGTATAAATGATCATTGTCAAATATAGTAACCCAACTATTAGGTTGGAGTTAAATCCTACAGGGAATAGGGTAAGAAATACAATACTCGAACTCCTTTAGGTTACTTTATTCTATGCCAATTCTTATTCCTCAATTAGTGTATAGAAGATTTATGTATAGCTAAAAGTTACAGTAAGTAAATATTGAAATATCAAGATTTGAGATAAATCGGGGTTGATTCACCACGTAATAGGCTAAGTCTAAGGGTTACAACTATCTCTATAGTCTCTCCTAGTTTGATATATATGAGCAATGACCAATTAGTAACCAATCCTTATCTTCTGATGTGGGAATGGTCTTTTCTTCACTTATTTTCCCAAATACAATGAAGTGTAATTACAACCTGATCATAGTCTGCCAAGTAAAACCAATGTATTCCTACGTAGTTCTATTAAAAAGGGTTAACACCTTGAGTTCTTGTTAATTAACTCTTTTCAATCCTAATTCACCCTTCCGGGCATGAACTAGGGTTTTTCGGCGTTAGACTAGCGTTTGCAACCATTAATCACAATTATAATGAGAGTTAACAAATCATCCAATCAAACAAATCAATTCTATAATGAAAGTTAGCCCTAGATTTCACCTATTACGGGGATTCACAACCCCAGAGATGAGTTTAGTTACTCATGCTAGAAACAAGAACAATAAGATGAATGAAGAGAAACATACTTACAATTTTGATTGAAAACCAAAGGAGGTTCTTGAAACACCAAGCAAAGTAGTACTCAAACTGTTTAAAACTAATAGAAAGCATAAAAGAATAATAGCATATGATATTTTTGTGAAAATAACCTAAGGATGCTATTTATAGGCAAGTAGGAATCATATCCTAAAAGGAATAGGAAAAACACTCTGCGTCATCTCGTACTGTCACAAAAACAGACCATTCTTGCTCAAAACGAAACATTCTTTGCACCGTGATAACTTCCATCTTTCACCTAGCTTCTGGAGTCAAAATAGTACCCAAAATGGATGCCAAAATAGACCGTGATAAACCAAAATGGTCCGTTCCCTTGGGCATTGTAACTTGCTGATTTTCAACATTTCTGGCTTCTGAAAATGACCCCAAAAATGACCAGTTATGGCTAAAAATGACCATCATTACGGATCATTTTGGTGGCCATTTTAACCTCATGTATCCACTTTATTTCTGTCCTTTAGCTTTGATTGGAACCACAACTTATAATCCTCCATAATGACTTGTAATGAGCCTCTTTTGTCGACATTTTCATCCTTGTGGTGTACTTAGCCCGTTATACCTGTAAACCAACCAAAATGCATCATATTACACTAATATGTTCAAGAACTACAAGGAATCCTCATCAAAAGGGATGGAATGTGCCTTAAAATCCTTGCACATCTGGTACCCATTGCTTTGCAATTAGTGCTCACACTACACTTTTGCATCTTCCCGGTATAGATCCTAGTGTGAGCTATTTCTTTTAATCGCGTGGATACTAGTGCAACACTTTTGGACATTCAAGACATAGGGTGAGCTCCTGGCGACTGAGGATTGACCATATCTTTTCTTTTGGGTACTGTTTATTCAGAGACAGGTGTATATTCTTCTTTTGTGCTCTCTAGTGCTCTGTATATCTAGTAGTGGCTCCTGTACTTTCGATACTAAGTTGTGGGATGTGTACTTTCAATTTATGTATATTCTGATTGCTTTCCTTCCGCTTGCTTTCTTTATCTTTTTTTGCTTATTATACCTCTTGTGCATGCTTACTTAGGTATTAGCCTATTACTAACCGTTCTTGGCTACGGGGGTTGGTTTGCCTATAGGGGGTTGTAGGTGCCATCATGACCTTAGAAATTGGGTCATGACAGCTTGGTATCAGAGCCCTAGGTTCACCGTTGTCATTTGTACAAGAGCAAGTTTCTAGTAGAGTCTACTAGATCGGTATGATGACGTCCATATCCTATTTGCGGGAGGCTACAGGGCATTATTAGGAAAAGTTCCCTATTCTTGGCTCATTATCATGCATTCGTGACTCTATCAACTTCTAAACTCTATTATTCCATTCCTTCTTAGATGACTACGATGAGTACGATAGTGGGTGGCAATGAGACTTCTGTGCATGTTACTACAGTGCTTCCTCCAGTGCCAGGGTTTTAGATTGAGAGCATACCACTTCAACTAGGGGGTTCGGGGCCAGCCTAACCTCTAGTGGAATTTACGGCTACCTCAGTTCTTCAGTACACTATGGCTAGGACTCTTAGTCTTCCGGAAGGTGTGTCATATATAAGGGATTACCCGGTTCTTCATGTGGTGCTTTGTCTAGGTTTGAGGTTATAGGTCTCCAGCAGGGTTCTATGTCAATTTTAGAGTATGAGGTAAGGTTTCACGAGGTGACTAGGCACAGTGCTAGGGGTATGCCTACTGAGTTTGAGAGAATATAGGGTTTTATCGGAGGGCTTGTCGATAGAGCACTTGGTGATAGTTGGGACTACCTTTCTTCAGGTGGTTGATTATGCTTGGGCTATAGAGGGGTTATGTCGCGAGGCATATGGAGGCATTGGTAAGAGGCATCATTGTGAGGGAATTTCTTGTAGTTCTCAGTCTCGAGGTAGGGGGTTCTCTAGTGGAGATCAGTTTCATTGCTTTCTGTCTAGCATGCCAGTTCCGGTGATGCCACAGGTTTAGAGAGTGGTTATACAAAGCATGTTGGGTAGAGTAGACATGGTACATGTCAGGCTTTCTGAGGTTTGCCTTCTGGTCATATAGGCCATGGTAGCTAGCCAGGATCAGCAAAATCTTCTTGTTGGACTTTATCTGGTAGGGGTTGCTTCTCGTGCAGTAAGTTTGGGCATTTTTATAGGGATTTCCCCACGATCACACATTCCAGTCAGTAGAGTCAGCATGCTTTATCTCCCAGGGCTCCAATGCCACCGGCTAGAGGTGGTGTGAAGGGTAGTAGGGGTGGTCCCCAGATGGTTAGAGGTAATTTTCAGCCAGGCAATTCAGGTAGCCATAATGAGGTAGTAGGCACCTTGCATCAGAGCAGGACTTCTTTGGGTTGCTATGGTTATGGAGTTATTGGCCACATTTATAGAGAGTTTCCCCGATGCGGGACGATTGAGCCTTTAGCACCAACTACTCAGTCCAGGGATAGGCACATACAGTTTGACGCCTCTCTTGGTAGGCCATAAGTGGAGGTTCTAGATATCGTTGTTACACGTACGGTCTTTGTTATCAACAGCTAGTTCTGGCATTGCTTTCTTTGAGGGTCTAACCTTCTCTTATATATATATATATATCTGCCTATCTGCTTTTTGTCTGGAGGTACTATTTAAGTTTGTAGTGCTTATGCATGTGACTAGTTTGTAGAAGGATTCTTTTTGTAGTGGATAAGGTGTGTCAACTTTGGGAGGTAACTACCTGGGGTTATGGCTCGTAGGTAGGCCTTGTTAGATTAATTTCTGGTCTTCGTTGTGATTTGATAGTTTGAGTATCTCAACTTCTTGCGGTCTTGGGTGGTTATTGCCTAGGCCATTATCTAGTGTTTGATTGGAACCTTTCAGTTAGTATGGTGCGGTATCGGTAGCTATGTTCTAGGGAAAGTTGTTTTCTCTCTAGGAGCGTGATGTTGGACAAGCGAGTGGGTATCAGGTGGTTTTGCTTGTAACTCGGGAGGTTAGAGTCGACCCTCTTTACTTGATTGGCTTAGGTAGTAAGCAGGTATCCGTGTTGTTTTTACTATTTTCCTCAATTTTCAGTCTGGTTGAGTTTGGATTGTAGCATTGTGGTTGATTTGGGCACTCGGCCTATTCTTTTTCCCCCCTTATCGAGTAACACTAGTGGAGGAGTAGGAGCTAAGGGAAACACCCCCAGATCTTTTGAGAAAGAGGTTGTCAGGTCCAGTATATCTCTGGAGGGGGTTCCATTTGGTTTGGGAAAGGAGGGAGATGACTCCTTGCCTATAGACGTGAATTACTGGTAGTTGGCTGAGGTGACGACTGAGAGCATGCTTGGGTTTTTTATATTAATGACTCATTCGACAAACTACAAAGTGCAGTGGTGTTTCCCCAAGATGAATTCAAGGTCAGGTCCCTTCTAGTAAAGATCGAGGTAGTGGGTGATAACACTCAAGTAACACTCTTCAAATAGAAGTGATAGCGATCGTCAGAGAAAAACAAAATTTATATTCCCAATAGGAGTCAGGGTCGATCCCACAGAGAAACAGTAGAGGCGCCTATAAGATTGTCGTATATCAATCACCAATAGAGTAATCATTCAAACAACAAGAAAAGTAAAAAGGGGGAAAATTAGGGAATCAGGAATTTATCACAATCGCAATTCAAGCAAAACAAGAAAGTAAACAACGCTTTGTATCAAAAGAGAGGACGACTAGGGGTATGTTTCCGATGGGACTTAAACATGGGTTAAGATACTTGCTTAATTATGCAAATTTTTAATAAATGATATGGGAGAATTGGTTTTAGTCATGAATGTAAATCTTTAGATCTTCCAAACATTTATCCAATGGTCTCTATTCGAGCACCATGGTTTCAACACAAACCAACCAATTTAGGCTAGGGGAAGTCACACTATTTCTAGCTTAGACTCTTAAATGGTTGTTTTTCGGCAATTGAACTATTTCTAGCCTCAATCTAGGTGGAAATCCGAAGTACCCACTATTGAATTCTCATCCGAAGTTATGAACCTCTTTCTCAAGCAAGAACACAACCAAGTAATTTCAATCAATGTTTGCAACCATCAATTTTAGAGTTAAAACATGGAGAATTCAATAGACCTATATCAATTTAGCAATTATAAACACAATTAAGAAAGACCCATACCCAATATCAAACACTCATCATACACATATCCCTAGACAAGGAAAGTAGCCACTCATGCTAAGGAAATAAGAGATTATACCAATTGGGTAATTCAAATTTCCATTCGTAAGCTAATATCCAATATCCAAGCTCAATTTGTATAATTAATGGTGGATTCACAAGGTTCAAGAAGAGAAATAGCAAGTACTCTCTATTCATCCTTGGGAACCTCTCTCAATGGGATACTACTCAAAAACTCTTCAAAACTGCAAAAACTATTAAGTACAATGCCCAAATTGAGTTTTAGAAGGTTCCCAAATCGTCACATAAAAGTTGAAAAAATGCCCTTCGGGAAATGTGTGACACAATTTGTAGCACGATATGCGGTTGCACAAGCTACTGTGTGCATTGCACGGCTCTGTTTCAGCAGACTAGTGACTTCAGACAATTTCAGGTGTCATGCGAAGGGGTGTGATACGCACCTGCCATTGTGTGTGTCGCACGGCGGCCACACCTCTTGGCAGAATCTTGATATCTTTTGATCACCTTCACACTTCAACTCCTTTTGAGCTCTTTTGGGTCCAATTCCTTTTTTTCTACTTTTGACCATGAGTACTTGCATTTGCATCAATAAAGGCCATAAGTATCTCTAAATCTTATCAAAGCATGACAATAATTCATGAATAAAGGCTCAATAAGTTGGTAGATTACCATCTTATCAAACCCCCAAACTTAAACTATTGCTTGTCCTCAAACAATCTACTCACAAAGTAAGGAATGAATTATGAACTAAAGCACATGGGTTGCACTCAAGATTACTCTACTCTAAAATATTAGGAAAAAAATAACAATAAAAAGACTCGACTATAATGCTCATCTCAATTTGGACCACCACATTCTTAAGGCAATTGATCATTTCAAAACATTCATTAAAAGGACTTCATTTCTCATTCAAGAATAGGGGAACTTTCCATTTAAAACAAGATCAAGCATCTCAAGTCATTGGCATGGAACATCAAGGTTTACCTCGAGATTCGCCACACAACTTGTCTCATTCATTCCTATCAATTAAAATAGAGACTTCATATTTCAATTCGAGTGCATGATGCCACTCACCACAAGAGAGAATCCCACTCACAATCATGCAATTCACAATACAAGGGATTATAAAAGAATCACCAAGACTCTTACTCTCTCAAGGAAGTTCAAGTGCACACATATCGAACCATAGGCTTGCCCTTCATGTAATTTGCCACTAATATAGAGTTACTGAGCTCAAAATCACTAAGGACTTGTGGGTTATGATGTTGGATATGTCTAAGGTGAGGATTGCATTTGGCTCAAGTGACTAAACCTCCCTAACGCTCTTTGTTATCATTTCGAACACCGTTCATATTTTCAAACTCTTACTTTACCTTATTTCTCCCTCACTCAACCCAATCTCTTCCCTTCAACATGATCATTCAACCTCCTTGTATCACCTTCACTTGGTAGCACTAATTCTTTCCTTTTAATTTTTCTCATTGCGTTGGATTTGGAGCATATTTTCAATTCAAACATAAGGTGCTACCTTGCACTTGAAGTGCATTTCTTTTCTTCTCCATATTGAGTATATACACCCCCAAACATAGGCTTTTGCCTATGTTTTTATTTCATCCCCCCCCCAAACTTAGGCTTTTAGCCTATGTTTCACTTTTGAGCCACTAGGGAGGATGAGTGCAAGAACAAAGGTTCCAAAAAGGGTCAAGGTGTCAACAAGGTACCAATGAAATGTCACAAGCTCAAAGAGGTTCACTAGAATCAATGCCAAGGGAGGTCATTTGGGTGAAGTGTCTATTTAAAGAGGGTCTAAGTTCATCTTCCAAGCTTGGTAACATCTAGGATTTTGCCTTGAATCACATTCGGGGCAAGTTCTAGACAACACACATGCACAAGAATCAAAGAATAGCCTCACCACACAAGGCATCACATCACAAGAATTTTTCAACATTATTCTCAAAATCAATTGAGACAAATGACTTTTGACAAGGTATTCTGAGTTCATTACACACTCGTTTATTAATCGATCAAGTCAAACTGAGAGTGTGCAAGTCATGACAAAAGAATGCTTTTCTCAAAATTCATTTTCCCTCTTTCCTTTTATTTTCAAAAACTTCTTGCCAAGAATTTTTTTTGGTGGGTCCATTTAGAGACAAGCAAAGCATGAACTCTATTTAAAACTAAAACTTGACATTTTTTCTTAAGAAATTTGCCTCTCAATCTATCATAGAGAAACACCAACCCGGTTTGACACAAAACTAAGCAAAAGAAAAAGAAAAATAAGGAAAACATATTCTCCTTGGGAAAGAACTGTTGTATTAAGAAAACTCTTGGAGTTTATTACTAATCTACTATTAACAAGGAGACTACACATTTAAACACCCCCAAACATAATGGAACATTGTCCTCAATGACACATAGGTTTAGGAGAAGAGACTACTCCCTGGGGTGGTGTGTGTAGCCCACATGGGCTGAGGAAAAATGCACACCCTTTGCACCATCGGATGAGGAATTTGTTGCCAATATTTTACCTATTGCGGTGTGACCTATGTGTGATGCACATATTGTCTGGGCAAAAATGCCCTATCTAGTGCATGTCGGGCTGAAATCTCAGATGAGCTGCCAGTGGTTTGGTTGAAGGTGCAAAATGCCATGCGATGCGCATAATGGTATTGACGGACCGCACGCCAATCGCCTATCATGCTCCCAAATATGTAAATATTTTCCAGTGTTCTGCTTCTTCCATGCGATCTGTGGTGCGACATGCACAATGTGATGTGCGATTGCATGGCCTAACACATGGGGTTTTAACTGTTGGAAGATGAATCTATTGTGACAGGCATTGGTTCATGCGTAGTGCACTTTTTGAGGTGCATTTCGCCTGTATGTTCTCAAAGTGGCTTGATTCCCACTAATATTCCAACTCTGTTAGAGTGTTTCCTACCTACAAATAACAAACAAAAATAACATACCAAATAACACCAAAAGAAAAAAATATGCAAACTAAAGGTAAATGCTTGGGTTGCCTCCCAAGAAGCGCTTGGTTTAACATCACGGCTCAACGATGGTACCTTTCACTCAAGTTTCATTGAGGTAAATTGTTTATAAGAATGCGACCTCTTCCAGTATGCCCAAATACTTCTTGTCTCACTGCCCATTGACTTTAAACATTGAGCCATCTTCACCCTCCAACTCTATTGCTCCATTTTTGAAGACTTGAAACACTTTGAAAGGGCTAGACCATTTTGATTTTAATTTCTCCAGAAAAAGTTGGAGTCTAGAGTTGAATAAAAGCACCCAATCTCCCAGAGAGTTCTTGCTTGAGAATTTGTTGATCATGGTAATGTTTCATGTGAGCCTTGTAGAGTGAGGCGCTTTCCTAAGCTCACATCTGAAACTCATCTATTTTGTTAAGGTCCTCAACTCTGGCATAAGCGGCTTTTTCCCAGTCCAGATTCAGTTTCTTTAAATCCCACATGGCTTTATATTCTAGTTCTACAGTGGAGATGATGCACTTTGCCTAAGACCATCTGGTAAGGGGACATTCTAATCGGGGTTTTGTAGGCTGTCCTATAGGACCATAGTGAATCGTCCAACTTCTGAGCCCAATCCATTTTATTGACATTTACTAATTTTGTAAGGATGGACTTGATTTCTCTATTGGAAACCTCAACTTGTCTGCTTGTTTGTGGGTGGCAAGGGGTAGCAACCTTATGCTTGACTCCATACTATTCAAGTAGAGCACTAAATAATTTGTTACATAAATGGGACGCCCCATCACTAATGATGGTACGAGGGGTGCCAAACCTAGCAAAAATATGCTTTTTGAGGAAAGCTGTGACACTCTTTCCTTCATTGTTTGGCAATGCCACAACTTCTACCCACTTGGAAATGTAGTCAACAACCTCTAGAATGAAAGTATTCCCACATGAACTCATAAATGACCCCATGAAGTCAATGCCCCATACATTGAATAGATCAACCTCAAGGATTGGCATCAACGGGAGTTCATGGAATCAAGACACACCCCCTGTGCATTGACATTTGTCACATTCCTTCACTAAATCATGGGCATCTTAAAAAATGGGTCAGCCAGTAAAACCCACTTTGTAATACCTTTGAGGCAGTTCGTATACCCCCGTGGTAACCACCGATGGGTGAAGAGTGGTCGGCCTTAAGGATAGGCATCATTTCTATCTCTGGTATGCACCTCCAGATTATGCCATCGGTGCAAACCCAAAAGAGGTAGGGTTCATCCCAGAAAAACTTTTGAACATCATGAATGAATTTCTTTTTCTGATGTGATGGTAAACCATCCGGTAATAAGTCACTTGCTAAGAAATTCGTAAAGTCATCATACCATGGCATAAGTGATGTGCCGCCATTTTACGGCACTTTCGACTCCTTTTAACTAAGAACAATCGTACGTTTTCAAGCAACCATCGTCGTTTTTGATGTTTTTATGTTATATTTGTAGGAAATGGAGACAAACACGGAAACGGAAGGAAATACAAGCAAAAAGACATTCTGGATAAGAGTGACGGCCTGAGTGACGGCCCGTCACACATGTGACGGTCCGTCACAGAGACCGTCAAGTGGTGGCAGGCCACTGCCTAGGGGTGACGGCCGCCGTGATGGTCCGTCAAGGTGGTGACGGTCCGTCACCCCAAGCCGTCAAGTTGAGATAGTCCGCTACGCGGAATCCGAGCGTTTTTGGGTTTACTTCCTGGACTCCTATAAATACCCTATATTAGGTTTATTTTATTGAGGTACTTAATTATTCATTACCAATACATTACCCAATAGTTTTAGAAGTTTTTGAGCGATTTTTGAGAGAGGAAACATG
The DNA here is from genome assembly GCA_003996215.1 of Jaltomata sinuosa. NCBI lineage: Eukaryota > Viridiplantae > Streptophyta > Magnoliopsida > Solanales > Solanaceae > Jaltomata > Jaltomata sinuosa. The sequence goes on along the minus strand of QJPP01007210.1, from coordinate 282,258 downwards.
CTACACACGTTTTCCTCCTCCTTGAACCTTGTTCTTGAGTTGTTCTTGGGATCTTGGTTTTTCTTGTTCTTGGATACTTGAAGATTGTTTTCATTATATTGTAAGAATCTCTTTTCCTTATTATGAATATGACTTTCTTCTCTTCTTCTTCTAGCATGATTAACTAAAATCCCACAACTAGGGTTGTGGGAGCCATGGCTAAAGTAGCGATATAGATTTCGGGCAGCGACGGGTTCACATATATATATATTCTGTTGTCACGTTGTTAAATCATTATCATTTATTTCAAGCCATTTTCTAGTGGTTGCAAACATTAGAACATGCCTAGGTTTAATTTGCTTGAGTAAAGAGATTAAAACCGGGAAACTTGCTTAACGACGAGGATTCGAGACTACCAACTCTCGTCTTATGATTAATGCTGTAACTAGATTAATCTACTTGATGTTTAGGATTGAAATATAAAAGCGCACCTTTTCAAGTTCGAGAGAATTGAAAAGTAAATTCGTCTATTTGGTTGAGAAACGTTTAGACGATACTATTAATTCAATCACATCGTGATACGCATATAGAAAGAACCCGGTTAAGCTTAGAATCGACATTGTTACCAACGCCATGGTAAACACTTCCCTAGTTTATTCTCCTACTGATTATTTCTCATACATTATTATTTGCTTTTGGTTCACAAGTTGATCACACAAAACCCCCCCTTATTTACCGGAAACTATTGACCATTAGTCAACTAATTCACTAAAGACTTAACTTTCACCATATTCTCTGTGGGATCGACCCCAACCTTTGTTGGGTTCTATATTTGACAACGATCGCTTACGCTTCTTAATTGGAGTGGTACTTTGAGCGTTATCAAATTTTGGCGCCATTGCCGGGGAATACGGTTGATTATTAAGTCCGGTGTGTTTATTTGACTCTTATTCATACTTTCCTTCTTTTATGTTTATTTGTTGTTTTTGTTTTTGACAGGGTACAGACTTGTGCATGCCAAGTACCTGACGCTCGGGTGAATCAACATTACCTTACGACCCCGAGCTTGCTAGAACGTTAAGGTGGAATATGGCCGCACAACAAGAGGCAGCAAGGCTCGCTGCAAAACTGCAGGCCTAACACAATCTGAATGCTGGTGGTCTGCAGGAAGATGTTATGCTGAATGATGAGGATATCGACTTGGATAGAGTTGGCGCTACGGGCGCCATTGCTCTTCCACCGCTAGCTCCCGGAGCCAAGTTCAACATCACTAGCACGATGATCCAGCTGTTGAACTTGAGAGGAGTGTTCCGAGGTGCTGCTGGTGATGATCCAAACCAGCACCTGATGAATTTCGTGGGCATCTGCAAGTCATTCGAGTTGCCTGGAGTAAGTCAGACGATAATCAGGCTCAGGTTGTTTCCGTTGTCTCTGTCTAATGAGGCAGCATTGTGGTTGACAGAGCTGAACCCCGACTCTATCACAACTTGGGGAGAGTTGAAAGGAGCTTTCCTAGGAAGGTTCTTTCCGCCCTCTAGGATGATACAGTTGAGGGATAAAATCAGTAATTTCAGACAACAACCCCATGAAGCTTTACATGAGACTTGGTTGCGGTTCAAGAAGAAGCTGACACAATGCCCGAACCATCAGTTGACCGACAACTTCTTGATGCAGACGTTCTACAGGGCACTGAATTCGGCTACCAAGCCAACGTTAGACAACGCAGCAGGTGGTGCATTCATGGGTCTCACTTTTGTTGAGGCCACAACTACTTTGGACAGGCTCACCAAAACCAACAGGGCCTGGCATACACGGGATACAGAGGTAGCAGCTAGCACTTATGCAGTTTGTATGTCAGCTGAGCAGCGCAGAAAAGAGGAGGAGCGCGACCAAGACATGGCGCATCTGAAAACGCAGTTGGACTTACTGACAAAGCACTTGTTTTCAGGAGGTATCGAGAAGGTAAAAGCTGTGGGTTCCCAAGGTAGAGCAGCAGAGTTGGAAACTGATGAGGAGGCGAATTACTTGGGGGGTTTCCAGGCCAATGGCCAAGGAAACCAAGGTCGGACCTATCAGAAGGACAACTACTATGAGAAAGCTGGTTACAGAGATCGCGATCAAGGAAACTGGAGGAATAACACTGATAGAGGTGGGTTGTATGTACCACCTGGTAATTGGGATAAAGCTAGCAACGAGGCAGGAACTTCCAAGCTAGAGAACATGATGGCGAAGATGCTGCTAAAGGTAGAATCGACTGACTCTAGGGTGAAGGAGATAAGGACTGAGTTATCGGCCATGAGTCAAATAGTGGAGGCGCATTCCACTTCGATTAAGCAATTGGAGCAGCAAGTGGGCTTAATCTCGGCATCTCTAAACCCAAGGAAGATAGGTACCTTGCCGAGTGACACAATTCAAAACCCGAGGAACGACGCGAGCTGTATGGCGATCACTATAAGAAGCGGCAAAATATTACCGGAATCACATCCGGTAATTCAGACTCAAGTTGAGGGTGATGATGCCAACGACAAGGAGGTTGAAGAGGCTACTCAAAAGCCCGCGGAGAAAAGCAAGGAAGCTGAAAAGCCTCCAACTATGATGCCTCGGCCACCGCCTCCCTTCCCACAACGCCTAAAGAAGAAAACGGAAGATGGTAAGTTCCTGAATTTCCTGACCATGCTCAAGCAGATATCAATAAACATCCCATTGGTGGAAGCGCTTGAACAAATGCCCGGATATGCCAAGTTCATGAAGGACTTGATTACAAAGAAGAGGTCGGTAAGTTTCGAACCAGAAGATAACCTCCACCACTACGGTGCTATTTCCTCAAGGTCGTTAGTCGAAAAGAAGGAAAACCCAGGCGCGTTTACTGTTCCCTGCACCATTGGGAAGCTCAACTTTGGGAAAGCCTTATGTGATCTTGGTGCTAGCATCAACTTGATGCCGCTAGCAGTCTACAAGCAATTGGGCTTGGGAGCACCTAAACCAACGTCCATGAGAGTGTTGATGGCTGACCGTTCGGTAAAGCGACCGGTGGGAATATTGTCCGATGTGCTAGTCAAGGTTGGTAAGCTTATATTCCCCGCTGACTTTGTGATCTTGGATTGCAAAGTGGATTTTGAAGTTCCCATAATCTTGGGACGACCTTTGTTAGCCACGGCTAGAGTGTTGGTTGACATGGAAAGAAACGAACTGACCTTCAGGCTAAACAATGAAGTTGTCAAGTTCGATGTGTCCAAATTGATGAAGCAACCAAGTGACATGAGGGTGGTCGCGGTCGTCAATGTTATTGAGGAAGTTTCTGCAGATGTGCATCTCGAGGAGAAGGGTTTGGTCGAGACTCTAGCTGTTGTGAGAAGGATGCTGCGAGAAGAGAAACATGTAGAGAAAGGCGGTGAAAATAGATCAAGGAAATGAAAACACCGCAAGAGAATCTGCAAAGAAAGAGCGAAGAAGTTATCACGACTAGCTGTGGAGCCAATGAAAGAAGAAGCTGGAATGCAACATGAGGGTGTCGCGTGCACACACTTCATCTAGTTCTCCTGCTTTGGAGACCCTGGCGGTCTCCAACATCATGTCAGAATCTGAGTCCGATGGACTTCACAGGTATTCCTTATTCTCACAGTTTTTAGTTTTCATATGTATGCATTGGAGACAATGCATGAGTCTAAGTTGAGGGTGTTGGGATACCTGTGAGTCATACACCACCGAGGGTTTTTGTTGCCGTGTTTCTTTTCCCTCCGGTGTGCTATCTAGTAGAACCGGCATGTTTAGGTTGTTATTTTAAATTTTTGTTTTTTTAGTGTCTATGGCAAGCATCATGGCATTTTTCTTGACTAAAAGGAGCCCCCTCTGAAAATTTTCTGGTTGTGTGATTATGATTAGAATGAGTATGCTTAAGCCGAGCGGTTGTCTTGATAGTCGGTAGTGGTATAGTTTCTTGGTCCTAAGTGTGTGTGAGCGTATTGTTATAAATTCTTACTCTGTGCATGCATCTAGAACTTGCCCGGTCTATTTTGTTAAAGTTCGAAGTTTGGTTGCTTAGGAAAGGATCACAGGCCCTTTTTGTGTGCAATCCACTTAACCTATAAGACCGTCCAAGTGCAAATAGTCCCTTTGAACCCTGTTTGAGCCATAATTGACCTTGTTCTTTCAATAACCTGTCACCGTTCCTGTTTAACTTTGAAACCCTGTTTTGGCCCTGGTCCTTCCTTGGACATCGTGGCACCTTCAATCAGGCAATCAACCTAAGTTGAGGGGTGGCTGTACTATACAGGTGAATGATAAGAAAAAGAGGATGGATTGAAGGATTGGTTTGTGAATACGAATGAAATTCGGGTGTGTGCCTAAGAAAAGAAAAAAAAAAGTTATGAAAAAGATCGATTAAAGAGTAATAAAAAGAATTGTCAAAAATAAAGGAGTTAGGCCGCACTGTAGCTAGAGAGAAGAGAAAAAAGGTGAATAAGGATGGACAAAGTAAAGTTATGTGGTGATAAGGCGTCGGTGGTTCCAAGGAGGGCATAGTGACTAACCCTTAAATGTATCCTACCTGCACCTGAAGCCTCATTACAAGCCAAAACAAGTCCTGTAGTGATCCTGAGCGGCTTTCTGAAGAACTGAAATAGAATAGTAAGGGCAAGCCTATGGTATCGCATGTGCATTGTTTGAAATCGTTTGTGAGTATGAGCGCTTGCCTAGTCCTAAATTTTGTGTGTGGGATTTCTTTGTGGTGAGGGCACCAAGATTGCTGTATTGTCTATTGATTGTTAGGATAGCTGCGCGTGTGTATGTAGAATATTCTATCATATCGGAATGACATGTTTGGATCCTTGCAAGTTAGTGTTTCATACATTTGTGTGCTACGAGGGAGCTTGAATTAAAATTGAATAAGATGTTGAATGACCATGAGTTGCTAGAGACACGAGTTTGTTTTCTTAGTTGAGTCGTCGTGTTGTTTTTTTATGTTATGTTTCTTGAGGACAAGCGAACGTCTAAGTTGAGGGTGTTGCTGTGCCGCCATTTTACGGCACTTTCGACGTCTCTAAACTAAGAACAATCGTACGTTTTCAAGCAATCGTCGTCGTTTTTGATGGTTTTATGTTATATTTGTAGGAAATGGAGACAAACACGGAAACGGAAGGAAATACGAGCAAAAAGACATTCTGGATAAGAGTGACGGCCTGAGTGACGGTCCGTCACACATGTGACGGTCCATCACAGAGACCGTCAAGTGGTGGCAGGCCACTGCCTAGGGGTGACGGCCGCCGTGACGGTCCGTCAAGGTGGTGACGGTCCGTCACCCCAAGCCGTCAAGTTGAGACAGTCCGCTACGCGGAATCCGAGCGTTTTTGGGTTTACTTCCTGGACTCCTATAAATACCCTATGTTAGGTTTATTTTATTGAGGTACTTAATTATTCATTACCAATACATTACCCAATAGTTTTAGGCGTTTTTGAGCGATTTTTGAGAGACGAAACACGCTACACACGTTTTCCTCCTCCTTGAACCTTGTTCTTGAGTTGTTCTTGGGATCTTGGTTTTTCTTGTTCTTGGATACTTGAAGATTGTTTTCATTATATTGTAAGAATCTCTTTTCCTTATTATGAATATGACTTTCTTCTCTTCTTCTTCTAGCATGATTAACTAAACTCCCACAACTAGGGTTGTGGGCGCCATGGCTAAAGTAGCGATATAGATTCCGGGTAGCGACGGGTTCAATATATATGATTGTCACGTTGTTAATCATTCATGCTTAACGTTTTCTAGTGGTTGCAAAACATTAGAAGCATGGCCTAGGTTTATTTGCTTGAGTAAAGAGATTAAAACCGGGAAACTTGATTAACGACGAGGATTCGAGACTACCAACTCTCGTCTTATGATTAATGCTGTAACTAGATTAATCTACTTGATGTTTAGGATTGAAATATAAAAGCGCACCTTTTCAAGTTCGAGAGAATTGAAAAGTAAATTCGTCTATTTGGTTGAGAAACGTTTAGATGATACCATTAATTCAATCACATCGTGATACGCATATAGAAAGAACCCGGTTAAGCTTAGAATCGACATTTTTACCAACGCCATGGTAAACACTTCCCTAGTTCATTCTCCTACTGATTATTTCTCATACATTATTGTTTGCTTTTGGTTCACAAGTTGATCACACAAACCCCCCCCCCCCTTATTTACCGGAAACTATTGACCATTAGTCAACTAATTCACTAAAGACTTAACTTTTACCATATTCTCTGTGGGATCGACCCCAACCTTTGTTGGGTTCTATATTTGACAACGATCGCTTACGCTTCTTAATTGGAGTGGTACTTTGAGCGTTATCAATAAGATCATGCGAGGCAGCAAAAATGTGTTCATCGGGGAATGAATCATTTATCTCAAGTTCCCCTTTGGGCCTTCCCTCTTCTTCTAATCTCTACAAGTGATCCACCACTTGATTGTCACATCCCCTTTGACCTTTAACTTCAAAATCAAACTCTTGGAGTAACAAAACCCAACAAATTAGTCGGGGCTTGGCATCTTTCTTGATCATCAAGTATCTGATCACTTCATGATCAGTATGCATGAAAACCTTGGTACCCAAATGGTATGCCCAGAATTTTTCAAAGGCCAAAACCTTACCCAACAACTCTTGTTCTGTTATTGTGTAATTCGTTTAGGCTGAATTCAGTGTTTTGCTTGAATAATAGATTGAGTGGAGGAGTTTCTCCTTTTTTTGACCAAGTACTGCCCCCAAAGCCACACCACTAGCATCGCACATAAGCTCGAATGGTTTTAACCAATCCAATGTAATAATGATAGGGACAAATGTTAACTTCTCTTTAATGTGAGGAAGGCTGTGATGCAACTACTATCAAAGTTAAATTTGGCCTCTTTTTCAATCAACTTACACAAAGGGTATGCCATCTTCAAAAAATACTTGATGAAGCGCCATAGAACCCAGCATGACCTAAGAAAATATTTATCCCTTTTACAGTCTTTGGAGGAGGTAGCTTGGAGATGACTTCAATTTTTGCTTGGTCAACTTCAAGCCCTTTTTCAGATATTTTATGCCCCAATACTATCCCTTCTTTTACCATAAAATGACACTTCTCCTAGTTTAGCACCAAGTTTGTTTCCTCACACCATTTGAGAACCTCCTCTAAGTTCTCTAAGCAATCATCAAACTCATCCCCGACAATAGAAAAGTCATCCATAAATATCTCCATGGTATCTTCAACCATATTTGAGAAAATGGACATCATGCATTGTTGGAATGTAGTTGGGGCATTGCACAATCTGAATGGCATTCTTTTAAATGCAAAAGTCCCATAGGGACAGGTGAAGGTTGTTTTCTTTTGGTCTTCTGGGGAAATTAAGATGTGGTTATAGCTGGAATATCCATCAAGGAAATAGTAGAAACCCCGGCCACCCAATCTATCAAACATCTGATCCATGAAAGGGAGAGGGAAATGATCCTTTTTGGTCCAAGAATTCAACTTCTGGTAGTCCATGCACACCCTCCACCCGGTCACGGGTCATAAGGCTATCATCTCGTCCTTTTCATTGGGCATAATAGTAATCCCACTTTTTTTGGCACATATTACACTGGGCTGACCCAAGTACTGTCAGATATGGGAAAAACCACCCCTGCATCTAACCATTTAATAATCTCCTTTTTTACCACCTCTTGCATAGGCATGTTTAATCTCTTTTGATGCTCAATCGAGGGTGTGCACTCTTCTTGAAGGTTTATTTTGTGCATCCATATTACCGAGGGTATGCCAATTATATCGACAATAGTCCACCCAAGAGCTCGAATATGTTTCTTCAAAACCTTGAGCAATGCTTCCACTTGTTTTTCAGTCAACTTGATAGAGATAATGAACGGAAAAGTTTCATTGGCACCCAAATAAGCATACTTCAAATGTGATGGAAAAGGTTTAAGCTGCAGCATCAGTGGTTCACAAATAGAGGGTTTAGAGGGAGGCATTTATCGATTCTGTAGATCAAGATCGAGCTTCTTTGGAGGATATGAGTAAGAACCCATTCTCACCTAGGCACATCATATTTCATCATACTCTTCCATTCCCTTGGAATCATAATTCAATAAAACGGCTTCAAATACTTCATCCACGAAGCCTTACTTCACATATAATTCAATGCTCTCCTTAATCTTGCTAATTGCAAAAGCCATTTGAAAATTATTTGGCTATTTCGTGGACCTACGCACATCAAAGGTTGCCTCTTCCTTATTCCCAGGAAATTTAAATTCTCCTAATTCCATGTCATTCAATGTGTGCCCTGTTTTTAGACTTGGCTGCCCAAAACAATTGGTATTTGAAACCCCCCAGTGTAATTAAGTACAACAAATTCCATAGGGTACACAAGCCAACCCACTTTCACAAAAATATCATATCCAATTCCCATGGGATGTTTCATCAACCGGTCCACCATAAGCAATTTCATATTTGTGATGGTGGATTGACCAAGATCCAACCGTCTAAAGGTGGTTAGTGACATTAAGTTCACACTCGCATTTTCATCACACACCAATTTTGTTGATCTATGCACCCCATTCGCATCACAAAAGGTACACACCCGAAGTCACGTCATCATTAACAAATTTACCTAATAGAATTGCACTACTTTGAGGGGTCATGTGAATGACCCCACAATCTACAAAGTTTTTCGTAGTGCATATTTCTTTCATGAACATTGCATAGTCAGGAATTTTATTAAAAGCATTAGTCGATAGAACATTGACGATGATCTTCTTTAACAAAGCCTCAAATCCTCATGATTGTTCTTTTTCTTTCTCTTGCAATAATTGTTGTGGGAAGGGAGGTGGACATTTAGGAAAGGGCTTACAAACCTTGGGCACCTTTTTCTGATGATCTAGAGTTTTAGATAACCTATTTCCCTAAGTCCTCTTGTTTCTAGGCTTACTCGTATTTGGCTTTGAAATCTCCATGAGGTTGGTTAGGTCTCTTACTTCAACTACATCGTCATCTCTCTTCAATTGCTTAGATTTGAATTGGGAGGAGAGCCATAGAATTCTTTCTTTGAGTTATATGATGGCGATGGAGTATGAGTGCACAGTTTAAGCCAGACTCCCAAGATCGTATCTCAACTCTCTGATGCCTTCGTCAGTGGACTCCACCCTCTCTAGCACTCTCACAAGTATATTTTCAACCCACGAACCATCATTCTTCATGTTCCAACCTTGATTCCCATGATATTGTCTCCCCATACTTGGGATTGCTTATTGGAGACTTTCATGGGAACCCATCTCATGGTTTGCAGCCAATGCCTCTTCGTTATTTTCACTAGGTCAATCCACCTCTTCTACTAAGTTTACAGCCCCAACAACACCAATAGTGTTAACTGTCTCACATGGATGGCTTATTACACTCATGGTCATGAATTCAAAAAATGTTTTAGCAAGTGATAGCTCTCTATCCCTTCTCGTACCATTCCTTCTCTATTCATCAATTATTTTAGCAGAGGTTGCACCCATTTCTCCCTTGGCTCCCTACATATTTGAAATATGGTCTACTACAGTCACTTTCTCAAGTGCAATTGGGCCGAGTAAGAAGTATTTGGCAGCGGCGCTTGAGGGATTTATGTATGTAACCTGTTCAAACAGTCAAAAAATACAAAATAAAGTAAAAATAAACAGAAACTCACAAGGTGATTTCAAATGTCAATCAAAAGGCTACTCAAAACCAATTTCCCTGGCAACAATACCATTTTTGATAATGCTCAAGTAACACTCTCCATACGGAGGTAATAACTATTCATAGAAAAACAAAGTTTATATTCCCAATGGAAGTCGGGGTCGATCCCACAGAGAAATGGTAGAGTCGCCTATAAGATTATCATATATCAATCACCAATAGAGTAAACATTCAAACAATAAGAAAAGTAAAAAAAGAGGAAATCAGGGAATTGAGAATCTGTTACAATCGTAATTCAAGAAAAATAATAAAGTAAATAGGGCTTTGTATCAAGAGAGAGGACGACTAGGAGTATATTTCTAATGGGACTTAAACATGGGTTAAGGTACTTGCTTAATTATGTAAATTCTTTATAAACGATATGGGTAGCATTCATAAATGTCAATCTTTTGATCTTCCAAATATTTATCCATTAGTCTCTCTTCGAGCACCATGGTTTCAACACAAACCAACCAATTTAGGCTTGGGGAAGTCATATTATTTCTAACTCATACTCTTAAATAGGTGTTTTTCGGTGATTGAACTATTTATAGCCTCAATCTAGGTGGAAATCCCAATTACCCACTATTGAATTCTCATATGAAATTATTAACCTCTTTCTCAAGCAAGACCACAACCAAGTAATTTCAATCAATGTTTGCAACCATCAATTTTAGAGTTAAAACATACAGAATTCAATAGACCTACATCTTTAGCAATTATAAACATAATTAAGCAAGACTCATACCCAATATCAAACACCCATCATACATATAACCTTAGAAAAGGAAACTAGCCACTCATGCTAAGGAAATAAGAGATTATACCAATTGGGAAATTTAAATTTCCATTCATTGTAAGCTAATATACAATATCCAAGCTCAATTTGTACAATTAATGGTAGATTCACAAGGTTAAAGAAGAGAAATAATCAGTACTCTATATTCTTCCTTGGGAACCTCTCTCAATGGGATACTACTAAAAAAATCTTCAAAAATACAAAAAATTGAGTACAATGCCCAAATTGGGTTTTAGAAGGTTCCCAAATTGTCACATAAAAGTTGATAAAAATGCCCTTTGGGAGATGTGTGATGCGACGTACAGTGTGATATGCAGTCTCATAAGTTACTATGCACATCGCACGGCTCTATTTCAGTAGACCAGTGTTTTCAACCGATTCTGAGTGTCATGCGAAGGGGGTGTAGTCTGCATCAGCCATTATGTGTGTCGCACGATGGCCGCACCTCTTGGTAGGATCTTGATCTTTTTTGATCACCTTCTCACTTCAACTCCTTTTGAGCTCTTTTGGGTCTAATTCCTTATTTTTTACTTTTGACCATGAGTACCTGCATTTGCATCAATATAAAGGCCATAAGTACCTCTAAATCTTATCAAAGCATTGCAATAATTCATGAATAAAGGCTCAATAAGTTAGTAAATTACCAACTTATCAGTGGGCATCCCCAGGACCACCTTTGGGACTTGTTACATCTATTATGATTCTCTTGTTATATCCTTTGGTTGACCCCGGCCTCAGTAGCATTTATGAATTTGGTGAGCCGTGTATCTAGAGCCTCGTTGGCTTCAGTTTCTATAGTGTTCATTAGTGACATATGAGTCTGCTTAAGGGTTTGATAGAACCTTGAGCAGTATTTGGAGTTGGGTTTTAGAGTCGTGGGCTAGCAGGTTACTTCAGGTTGTTAGTGGAAGGTTTTCTTCGGTCGCGACATCCTTGAGCGGAGAGGTAGTAAGTATGTACAACTTTGCTTCTCTCTTAGTTTTGGAGTGGCCATTGGTCTTAGACAGCCAATCCTTCGCTAACCATTTTGTAAGGTTTGATTTGTAAGATCTCAGCAGGATTCTTGCTTGTGTTGAGATCTGTTCTTCTTTAGTTGATCAGATCCAGTAGTGTCAGTTCGAGGATCAGCAGTTGTGTAATTTTTGTGATTAGGTTGTACGGAGTGAGGCTAGCAGGGATACTTTAGATTCTAATGGTACTTTGAGAGTTGATGGTTGCCTTGGTGTTCTGAGAGTTGGGGGTTTAATTCAATGATTCTCCAAGAGATTGTCTGCTTGCATAAGATTCCAACATCGATTGGGCTCTGCCAGTGAAGTGTTGGTATGTTGAGATACTTTTAGAATTGGTGGTTTGTGCACTGGTACAGTAGGGTGATATTTTGATCCAGTGAACAGTGAGTCAGGAGGTTATGAGCTTTTCAATGGCTAAGCAGTAATCTTGGACTCCAGGCATCCTCTCCTTTGCTTTTGGTTTGGTTTGACTTGGTATTTGTGGCTTGATGACTTTCTTTGTGAGTGGCGAGGCTAGTAAGATGACCATAAATCCGGGTAGTATTTTGAGAATCTAGGGCAGTAGTGATATTTTTAGAATTTGGAGTTTAGTTGATAGCTACAGACTTCATGGTAGACTTGCCATACTCCTTGTCAAGCTAGGATGTTGTTTGGGTCTTCTTGGGCAGGGTGATCTAGTTCAATCACTTTCAACTAATTCAGATTTGGTACATTTCACCAAGGTTGGTTTTGTTCTACAGTTGGGAGATTCTCATTCGACACAGGGTGTTCATCCATGTCATTCCCGACCCCAATGTGCAAATTATGGTTGAGCTCTGATGATTGGTTCAGATGGGTTTGAGTATGAAGGTTGATCTTAGCATAGGTATCCATCCGCTGGTTGATGGTCTGTCGGGGTAGATTACTCCAGTTCTCGAGGGTATGCTACGGGTTAGTATTTTAGGAGTCAGAGGCTTATGGAATATAGCCTGGCTTGGGTAGAGTTTGAGTCTGAAGGTGACCTTATTTGAGGCTAAGTATAGAAGGATCTATAGACCTCTGGTGGGTTAGTTTATGTTTTGAGGATAGCTTGAGTGTTTGATTTGTGTGCGACTTTATGGTTACAGTGCAGATGATTCAGGATAGACATAAGGGTTTTGCGGATCAAAGGATTCATGAGTTAGAAGGTTAAGTGGTGGCTTTCTGAGTGAGCCTAATTGTCGTATCAAGGTTACTATTTCCATGTGTTAACCGCCTTGGTTCTCTTGGTATCTGTGTTATGTTGGTGCATTCCGGTTGAGTTTCTTAAGGTTCAGTTCAGTTGATATATCTTTGGAGCCTTGTGAGTTAGAGGTTGTGGTCTAGTTTGGATGGTAAGGAGTTAAGGTGTTAGTAGTTACCCTTTGGTTTAGCTACGTGGGATGACATTCAGTCGATGAGTCTACCTTGGAGATCAAGAGCGGGATACGAGCTTAGTATCCGCAGTTATTGAGCCTTCAGGTGTTCCCTTTTCTTGACTTTCACAGATGAAAGTCTTTTTTAGTGGTGGATGATGTAATAACCCTTTCGGGTCATGTTTGCATTTTCACCTTCTTTGTACTGCTAGAGCTTGTCTGTAGCGTCCCTAAGTCATTAATGCCTTGCTGGGACTAGTGGTTTAGTGCTCAGACCGTTTGTTAGGTCATTATGACCATTTCCCTATTTTAGAGCTTTAACTTAGGAAATCATTGACTTCAGTCAACATTCTTAGCAAGCGTGCTTGGAATCGAATACCAATGGTTCCATTAGCTCTGGAGCATGGACTTTGGTCTGTTTAGACCCTTGGTCGGGGCCTTGGAGCTTTCAGTTTGGTTTTATCTCACTTTCTGAGATTTCAAGCCAGTTGGAGTTGGTTCGTTGACTTTGGTCAATATTAAGAGAAGACGGTCTCGGATGGGAATTCCGTCAGCGTTGTTAGCTCTGGAATGTTTATTTTAGGCTAAAGGGACCTTTCGTTTGGGTCTCAAGGCTTTCAGACTCATTTTAGGCCATGAGGTTCCATTTTGGAAAAGTTGGCCAAAGGTTGGTTTTGGGTGTGGGGCCCACTTTTCATTAAATCGACCTCCGTTAGAAATTTCATGATTCCTTGAGTCTAGAATGCTATTTTTAGTTGAGTAGCATAGTTTGTTTGCATTTGCGGGACCCTAGATATTTCCCCAAGGGTCCATTCGAGAATATTTTGTGTTTATCCCTGTTGCTGGTTGCTGGTTTCTGGTATGGCACAAGCTAGGCCACCGCCCATGCATGGGTGGCTGTGTGTGCACAAAAGGCAAGTCGGCCCTCCCCTCCTTGCCCATCACTTGTGCGACAGGCAGGCAGCATGCGCATGCCCGCGCGCGTGGTTGCCTGCTCACGTGCAGGCTCGTAAGCTGCCTGGTTTGGCCTTCCCCTCCCCTTGGCATGCGTGTGCGCCTGACTGCAGGAGCAGGGCACGGCTGCGTGCACCTGGGTCAGCGACTGAAAGCCTATATATGCCATCTTCTCCTCTTTTATTTTAAATCTTTCCCCAAACTCGTTTTCTCCATTGTTTCCTCTTGAGCTCAAGCTTTATTTTCTGTGGGAGCTAATTATAAAGTGTTGGGGTTATCAAGTCTTGTCCGTGATTGATTTCTCAGCCTTAATTGATAAGTTCTAACCTTTAAATTCCGTTAATTCTTCTTTTAATTCCTTTTTTGTTCTTGGGGTTCTAAGGGCTGTTTTGAGGCCCTTCCGTTGCTCAATTTCTACTAATATTTAGAGCATGTGTTCCTGGCGATGTTGGGAACATCATGGCAATTTTCATTTCCGATTTTAGGTTACGGGGCCCATGGGCCTGCTTTGGACCCGGATTTTGATCCAGCTAAATTATTAGCATTATGGGTACCATTAGCTTTGTATTGATGAGTAAAGGATTGTTTCGATAGTTTCTTTTCGATTAGGGACTTCTCGCAGTAGTTCGAGCTTAGATGACGTCTTTTGAGCAGCTTGTGGATGGATGTCTGGTAGGTTATGGATTACCTACCTTAGACTTTGTGTATACAGAATATAACTGTATTATTTAGCATCCTTGGGTAGGGTTTACTAGGTTGGCACCCTAGAACTTGTCCGTTTTCTTCTGTCCATCTTATTTCCTACGTTGGCTTTAGTATTTGAACTAGTTTGGTAGTATTACTCTTCCGGCCTTGTGTGGCCTTTGTAGATGCCTTTGAACCTTAGATGGTGGGATAAGTGGGGAATGTCCGTGAGTCCTGGACATTAGTTCACAATTATGAGCTGGTTATCTATGTTGTAGAGCGGATTGAGCCTGTGAAGGGCCGATAGGTTGATTGTGAGCTCTTGAGCTATTGGTTGTGTTTGGGCATATCATACCATGCAAAGAGTTTTCTGCATTTATTTACTACTATTATGGCTACGGGCCTAACTATCACCAGTTTTCTAAACCTTGCATGGCCTCGAGGGCCCATTTTCTGTTATAAATGGCTATAAATGGATTTTAATTAGTTTTATGGATTTTCTTGAGACAAATGATATTATATGATGGTTTCACACTTATTTTTAGGTGATACTAGACTCGGCCGAGCCGAGTGCTAGACATATTTTATTACTAATTTTAGACCCAGATAGACTTCGGGCACGAGTACTAAGACTCTGAGATTTACTGATTTTAGACTCAGATAGACGCCAGGCACTCATATTGAGTTTCTAAGATTTACTGATTTTAGACCCAGATAGACTCTGAGCACTCACTTTGGGATTCTAAGATTTTGTATATGGTCGTGGATATCTCCATGGACCTAGCCAATCCGAACCAGAGGCTACAAGGTGTGAGTGGCGGAGGAGGGATATACGGTGTAGTAGAGGTCTACTGGGAACTTCTTCCATGGATCCTACCTGTGGGCCTACAGGCACCAGAGGAGGTACATACGGTACTACTGGCACACCTGGTTTTATCATATCACATCATATCATTCATTTTGTGTACGGTTCCACCCTTGTTTGTTATTTGTTGAGTATACGCTTTGGTAGTATAGGATGCTAGAGGGTTTGTTTTCACTTGTATATGTTCATTGGGTGTATGGGCGTCCGTTGAGACTGTAGATAAATTAGCTTACTCGCTATTATTATAGTACTTATTAGTTGCCTTTCCGATCATTGGTGGATTATCTTATTCTCTCCTATGGTAGTACTTGTAAGGTTGCCTTTTCGATCATTCATATCTTATGAGTTGTATTGTTAGCACAATTATGTTAGTTTCTTTTCATTCTTTTCATTTTTTTGAGGTTACTAGTATACCTCCATGTTCGTTAAACTCTTTGTATATATTGTTGTTGCAAGGATCCAGGTGCGTTCTCTACTCTTTCACCTGTTTTCTGTGGTATATCTTTTGTGACTAGCATAGCATACTTGTATTCTCCTTGTCTTGTATCTGGTGCTAGTTTCCATGTGCTTTCCTCTGTTTGCTTCTGTGACTACTTCTTTCATATCTGCTTTATACTGATTTTATATCTTATATATGCTCAGTCGGCCTATGATGCCTACTGGGTACCCATTGCTTTGCAATTGGTTCTCACACTACACTTTTGCATCTTTCTGGTACAGATCCTAGTGTGAGCTATCGTTGTTGATCACGTGGATACTCGTGCAGCGCTTTTGGTCATCCGAGACATAGGGTGAGCTTCTGTCAATCGGGGCTTGACCATATCTCTTCTTTTGGCATGGTTTACTCTTTTATTTATTCGGAGACAGTTGTATATTCTTCTTTTGTGCTCTTTAGTACTCTGTATATCTAGTAGTGGCTCATGTACTTTCGATACCAGATCGTGGGATGGTGTAGTTTCTATTTATGTATATTCTGATTGTTTTCCTTCCGCTTACTTTCTTTATCTTCTTCCGCTTATTATATCTCTTGTGCGTGCTTGCTTAGGTAGTAGCCCATTACTAGATCTTTTGAGATACGGGAGTTGGTTTTCCTACAGGGGAGTTGTAGGTGCCATCATGGCCTGGAAAATTGAGTCGTGATAGAAAATCATCCTAGATATTAATTTAAGACTCTTTAATATACCAAATACATTACATTTTTCCTAATTGCTAAATAATCTTTCAATTACAAGTCATACCAAATTTTATAAATTAGTGGTAAATTATTTTTACTATATTTTAAGCCTAAAATCGTAACAGATTTGAGGTTTCAACAAACCCACGATTTAAGGCTTATTATAAGGAAGAGAAAATCTAATTTTAATTTTGGACATAATTATGAGCAATTAATTCTAATAGTACTACATAATTTGATTTTAATTTTTGGATTGGATGTCATGACCCGATTTCTCAGGTCATGATAGCACCTATAACCCCTGCCCCCTCCCCCCTGCAGTAGGCGAACCAATCCTCGTAGCTCAGAATGGTTAGTAATGGGCTACTACCTAACCAATACGCACAATAAGAAGAAATAAGCAAAAGCAGATATAATAGAGAACAACATGGAATCAAATCACCTGAATATATATATATAAACAAGGAAACTACACTAACCCCAAGACATGGTATCGAAAGTAAATGAGCTTCTAATATAATACAAGTGCTAGAAGTAAGCAAACAGAAAATACAACTGTCTCCGAATAAATAAAGAGTAGCAGTGCCAATAGATGAGATGTGGTCAAGCCCCGGTCGTCAGGCACTCACCCTAGTCTCAAATATCCAAAGCTGCACGAGTCTCTATGTGATCAACGGCGAAAGCTCACACTAATATCTGTACCAGAAAGATGCAGAAGTGTAGTATAAGCACTAATTGCTAAGCAACGGGTACCCAGTAGGCATCATCGTCCGACTGAGCGCATATAAGATATAAAAATAGTAATATAGCAGATAGCAAAGAAGCAGTCACAGAAGCAATATAGAAAGCACACGGAAACTAGCACGGAAAGAGATCAACAAGAATTGCAAGCATACTATGCTAGCCCTAAAGAGATATATATAACACAGAATCAGGTGAAGGAAAGAAGAACACACCTGGGTGCTTGAACAATAGTATATATACAGAGAGAGTTTAGAAAAGTAGCGGTATACCAGTAACTTCAAGTGAAAAAGGGAATAAAGGAAAGCAAGTAAACATAATCAAGCTAGAAACAATATAACTAACGGAATCATGCTTAAACACCAATTCAAGATCACATAATCAGATAGCAATCTCACAATTACAACCCTAGGATAGAATAAACTAAACCACAAGAATCGAAACCACTCATCAGCACCAAGAAAAAGGGGTAGGATCCGCTAACCCATAAATACTCATAATTCCACATAAATAGTGCCTCGATAATATAGGAACCACTAGTCCATCAATGATCAAAGGTCCAATAATGGGAGCCTTGACAGGCTAGAAACCACTAAACCACCAAGAATCGAAGGCCATAACAAGCTCTACAATATTACATGAGTTATATAATCTACCTATAGTCCCAATGGCCGCCCATACAACCGAGGAACATAATCAAGTAAAAACAAATCCTTCGGCATCCCATACTATCAGAGCGTACACTGAGTAAATAGCAAACAAGGGTGGAATCCAAATACAATATGCATGATGATGTGATATGATGGAATCAGTGTGATAGTAACCCTGTATGTACCTCCTCTGGTGACTATAGGTCCAGTAGGTTGGATGCATGGAAGGTCTACCCCTTATACCTCAACTACACCGTATACCCCTCCTCTGGCATACTCGACATGTAGCCCCTAGTCTGGATCGATAAGGTCCATGGAGGTCCGTGACCACATATTAAATGCAAAGTCTCAAAGTATAGATCAATAATATGAATCTCGTAGTACATTCCCAGAATTAGACCGGGTCTAACGTAGTAGTAGTAATATCAAAACCCCATCAAAGGGTGCCAAAAGTATATCTGGGTATAAATCAGTAATCAAAGTCTCAATAACCCTTATAAAGGGTGCCCAGAACGTATCCGAGTCTAAATACATAGTAAAAATATATCTAGCACTTTGGCATAGTCGAGTCTAGTATCAGTGTTAAAAATGGTGGTAAAATCATTATAATATCCTCTTTACTCCAAGAGGTTTGATAAAAATCAGTTCCAAAATCCTTTCATAGTCATTTTACCAAAAATGGGCTCTCGGGGCCATGAAATGTTTAGAAAACCGTATATAGTAGGCCCAAAGCCAAATCAGTAGTAAAAAATGCAAAAAAATCCTTTGCATGAATGATATGATCGCAGACAATAGGTTAGCCCAACGACTCACAAATAACCCTATCGGCCCTGCACAGGCACAATCAGCTCTATAGTACAGATATCCAGCTTAAAGCAACATCTCGATGTTCGAGACTCGTGGAAATTCCCAAATTTCCCACCATCTATGGTTCAAAGGCATATACACAGGCCACACGGGGCCACAAGGGTAATATTACAATACTACAATATGTACGACACATAACGTAAGAAATAAGTAGATCGAAGAGACGGACAAGGTCTGGGGGTACCAACCTAGAAAACCAACCTAAGGATACTATGTAATGCAGTTATAGCCCATATACGCAGAGTCTAGGTAGGGAAAGCCATAACCTACCTGTCGTCCGACAACTAGCTACCGGAATGGCATCATCCAAGCTCAACCTGCTCTAAGAAATCCCAAATCACGAATACACTATCAAAATAATATTCTACGCATCAAAATATAGCCAACGATACCTATATTGCTAAAAGTTTATCTAGGTCAAAATTCGGGTCAAAAGTGGTCCCGTGGGCCCTATACTCAAAATGAACAACAACAACAACATATCCAGTAAATTCCCACAAAGTAGGGTCTGGGAAGGGTAAAATGTACGCAGACCGTACCTTTACCCCAGAGGTGAAGTAAAGAGGTTGTTTCTAGTAGACCCTCGGTTCATAAAAACCAAGATATATATCCAAATAAATGAAGCAGTAAATAGTCACAAAACTATAACAACAAAGTAATACTATAGTCTAACTACACGAAGCACTAACAAATATTCGATGCAGATGAAATAAAAACTACAAGAGTAGCCCTACCAAAATGGGCCATAATACACTGCACTCCTCCCTACTTTGAAGCCAACCTACCTACTAACCTTCTACCCTAATTAGCGCCCTCCACGCCTTCCTATCTAAGGCCATGTCCTCGGTAAGATGCAACTGTACCAAATCCTACATAATCACCTCTCTCCAATATTTCTTTGGTCTACCTTGACGTTTCTTAAAACCATCTATAGCCAGCTTCTCACACTGCTGCACAGGGGCCTCCTCGCATCTCCTCATTACATGCCCAAACCATCTAAACCTTACCTCCCGTATCTTGTTTTCCACCAAAGACACTCCCACCTTGTCTCGTATATTCGCATTTCTAATCCTATTGCTCCTTGTAAACCTACACATCAAGTGCAAGATCCTCATCTCAGCCACCTTCATTTTCTGAACATGGGAGTTCTTGATCGGCCAACACTCCACGTCATACAACATAGTCAGTCTAACTACTATTCTGTAGAACTTTTCTTTCAGTTTAGGAGGCACCTTCTTATCACACAAGACCTCGGATGAAAGCCACCATTTCATCCACCCTATACCAATATGATGGGTCACATCCTTGTCAATCTCACCATCACCTTAAATAATAGATCCTAGGTACTTGAAGCTACCTCTCTTCTGGATGACATGCGTGTCAAGCCTCATTTCCACATCGGTCTCTGGTGTCACCTCACTGAACTTGAACTCCACATATTCCGTCTTGGTCCTACACAACATAAACCCTTTAGATTCTAGGGTCTGTCTCCAAACCTCCAACTTGTCATTAACTCCTTCGCGGGTCTCCTTAATCAAAACTACGTCATCAGCAAATAACATACACCAGGGCACCTCTCCTTGAATTTGCCACGTCAACACATCCATCACTAG
Source organism: Jaltomata sinuosa (assembly GCA_003996215.1). Lineage (NCBI taxonomy): Eukaryota > Viridiplantae > Streptophyta > Magnoliopsida > Solanales > Solanaceae > Jaltomata > Jaltomata sinuosa. The sequence goes on along the minus strand of QJPP01007210.1, from coordinate 261,841 downwards.
GGAAAATAAAAAAGGGCTAAGGGACGATCCCTGGTGCAATCCCATCACCATGGGGAATAGATCAAAATCTCCCCCTGCTATCCTAACACGAGTCTGAGCACCATTATACATGTCTTTAATCAACCTAGTGTATGCCACGAGTATACCCCTAACCTCTAAGCATCTCTAAAGAACCTCCCTGGGAACTTTGTCATACGCCTTTTCTAAATCGATAAACACTATATGCAAATCCTTTTTCCTCTCCCTATACTGCTCCACCAATCCTCTCATGAGATGAATAACCTATGTATTCGATCATCCTGGCATGAAACCAAACTTATTCTCAAAAATAGTCATAATTCTTCTTAACCTCAACTACACAACCCTCTCCCAACCCTTCATGGTGTAACTCAACAACTTGATACCCCTATAGTTGTTGCAATTCTGGATGTCACCCTTGTTCTTGTACAATGGAATCATCGTACTGTATCTCTAAGCTCCAGGCATCTTTGCCATCCTGAAAATGACATTAAATGACCCGGCCAGCCATTCCATCCCTTCCCCGCCAATACACTTCCAAAAATCCACCAAAATCTCATCTAGCCCGGTCTCTCTACCTCTATGCATCCTATGTACAACACCTTTAACCTCCTCAAACCTTAAAATGCCTACAATAGCCATAGTCATAATTCCCCTCCGGGTGCTCTAAATCCACCAACACAAAGCTCTTATAGCCTTCTTCGTTCAAGAGTTTATAGAAGTAAGTCTACCATGTCTTCCTAATGAGAACCTCCTCCACCAAAACTTTACCATCCTCATCCTTGATACACTTCACTTGGACAAGGTCCTGGGGCCTCCTTTCCCTAGCCTTGGCAAGCCTATACAACTTCCTATATCCACCCTTACCTTCTAAAGCTGTATATAAGCTCTCGAAAGCTGTTGTAATAGCCGCCATGACCGCCAACTTAGCTTCTCTCCTAGCCATCTTATACTCCTCCCTATTCTTGCGCTTCTCCTCCTCATCCTTACTTTCCACAAACTTTGCGTAAGCCTCTTTCTTTTCCTCCACCTTCCCCTTTACTACTTCATTCCAACACCAGTCCCCACAATGCTCGCCAGAGCAGCCTCTCGAAATACCTAACACCTCACTAGCAATCTCCCTAATGCAACTAACAGTCGTCTCCCATATACTATACGCATCACCTCTACTCTCCCAAGCCCTTGAAGTCATCAACTTCTCACCTATCTCTAAGGCGCTGGCCATAGTTAAGCTACCCCATTTAATTCTCGGCTGGACATCCACCCTCCTCTTCCTTCTCTCCTACCTAATTTCCAAGTCCTTCACCAAGAGCTTATGTTCAGTCAAAAGGTTCTCACTCGGTATCACCTTACAATCTTTACAAACACCTCTATCCCCCTTTCTAAGGAGCAAAAAGTTGATTTGTGTCTTAGCCACCAAGCTACGAAAGGTAACAAGGTGTTCCTCCCCACACTCAAAATTGGAAAGGAAAAACACAATAATGTTCCCCATGTTCCCGGGAGAACATGCTCCAAAATTGAGCAGATTTGCACCATTAAAAGGGCTCAAAACAGCCCAAGAACCAAGAAATTATAAATGAAAATTAATGGAGGAAAACGAAAATAAAGGGTAAGCTTATCGGATTTAGAAGTCGACGAACGCTCAAGAATCGACAAAATGTTATCCTCCAAGTTGTTGGGTTGATCAAGGTGATTTAATAGAGTTTTTAGGAGCTAAAACCATGGAGAAATAGTCCTTGGAAGATGAAGGAAAAGGGATGGAAATGAGGGCTGGTCAACTTTTATAAGCTGCCATACGCAGGCACAGGGGCGCGCAGGTGCGCAAGCACCATGGCACTGGCACAGATGCAGGGCCGCCAACACACGGACGCGGGCAGGCACACAGGGGTGATGGCACACAAACGCAGGTGAGAACGCTGGTGTGCTGGCAAGGCGCAGCCCAGGCAGCGCCCTGGCGCCACACCAGCAGCCAACATATGCCAAAGGAAGATTTTTAAGCAATGGGCCCCCGGGAATGCATTTGAGGTCTTGCGAACACAAATGATCTAGCTATTCAACTAGAAACAAGATTCTCGATCCAATGGAATTGATGAAAATCCTATTAGAGATTGATTTAATGAAAAGTGGGCCTCGCGCCCAATATCAACCTTTAGGCTAACTATTCCAAAATAGAACCTAAGGCCCGAAATGAACAACGCTAGCAGAATTTCCATCCGAGGCCGTCTTCTCCGAATGTTGACCAAAGTCAACCATACAAGCCCAACTAGCTTGAAAACACAGAACAAGAGAGAATTCTAAGCTGAATAGCTCTCGGATCCTGACAAAAGGTCCAACTAGACCAAAGTCTATGCTTCAGAGCTAACAAAACTGTCAAAATTCAATTTTGAGCACGATTACCAAGAATGTTAACTAAAGTCAACGATTTCCTAAGTTAAGGCTCTAAAATAGGAAAATGGCCATAATGACCAAACAAATGCCCTAGGCACCAAACTACCAGTCCCATCAAGCCATAAATGAGTTAGGGCCGCTACAAGCAAGCTCTAACAGTACAAAGAAGGCAAAAATGCGAGAATGGCCAGAAGGGTCATTACATCATCCACTACTAAAAAGGAATTTCATCCACGAAACTCAAGAAACAAGGCAATAGAAAAGACTCAAGAACTGCGAATATAAAGCCCACACCAATCTCTCAAAAAACTTGGGTAGCCTCCTCGATCGTACGTCACCCAACAGAATAAAACAAAGAAAAGTAATTAAGCCTGAACTCCTTACTAGCCAAGCCAGATTCCAACCTTTAACTTTTAAAACTCCTAAGGCCTACCAACTAAACCGAACCTTAAGAATGTCAACTGGAATGCACCGACACCACAACGACACCAAAGGAACCAAGGAGATTAACACACAGAACTCAAATCCTCGATACCACAACCAAGTTCACCCATAAAGTCACCAACCAAATTCTAACTCATGAATCCATTGGCCCGTAAAAACCCTTCTATCTAGCCTGAATCCTTTTCACCATAACCACGAAGCTTCACACAAGTCGAACCCTTGAGCCACCCTCGAAACATTAACTGACCCACTGAAGATCCATAGTTCCTGCTATGCTCAACCTCAAATGAGGTCACCTTTATACTTAAACTCTATCCAAGCCAAGCTCTAGTCCACTATCCCTTTGACAGCTGAAATACTAACCCAGAGCATATTTTTAAAAATCGCAACACTCTGATCTGACTGGTTATCAATTGACAGACGGATACCTTTGCTAAGATTAAACCCAATACTTGAACTTAACTGAACGAACCATTGGAGCTCAACTGAAACTCGCACGCCAGGGTCAAGAATGACATGCATGAACACCTTGTATCAGTGGAGGACCTATCAACTGTAGAATGAAACCAACTTTAAGGAATCATACTATAACGACTAGGTTCATCATTACGGGCAAACTATTTGTGCCAAGTTTTGAGTTAGAAAACTTCTGGGTTTGGGAGTAGAAAATTTTGGGCTAGGCTACTCTCGGATGATTTCTGAGCAACAGATGGCCTAGGGAAATCTGGGTGAAGATTATGTAATGTGTCTTGTAGTGAGCTAGTTTTTCCTCTAGCCAAGGCATAGAGGAGTCTGAAGGACTTTTCAGAAGTGAATTCGAGTAAGTAGAACTCCCGGTATCGAGGTTGATGTGAAGGGGTTATTATGGAACATCGGAGATTTAAGGTGTGTTGTAAAATTAGCACTTTTCTGAGATTTTCTTGACTTTCTTACCATGATGAGAACCATCACTGCGCCATAGTAGTGAACGCTATAGCGGTAATATATCTGCTATAGCGGAAGTCAACTTTGGTCAGCACCGCTATAACAATTGGTTCTGCTATAGCGGGGGCGTTATAGTGGTGTACGAACCTCTATAGAGGACCGAGTCAGGATTTGATGCAGAAAATTCCCCAAAATATTTAGTTTTTCCTCAACTGTATTTTGGAGAAGGACAGGGCAATTTTAGGCGAACTCTCTGTTTTGCATCATTTTTCATCCCATAGGTAAGGATTATACCCCCCCAACTTAGTACTATAATTCCTATGGAGTAGAATTGCTAATTGTGGCCTTGAGGGAAGGTTTGGAATGACCTAGGAATGGTAGAATCCGGGGAAAAGGGGGATTCTATGGAATTTTTTTTTTTGGATCTTTATGTTATTATTGGTTTATGATCACTTATCCAAAATTCTCTAAATGTATCTGTAAAAATGATAGAATTAGGTGAATTAATGGTGGAAAGACCCGGGAATGGGTGGAATGATCATGGCCTGGGGATTGGGATTTTGTATAATCTGGGTATTTTAGGCTAGTTAATTGATTGTAGTTATTGTATGTTTGTCTTTAGACCAAGAACAAGCAAGAGCTTTTGATAACAGGAAGGCTCCGGTTCTATAGAGGTTTTGAGTAATTTGAGGTAGTTGATTATTATTTTTTCCCAATGTGCAATGTGTGTTCATGTACTAATGCTTTGTATTGTATGAGTTGCATGCTTAGGGAATGGTTTATAAATGTCTAATTGTCCTGTTATCAGTCTTGTGAAATGAACTAGATGTTGTTGCTTGTTGGTTTACAAGTGTGTTTTGTTAAGTGTTTTTTGATTGTTGGATTGTATGGCATTTGGTTGGCTCGGGTACCACGCCTAGTACAGGTTACAAATTGGTTGGATCAGGTACCACGCCTAGTACAAGTTACATATTAGTTGGCTCAAGTACCACGCTTAGTACCAGAATAATATTGGTTGGATCGGGTACCACGCCTAGTATGGGTTTGATTTATTGCATAGATTGTGTTCTGATGATGGTTCCATGAGTGAACCGGGTTGTATTCTTAAATTGTGATAATTGCATAAGGTCCATAAGAGGCCGGGTAATTGTATTTACATGTCAGGTTGGTCTTGGTGTAGACCTGGGTTACATGTTTAACACTTAGATAGTATTAGGGGGATCCTTGGTGGGTTTGGACTAGGTGGAAAGAATATATGTTATTGTCATTGGGTGTTGTCAATGGTTGTTAATTGGTTTCATGTGGTTAAAGAATAAGGAAGAGACTGGTTGTCTAGTTATACTGTTGGCTTGTTTACATGTTTACTTTGCCTTACTTAGTGTTAGTTTACTGCTCATATCTTTTTTATTGGGGCTGACCAATGATCCTACCAGTACATAGTGGTTTTGTACAGATTCTGCATTTGATTTTCTTTTTGTGAGTACATGCAATCTTCTGGCAGCTGACACGCGATCTCACTTGTAGTCCCAGTGGTTCCAGATCTTAAGGGTGAGCTGCTTTAGTCTATCTACCTTGTTTTCTTCTCTTAGTTGTAGCCCACTTGTTTCGGGCTTAAACTTTGTTTTATATTGGGGCTGCATCCCCATACTCTAGACTTGGTAGATGTTTTGGTACGGTGACTTTCAGGTTCTAGGGAGGATTTCCACAGGTTGTTATTAGTTTCTGAATGAATGTTAGTTTCATTTATGCAAACTGGTTTTGAGCAGTTAGATTTCACTAAGTGTTGGGTCATTAACTTGTTTGCTCATCTGGGGGTTGGGTGGGTGCCACTCATGGTGGGTTGGGTCATGAAAAAGATGGTATCAGATTCCTAGGTTCGTTGATCTCGTCGTACCAAAATGAATCTAGTAGAGTCTTGCAGAATGGGGCAGAGACGTTTGTACTTTTCTTCAAAAGGTTATAGGACTTTAGGAAAAACTATCTCTTCTTTTTTCCTTCGTGCTACAACTTGATTTCAATTGGTATCTGGTGATACAAATTGGTATCCAACCCTTTCACCCTTTTGTCTGTAGATGTTTAATATGAGGAACAACAGAGTGAGACCAAAAATTCCAGCAGCAGGTCCGGTTGTCAGAGGTAGAGAAAGGGGCAGGGGCAAGGGCCGAGGTAGAGCAGCACCCACCAGAGGTAGAGCTCAAGTGGCTGTAGGCGCAGTAGAGGCCACCCCTCCCCCACCTCAGGAACAGGTTGATGAGAAAGTTGAGGTTGTTGTTAAGGAGGGTGCAGAACAGGCAGAGGTAGCACCAGCTGGAGGTGCACGCCTTCCCTCTATCATGCCCAAAGCATTTCAGTAGGTGTGGAGCTTTCTTAGTTGATTGGTTTGTACTGGATCCACCCTCACGGGTATTGTAGATCATGCTCTAGGCACCCAACCAGCGGTTACTATAGCTCCTAGGATGGATGCAGCATCGGGCATAGACGACTTCTTCAGGCCAATGCTAGGTCCGATTCTGACATGAAATGAGCACGAGATGCTGACTAAGTTCCTTAAGCTGAAAGCTCTTACGTTTCAGGGTACTGAGAAGGAAGATAATTATGAGCTCATATTGGACTGTTATGAGAGGCTGCACAAGTTGGGAATTGTGCAACAGCATGGGGTTCAGTTCGTCACTTTTCAACTACACGGTGATGCTAAGCAATAGTGGAGGTCTCATGTGGAATGTCTACCATCGACCTTGCCTCCACTGACTTGGGAGAAGTTCCATAATTTCTTCTTAGATAAGTATGTGCCATATACTTTGAGAGATCACAAAAAGGATAAGTTCCTGGCTCTGGAATAGGGTAGCATGTCGAGCTCTGCTTATGGGGACAAGTTTTATGCCTTGTCTCATTCTGCTACTTAGTTGTTGGGTACCGAAGAGGAGATAATTCAGTTGTTTGTGAAAGGTTTGAATACTGAATTGTAAGTGTTGTCCATGCACATGACTTCAGCAAGAAAGAGCTTCAATGAAGTCACAAACTATGTCAAGAAGTTAGAAGGGGTCAGGCAGGTTGGGCAGGCTAAAGTGTTAGCAAAGAAGTCCCAAAATGATGCAAATTTAAGTGGTTCATACTCTTGGGGACACAATCAGCAGGTGTACTCTACCCGTCCTATTTAGTCAGCTCTTCCAACTACCACAGGTGGTCATCCGGGAGCTAGTCAGCAATTTTCAGCTCCTAGAGGCCAGGGAGTTTCTTACACATCTACCAGGAGGCCTACTCTTGATCATGGGTGTTTCCGTTGTGGTTATTTGGGACATTTTAAGAGGGAGTGCCCTCACAGACATATGGGTAATCAGAATCAACAACAGTCTTAGGCTGTGGTTCCAGCAGGTAGAGGTGGCTATGCTAGAGGTTGTCCACAAGGTGGGCGAGGTAACTTTCAGGGAGGTCAGGGAGATAGGGGTAACAGTGGCACAGGTAGAGGAGTTGTGCAGTCGGCTAGGGAAGTTACTCGGATTTATGATCGGGTTCACTGTTATGCTTTTCAAGGAAAGTTGGAGACTGAGGCATCAGACACCGTGATCATAGGTACAACTCTTGTCTGTGATAGGATAGCTTCTGTAATTTTTGACCCAGGTTTTACATACTCTTATGTTTCTGTGAAGTTTTCTTTGGGTCTTGATTTGACTTGTGATATCCTTGATTCCCCTATCCATGTTTCTACCCCGGTTGGAGAGTCTTTTATAATGGCTCATGTTTATGATACTTGTTCTGTGGTGTTCATGGTATTGTAGACTTGGGTAGATTTGATCATTATGGACATGTTAGATTTTGATATTATCTTAGGCATGACCTGGTTGTCTCCTTATCATGCAGTATTGAATTGTAATGCTAAGACTGTGGCTCTAGAAATTCTAGGTAAGGATAGACTAGAGTGGGAAGGTGTATTCAAGCCTAAGCCGACTAAGATCATATCATTTGTCTAGGATAGAAAACTAGTGGAGAGAGGGTGTTTGACCTTTTTGGCTCATCTCCGGGATGATAGTATGGAGTCCCCATCAATCGAGTCAGTTTTGATTGTTTCAGAGTTTCAGGAAGTGTTTTCGATGGATTTGCTTGGTATGCCTCCGAATAGGGATATTGATTTTTTTATAGATTTGGAGCCGGGCACTCGCCCAATATCCATTCCTCCATATAGTATGGATCCGATAGAGTTGACGGAACTTAAGACTCAGCTTCAGGAACTCTTAGATAAGAATTTTATTTGTCCCAGTGCTTCACCTTGGGGTGCTCCGATGTTGTTTGTGAAAAAGAAGGATGGTAGTATGCGGATGTGCATAGACTACAAGCAGTTGAACAAGGTTACCATCCAGAATATGTACCCTTTAACCCATATAAATGATCTCTTTGACCAGTTGCAGGGTGCTTCTATGTTTTCAAAAATTGAATTAAGGTCAGGGTATCATCAGTAAAAGATTAGGCCTGAGGACATTCCCAAGACTGCTTTTCGAACTCGATATGGATATTATCTAGTGATGTCATTTGATTTGACCAATGCGCCGACAACCTTCATGAGTCTGATGAATGGGTATTTAAGTCTTATCTGGATTCTTTTGTTATTGTGTTTATAGATAACATCTTGATCTACTCCAAGAGTAGGAAGGAGCATGCTGAGCATCTTCGCATTGTGTTGGGAATTTTGAGGCACCAGAAGCTATATGCAAAGTTTTCTAACTGTGAATTTTGGTTGACTTCAGTTGCTTTCCTTGGGCATGTAGTGTGAGAGAAAAGGGTGATAGTGGACCCCCAGAAGATTGAGGCAGTTATGAATTGGTCCCAACTTAACTCTGTGATTGAGGTGAGGAGCTTTGTAAGGCTTGTAGGGTACTACCGCAGGTTTGTCAAGGATTTTGTGTCCATCGCTACTCACTTAACAAGGTTGAATCAGAAGGAGGTACCATTCGTATGGTCCGACAAGTGTGAAGAGAGCTTCCAAAAGCTCAAGACACTTCTTACCACAGCTCCCATCCTATCATTACCGGTTGAAGGTAAGGATTTCATTGTATATTGTGATGCTTAACATTCAGGTTTAGGTGCTGTGTTAATGTAGGATAGGAATGTTATAGCATATGCCTCTAGGCAGTTGAAGCCCAATGAGAAAAATTATCCCACCCATGACTTGGAGTTGGCAGTGGTGGTTTTTGCGCTTAAGATTTGGAGACACTATCTCTATGGGGTCAAGTGTAAAGTGTTCACTGATCATCGTAGTCTGGAGCATGTTCTTTCTCAGAAGGACTTGAATCTAAGGTAGAGGAGGTGGATGGAGTTGTTGAAAGATTATGATGTGACAATCCAGTACCATCTGAGTAAGGTTAATGTGGTGGCAGACGCATTGAGCCGAAAGACCACTAGCATGGCCAGTTTGTCTTATTTGGGGGTGTTCAAATGATAATTGGCAAAGGAGATTCAGGCTTTGGAATCAAAGTTCATGCAACTGGGCATCTCAGAATAGGGTGGAGTGTTGGTCAGTTTTGAGGTCAAATCCACATTTATAGAAGAGATAAAGGCCAAGTAGTTTCAGGATTCGCAGTTGAACAAGATTTGGAGCAAAGTAGTATCCGGAGAGTCCGAGGACACCACCTTAGGCGCTAAAGAGGTGATAAGCTTTAGGGGGAAGGTTTGTGTACCTAGGGTTGATGATATAATTCAGAAGGTTTTGAAAGAGGCTCATGGTTCGTGGTATGCGATTCATCCGGGTGAAACCAAGATGTACAGGGATTTGAGGCAATTTTACTGGTGGCCTGGGATTAAAAAGGACATAGCTGATTTTGTGTCCAAGTGTCATAATTAAGATAAGGTCAAGTATGAGCACCAGAGACCTGCATGACTACTTCAGAGAATGCCCATTCTTGAGTGGAAGTGGGAGAGGATAGCCATGGATTTTGTGGTGGGTCTTTCTAAACCCTTGGGAAAGTATGACTCTATTTGGGTCATTGTGGACAGGCTGACCAAGTCAGCTCATTTTATTCTGGTCAGGGTGGACTATAATTTGTAGCAGTTGGTGAAGATTTATGTGAAGGATATCGTGAGATTGCATGGGTTACCACTGTCTATCATTTCAGACAAGGGTACGCAATTCACCTCTAAGTTTTGGGGTAAGTTACATGAAGAGTTGGGCACTCAACTCACTTTCAGCATAGCATTCCATCCCCAGATAGATGATCAGTCAAAGAGGACAATCCAGGTGTTGGAGGACATACTGAGAGCATGTGTGATTGACTTAGGGGGTCATTGGGACCAGTTTTTACCATTGTGTGAGTTCTCATACAACAAGAGCTACCATTACAGTATCGACATGGCACCATTTGAGGCCTGTATGGGAAGAGATGTAGATCACCCATAGGGTGGTTTGAGATAGGAGATGTAAAGCCTCTGGGCGTAAACTTGGTAAAGGAAGCACAGAAAAAAGTAAGGGGCATTCAGACCAAGTTGCTAGCAGCCCAGAGCAGGAAGAAAGAATATGCGGATCGCAAAGTAAGAGACATTGACTTCTACGTTGGTGAGAAGGTATTATTGAAGGTGTCACCAGTGAAGGGGGTTATGCATTTTGGTAGGAAAGGAAAGTTCAGCTCCCAATTTATTGATCCATTTGAAGTTCTCAAAATTGTAGGGCCAGTGGCTTACAGGTTAGCACTGCCGCCCAGTTTATTAAGAGTCCACCTAGTCTTCTATGTATCCATGTTAAGTGGTTCCAATGGGGATGGGGATTAAATCATTAAATGGGATAAAGAATTACTAGAAAAGGATCTTCAGTACGAAGAGGAACCGATTACGATTCTTGATTGGGATATCTAAAAGTTGAGGACAAAGGAGATCACATCGGTGAAGGTTCAATGGAAGCATCATCCAATTGAGGAAACCACTTGGGAAACCGATAAGAATATGCGGGACAAGTACCCTCACTTGTTTGAGGAGTCAGGTACTACACTTTCCCTCTTTTATTTTGTCTTTTTAGGTTTTGATCAGTTGGGGATGAACAATGGGTATATTGGTATATGTTGTAACAACTGAATTCATCATTACGGGTAAACTATTTATGCCAAGTCTCGGGTTAGAAAACATTTGGGTTTGGGAGTTAAAAATTTTATGCTAGGCTAGTCTCAGACAATTTATGAGCAAGGGATGGTCTAGGGAAATCTGGATGAGTATTGGGTAATGTGTCTTGTAGTGATCTAGTTTTTCCACAAGCCAAGGCATAGGGGAATCCGAGGGACTTTTCGGAAGTGAATTCGGGTAAGTAGAACTCCCGGTATCTATTTTGACATGAAAGGATTATTCTGAAATATCGGGGATTTAAGGTGTGTTGTAAAATTGGAACTTTTCTAGGATTTTCCAACTTTCTGCCCGTGACGAGCGCCATCACTGTGCCATAACATTGACTGCTATAGCGGTAATATATCTGATATTGCAAAAGTCAACTTTGGTCAGCATCGCTATAGCGGTTGGTTCAACTATAGCGGGGGCGCTGTAGCAGTGTATGGACTGCTAAAGCAGCCTGAGTCGTGATTTAATGCAGAAACTTCCCCAAAATGTTCAATTTTTCCTCAACTGCATTTTGGAGAAGGGCAGGGCACTTTTAGGCAAACTTACTCCGTTTTGCATCATTTTTGTTCCGAAAGTTAAGGATTCTCCCCCTAACTTAGTACTATAATTCCTACGGAGTAGAATTGCTAATTGTGGACTTGGGGGAAGGTTTAAAATGACCTAGGAATGGTAGAATCTGGGAAATGGGGGATTCTAGGGTGTATTATTTCTTGGGTCTTGATGTTATTGTTGGGTTATGATCACTTAGGCATAATTCTATAAATGTATCCGTAAAAATGATAGAATTAGGTGAATTAATTGTGGAAAGGCCCGGGAATGGGTGGAATGATCATAGTTTGGCTTGGGGATTGGGATTTTGTATAATCCGGGTATTTTAGGCCAGTTAATTGATTGTAGTTATTGTATGTTTGTTTTTAGACCAACAACAAGAAAAAGCTTCCGTAAATAGGAAGGCTCCGGTTCAATAGAGGTTTTGAGTAATTCGAGGTAGGTGATGGTTATTGTTTCCCAATGTGCAATGTGTACTCATGTACTATTGCTTAGTATTGTATGAGTTGCATGTTAGGGAATGGTTTATGAATGTCTAATTGTCCTGTTATCAGTCGTGTGAAATAAACTAGATGTTGTTGCTTGTTGGTTTACAAGTGTGTTTTGTTAATTGTTTGTTTACTATTGGATTGTGTGACATTTGGGTGGCTCAGGTACCAAGCCCGGTATAGGTTACATATTGCTTAGCTTGGTTACCACGCCTAGTATGGGAATAATATCGGTTGGCTCAGGTAACACACCTGGTATGGGTTATATATATTGGTTGGCTCGGGTACCACGTCTAGTATGGGTTTGATTTATTGCATTGATTGTGTTCTGATGATGGTTCCATCAGTGGACCGAGTTGTATTCTTAAATTGTGATACTTGCATATGGTCTATGAGAGGCCGGGTAATTGTATTTAGATGTCAGGTTGGTCTTGATGTAGACCGAGGTTGCATATTTAACACTTAGGTAGTGTTAGGGAATCCTTGGTGGGTCCGGACTAGGTGGAAAGGATATATGTTATTGTCATTGCGTGTTGTCAATGGTTGTTAATTGGTTTCATGTGGTTAAATACTAAGGAAGAGACTGTTGGTCTAGTTATACTGTTGGCTTGTTTACATGCTTACTTTTCTTTACTCAGTGTTGGTTTACTGTTCATATCTAGTTTATTGGGGCTGGCCAATGATCCTACCAGTACACGATATTTGTGTTCTGATTCTGGACTTTCTTTTATTTTTGTGAGTACAGGCAATCTTTCGGCGACTAACACGTGACCTCACTTGTTGTCCCAACGATTGCAGATCTCAAGGGTGAGATGCTTCGGTCGAGCTACCTTGTTTTCTTCTCTTAGTTGTAGCCCACTTGTTTCGGGCTTAAACTCTGTTTTGTTTTGGGGTTGCATCCCTGTACTCTAGACTTGGTAGATGTTTTGGTATGGTAACTTTCAGGTTCTAGGGAGGATTTCCACAGGTTGTTATTAGTTTCTAAATGAATGTTAGTTTCGTTTATGTAAACTGGTTTTGAGCTATTAGATTTCACTAAGTGTTGGGTCATTAACTGGTTCGCTTATCCGGGGTTGGGTGGGTGCCACTCACAACGAGTTGGGTTGTGACACGTGTCAAGTCTGAATCGACTAGAAGTGAATGAACCAGGGCAACCTTCCCAAGAAGATCCAAACCAAAACCCAAACTCTATAAGGAATGTGGTAAGCCTACCACGAAGTCCGTCGCCATCAACCAAGTTCCAAGCTCTAAGAAATACCGCTGCTACTCCACATACTCGAATGCCATTCGGATTTAGGATCACCTTACTAGTCTCACCTCAGGAAGAAGTCCGCCATGCCGGGAATATCAAGTCAAAACACCCTGTAGGCAAAGGAAAGGATGTCTGAAGTCCAAGGTCGCCACTTAGCTAAACCTCTCAACTCACCACCCGCTGGCTCGAAGCATCCACTATGTTGTACCAGTACACGAACCACCAACTCCGAAAACATAACAATATCCCACAACTCTTGGCCCACACTGGCAGAGTCCAACCCACGCTAGAATCCCATACACAGATAACCCTTCGAAGAATCAACTAATTCTAACCTCCAACTCTCGGAACACAAAGGCGGCCATCACTCTCAAAGTATCATTCAAATCCACAGTAGCATTACCGGCCTCAATCCACACAACCTGGTCACATATAACACAAAACTGCTGATCCTCGAACTGACACCACTGAATCTATCCAACCATGGTAGAATGGATCTCGCACTGACAAGAACAGTGCTGGGATCTAGAAAGTCTAGCCTAATCAAATGGTTAGCCAAGGACTGGATGTCCAAGGACAATGACCAGTCCAAAATAGAAAATAGAGAAGCTAAGTTGCCCGCACCCATTGCCTTCCAGCACAAGGATGCTGCAACCAAGAAGAACCTTTCACGAACCATCCGAAGTAAACTACTAACCCGCGATTCTAAAACCCAACTCTAACTGCCAAACAATGCCTCTGTCGAACCCATGAGTAGACCCATACGTTGCCGATGAACACTATAAGAACTAGAGCTAACTAAGCTTTGAATACACAATTTGCTCAATCCATAGATGCTACTGAGACTTGGTCCCTCTAAAGAGTATAACAAAGAAACCACGATCGATGCAACAAGCTCCCAAAGATAGTACCGGAAATGGCCACTACCCTGATCTCTTACTAGAAGGGAATCTGACCTCGAATTCATCTGAGGAAAATGCCACTGCAATCTGTAGTCGGTCGAATCAAGTCATCAACACACAAACCCAAACAATCCTTCAATCATCACCTCAAACAGTTACTGGTAACTCATGCACACACACAAGGAGTCATATTAGTCGGATACCTAAAACCCGCACATATAAGGAAGGAGTCATCTCCCTTCCTTTTTCAACCCAACAAAACTCTTTCCAAAGATACACTGAACTCTACGAACTCTTCCACAGAAGATCCTAGAGTTGTTTCCTTAAGCTCCCACATCTCTTACTAGAAACACTTGATATGACAGAATGAGAGTAGGCTGAATGCCCAACTAAACCAAAATTCTACGATCAACACTCAACCGCAATGCTATAGTCAAAACTCCACCATCATGCCACAGCCAATTACTCAACCACCATGCTATGGTCAAAGTTCAAACAAGATACTATGATCAAAACTCATCCCTCTGGAACTGGGGAAAATAATAAAAACAACTCAACCAGACTTGAAACAAAAGAAAACCATAGGAGCAACCCATTCACATGCCAACTTCCTAAACCAAATAATTAGAGAAGGTCGATTCTAATTTCTCGAGAAGAGCAACACCATCCCATGCCCACTGACATAACCAACACCATTCTTCTTAAGACAAAACCTCAATATCTGGCACATGATCATCAGTATCACACCAAACCAACAGAAGGACTTCTAGCAAATGCTAGAGAACGTCCTAGGCAACAACCACTACGATCGCTAGAAATTGAACAACTCAAACCAATTCAAGAACCACAATGAATCCAAAAATTAAACCAACCAGGAGAATAGGCTATCAAGACCTACCCACTAGTCACAACCCTGGGTAGTCACCTTTCAAGGATAGCACACCCTATCCCCTACTAAAAAGAATCAACCTACCAAGAAATTACACGCGCAACTCAAGTAGTAATACAACTAAATAAGAAATAGGTAGGCCTATATAAAAATACATGAAAAAGGGATAGAATCGCAATGCAAACAATGCCAGCACTAGCTAATAGTAACAAAAATCATACATGAAGCAACAATATCGGGAACCTCTACCTCTGGCCTACCAAGAAGGGCATAAGATTGATGAGTTCTATCACTAGGCTGAGTCGTTGATGCTGAAGGCTCAACTATCCCTCGCCAGGGACAATCTCTAAAATAGTGACCAATCACCCACAACTATAACAACCCAAAGAAGCCTTGCTCTGATGCATGTTTCCTTTTAATTCTGGATGGATAACTGAACCACCCCACTGATAACCACCTCTAACCATATGGGTACAACCCCTACCACTCTGCACACTACCTTTCGCTATTTAGGGACCACCTCTAATACCATGCACACCGCCTCTAGCCGTCTGGGGACCACCCCTAATACCCTACACACCACCTCTAGACGGTGGGACTGGAGTCCTGGGAGATAAAACTTGCTGACTCTGCTGATTGGAAGGTGTGGTCATGGGGAAATCCCTAGAAAACTACCCACACTCACTGCACTAAAAACAAGCTTTACCAAATAAAGTCAAACATGAAGATCTTGCTGAACTTGATCGACCACCACAGCCTACACACCCTAAATGCAAACCTCGGGGACCCTGACCTACACCATGTCTACTCTGCTCAACATGCTCTGCATAACCACTCTTAGAAACCTATGGAGCCACTAAAACTGGCTTGCTAGTCAGAAAGCAATGGAACCAATCTCTAGCAGAGAATCCCCTACCTCGAGTCTGAGAACCTCAGAAACTGCCCTAACAGTGATGCCTCTTAGAACTACCTCCATAAGCCTCATGACATAAACACTAAATAGCCCAAGCATGATCAACTACCTGAAGGAAGGTAGTCCCCACGGTAACCAAGTGCTCTGTCGCTAAGCGAAGCAGTGAAATCAATCCTCCAACAAAACTCTGAACTCTCTCAAACTATGTAGGCACATACCTAGCAGTGCACCTAATCACCTCGTGAAACCTTGACTCATACTCCAATACCAACATACAACCCTGATGAAGAACATGAATCTCAAACCTCACTAAAGCACCACTCAAAGAACCAAGTACTTACCCAACCTGTGGTATTGAAACATCCACCAAAGGACTCAGAGTCTTAGCCACAGTATCCTGAAGAACTAGGGTAGCATAAAACCCTACCAGAGGCTGGGCTGGCCCCACACCCCCTATCTGATAGGGTAAATTCACACTCTGAAATCCTAGCGCTGATGAAAGCATTGAAGCAACAGGCACAGAAGCCTCAATATCTCCTGCTATCATACTCATCCTAAGCATATGAGAAGGAATGAAACAAATGAAATTCAAGTGTTGATAGAGCAAGGGACGCACAATAAGGAGCCAAGAATATGGAACTTTTCCTAATAATGCCATGTAGCCTTTCGCAGATAAGATACGGATGTTATCATACCAATCCACGAGACTCTACTTAAGAACTTGGTCAGGTACCAAAGACCATGAAGAACCTAGAGTTCTGATACCAAGCTGTCATGACCCAATTGTTTAGGTCATGATGGCACCTATCGCCCCTTAGTAGGTGAACCAATCCTCGTAACCTAAAATAGTTAGTAATGGGCTACTACCTAATTAATACACACAATAAGTAGAAATAAGCGGAAGCAAATATAATAGAGAACAACACGAAAGAAGATCACCTAATATATATATAATATATATATATATATATTATATATATATATATATATATATATATATATATATATATAAACAAGGAAACTACATCAACCCCAAGACTTGGTATCGAAAGTACAAGAGCTGCTAATAGAATACAAGTGTTAGAAGTAACAAAATAGAATATACAATTATTTCTGAATAAATAAAGAGTAACAGTGCCAATAGATGAGATATGGTCAAGCCCAGGTCATCAGGCGCTCACCCTACTCTCAAATATCCAAAGCTGCATGAGTCTCCATGCGTTCAACGGCGAAAGCTTACACTAATGTCTACACTAGAAAGATGTAGAAGTGTAATATAAGAACCAATTGCTAAGAAATGGGTACCCAGTAGGCATCATAGGCTGATTGAGCATATATAAGATATAAAAATAGTAATATAGAGGATATCAAAGAAGCAGTCACAGAAGAAATAGAGAAAACACATGAAAACTAGCACGAAAAGAGATCAACAAGAATTACAAGCATACTATGCTAGCCCCAAAGAGATATATATAACACAGAATCAGGTAAAGAAAGAAGAACGCACTTGGGTCCTTGCAACAATAGTATATATACAGAGGGAGTTTAGAAAAGTGGCGGTATATCGGTAACCTCAAGTGAAAAAGGGAATGAAGGAAAGCAAGTAAACATAATCAAGCTAGAAACAATATAACTAATGGAATCATGCTTAAACACCAATTCAAGATCAGAGAATCAGATAGCAATCTCACAATTACAACCCTAGGATGGAATAAGCTAAACCATAAGAACCGAAACCACTCAGCAGCACCAAGAAAAAGGGGTAGGATCCGCTAACCCATAAATACTCAGAAGTCCACATAAACAGTGCCTTGATAATATAGGAACCACTAGTCCATAAATAATCAAAAGTCTAATAATTAATGCCTCGACAGACTAGAAACCACTAACCACAAAGAATCGAAGGCCATAACAAGCTTTACAATACGATAAGAGTAATATAATCTACCTACAGTCCCAATGGCCGCCCATACAACCAAGGAACACAATCAAGTAAAAACAAACCCTCCGGCGTCCCATACTATTGGAGTGTACACTAAGAAAATAACAAATAAGGGTGGAATTCGAATACAATATGCATGATGATGTGATATGATGGAATCAGTATGATCGTAACCTTGTATATACCTCTTCCGGTACCTATAGGCACAACAGGTAGGATCCATAGAAGGTCCGCCCCGTATACCTCAACTACACTGTATACCCCTCCTCCGACACACTCGACACATAGCCCCTAGTTCGAATCAGCAAGGTCCATAGAGGTCTGTGACCACATACTAAATGCAAAGTCTCAAAGTATAAATTAATAATCTAAATCTTTTTGTACATGCTTGGAATCGAACCGGGTCTAAATAAGTAGTAGTAATCTCAATACCACGTCAAATGGTGCCCAAAGTATATCTGGGTTTAAATCAGAAATCAAAGTCTCAATAACCCTTATAAAGAGTGCTCAGAGCATATCCGGATCTAAATACGTAGTAAAAATATATCAAGAACTCAGGCACAACCGTGTCTAGTATAAATGTAAAAACTGGTGGTAAAATCATCATAATATCCTCTCTACTCCAAGAGGTTTCATAAAAATCAGTTCCAAAACCCTTTCATAGTTATTTTACCGAAAATGGACCCTCGGGGCCATGCAAGGTTTAGAAAATAGTTTATAGTAGGCCCAAAGCCAAATCAGTAGTAAGACATGCAGAAAAATCCTTTGCATGAATGATATGCTCGCAGACAATAGGTTAGCCCAATGGCTCACAAACAACCATATCGGCCTTGCACAGGCACAATCAGCTCTATAACAAAGATATCCAGCCTAAAGCAATATCTTGATGTTCAAGACTCACAAACATTCCTAAATATCCCACCGTCTATGGTCCAGAGGCATATACACAGGCCACACGAGGCCACAAGGGTAGTATTACAATACTACAATGAGTACTACAAACAATATAAGAAATAAATAGACCGAAGAGTAGTACAAGGTCTGGGGGTACCAACCTAGAAAACCAACTCAAGGATACTAGTTAATGCAGTTATAACCTATATACGCATAGTCTAGGGCGGGAAAGCCATAACCTACTTGTCATCCGACGACTAGCTATTGGAACGACATTGTTTAAACTCGTACTGCTCCGAGAAAGCCAAATCGTGAACACACTATCAAAATAATATTCTATGCATCAAATGAAGCCAATGATACCCATATTGCTAAAAGTTTAGTCGGGTCAAATTTTGGGTCAAAATCAGGCCCGTGGGCCCCACACCCAAAATCAAAAATGAAAAACACAAAAATGTTCCCCATGTTCCCGAGAGAACATTGTCACGCCCCAAACTCGGGAAGGTGCAACTGGTACCTTGTTCCTCACTTAACTGAGCGAACAAACCAAACCAAACAAGACGAAACATAACGAAAACAAACTCAAATATAACAAAAGGATACTACAAGGCCAGCCAGGCTAAACTGACTCCCAGACCCACATCAGATGTCTACAAGCCTCTAATGATGAAAATCTTCTAACCATGAGTCAGGACAGGTCCCCGACATACCCCTTACCAATACAAAACCAAGGAACACTCTAGGCTCAACAACTCCGAAAAGAACGGAGCATACCAATCTTCAGCTGAACTCGACCACACGCAACAAGGACCACTATCTACCTGATAACCTCACGCATGATGATAAGCATCTTAATCGAAACTCCATTCCAAGTACCACCAAACTAATACCACGAGTAGTTCCCCATACCACTCAAATAACCAACTCTTCAAATTTAGGCTTAAACAATTGGTGTAGTAGTCAATTTTCTCTTGATTATTGAATATAACATAAAAATGGTTCTCTCAAAGCTAAAGTACGTACTGACCAACAATCGAACAAACCAAGACACAAAGAATAATTATCAACAAATCTCCAGTCACATAGTTAAGAGAATATATGAAACTATGAAATGGAATTTAAGTATATAAGTAGCTATATCTTTATGAGAAAAGAAAGAAATTGAATGATATAGTCATGATAGAAACATATATACATATCATGTACAAAATGTTTGCCATCAAAATAAATGGTAAAATATTGGTTCAATAAAATATTTGAATAAAGTAGAAACAATTTGATGCCACCATTATACTTAGATACCTACTGTACACTCCCTCCACTTCCACGTGGAAGTGGAGGTGTCAAACACCCAATTTTTTATATCTCATTACTTATATATTCAGATATTACATAGGTTCATTTTATAATATATATAACTTTTTGAATACATTACAATTAATAAAAAAAAAACTCAAACAAAGCTTACCTCATATAATAATTTTTTTTCAACATAACTAAATTTACTATCTCCGTTAAAATATTAATAAATTACAAAAATCTTATAAAATAAATATGGATTCAAACATATCGTAATTAAAGAACTTTTTATACAAATAAGACATTATAAAAAGAAAATGATAAAAAGGATTTTTACCAACTTCTAATTTCAAATCAAATATTTTTAAATTTAGGCTAGCAAGCCTTTGATAAGGTATGAAAGTTAACCATAAAACACCTGGGGTGTTACAAACATGCTCCAAAATTGAGCAGATTTGCACCATTAAAAGGGCTCAAAACAGCCCAAGAACCAAGAAATTATAAAGGAAAATTAATGGAGGAAAACGGAAATTAAAGGTAAACTTATCAGATTTAGAAGTCGACGAACGCTCAAGAATCGATAAAATGTTATCCTCCAAGTTGTTGGGTTGATCGAGGTGATTTAATGGAGTTTGTAGAAGCTAAAACCATGGAGAAATCATCTTTGGAAGATGAAGGAAAAGGGCAGGAAATGAGGGCTGGCCAACTTTTATAAGCTGCCACGAGCAGGCATAGGGGTGCCGAGGCAACGCGTAGGTGCGCATGCAACATAGTGCTGGCACACGAATGCGGTTGGGCACGAAAGGGCGCTGGAACACGGATGTGCACGCACAGGCATTGGCTAGGCACAGGCGTGGGCCAGGTGGCTCCCTGGCGCCACAACAGCAGCTAGCATATGCCATGTGCATATTTTTAAGCAATGGGCTCCCAGGAACGCATCTGGGGTCTTGCCAACACAAATAAGCTAAGCTATTCAACTAGAAATGGCATTCTAGATCCAACAAAATTGACAAATATCCCATTGGAGGTTGATTTAATGAAAAGTGGGCCCCGTGCCTGATAACGCTCAAACGTACTCTCTAAGATGGAGGTATCAGAGATCGTTAAGCAAAACACATTTATATTCCTGACGGGAGTCAGGATTGATCCCACAGATAATAATGTAATCACGATTGAGCTATTAAAGAATAAAAGCAATTTATAGAAGTTCAAAGAGTAAAAATAAAAGATAATGATAGAGGGGTTTTAAACTAAAACAAAAGATAAAAGAAAATCAAATAAAAGATATATTTGATCAATGGTTTTCACCTTGCTTTGAACAAGCAAGGACAACAAGAGAGAATTGGGAATGGGAATTCAATTCACAAGACTTGCACCCGATTAACACATGGGTATTCTTGGTTAAGGTATGCTTAATCGTCTTTTAACCAATCAAGCAATTAACCTCATGGGTTCTCTCGAATCACCATGAGTGAGAAATAACCAACCAATATAGCTTGGGTGAGTTGGCTATCTTTAGCTCCAACTCTTAGATGGGGGTTTTCGGTGAATTGAGCTCTCCCTAACCTCAATCTAGAGTGGAATCCCAAATCCCCACTATTGAACCTTCCCGAATTAAGGAACTCCTCTCTCAAGCAAGAACCTAATTAGAATGCTAAGTCAATGTTTGCAACCATTAACTATAAATTCAAGCATGGAGGATTCAATAGACCCATATAATTAAGCAAAAGCAAATACAAAACATGAATTCAATACCCAAACAAGTATTATTTCTAATACAAAACCCAAATCTCAATTCAACAATCACACTTACAAATTAGCAATTAAGAACAAGAGTTGAAGAATGGAAACTAAAGTTTTTACAATAAAGAGCATCCAAATCATCACTCCTATGGTATTGGTTGATGAACTTTCTCTCCAGGCTTGTCAAGAGTTGTGAAGTTTTGCAAAAAGATAGCTTCCAAAATGGCTGAGAAGTCTTTTATATGGATTGGGGTTTCCATAAGGATGAAATGTCATGTCTGCCCAATTTCACGCTCAGGCTCAGTGAAGCGCCATCGCGCTAATCATGCGATATCGCGCTCAAGGGCTTTTCACTTGTCAGTGCAATCGTGTAGCTTAGGAACAATCGCGCGCGTGTCTTTGACTGGCATTGACCACTTTTCTTTGCAGCAGAATCGTGCAATTCTAGCGTGATCACACACAATCTTGTCCTCTTCCTTTAGCGCTAATGGCGCCAGTCTAGTGTGATCTTGCTGTATTCCTTAGATTTCCAGAATTTCTCCATTTTGACTTATTTTTATCCGATTTTGCACCGATCACTTCTAAATCACATACACCTGTATAGTAGAAGCAAATTTATGTCAAATAAACTATTTTCTCTCAATTATCCTAGCAAAAGCATAAGATTAAGAGCTAGATAAGTAGGTAGGATACCAACTTATCAAACCCCCAAACTTGAACTATTGCTTGTCCTCAAGAAACTAAAAATTCTAACTCAAGAGGCACACAACACAAGTGCAATGACATTCAATACAAGCCAAGGAAAACCCCTTTCAAGCACCAAGCATGACTCTGGTTGGTACTAATGATTAGTCAATCGCATGATAACTTATTCTAAGGATTCCCCTCTATTTAAAACACAATTCAAGGATGCAATGGAACATTAAGAACAACCAAGTTACAACAACCAATCCTCAAGATGTGACTCAAACCACTAGCTTACCAAAACATGCCTAATTGACTCATTTTCGGAGTTTATCAATGTCACCAACTATCCTAATTCACATGCCCTCACAAGAAAGAAAGTCCCAAAAACACATTATGTAGAAAGACAATCACAAGGGACAAATACACAAACACTCACACTCACAAGGAATTTCAAGTACCAACAAATATCAACCATAAGCTTGCCCTTATTTTCATTCGCCGCTAGCTCAAAAACAATCGGTCGGAGATCTCATAGGGCTTTTCTAAGCTTGTAATGTAGGCTCAGGGAAGGGTAGGATATGCATTTAGATTTAAGTGACTACATCCTCGTCGAACTCCACACAACTTTTTAAATTCGAAACCAAAGCCATTTCTTTTCATTTTCATTCAATACAAGACACCATTTCACTCATTTCAATTGGGGCTCAAATTTTATCATTTTATTCACCTTGGAGGATTCATTCCCTTTCTTTCCTTTCCTCTTTTCCTTCCTTCTTTGCTTTCTTTTTCACATTCTTCCTTCTTTTTGACAATTCTTTTTAGGCAACAAACCAAGCTAAACTCATTTAACAATCCTCCTAGGTACCTTTAATCAACCCCCAAACATAGGCTTTTCGCCTCGATTTCACACTTGTAGAGTTCAAGGAGGGACGGGTTCAAGAGAGGGATTCATGTTCAAAATGATTCAAGGCTTGTACCGAGGTTGCCAAAGAAAAGGTATTAGTCTCAAGAGGGGTGACTAATGATACAATTTGAGTACAATGGTGGACTTTAAGTCTAAGTAGGCTTCAACAATCACAAAGAAGGCCTAAGATCATGTCTCCAACCAATGCAATTGAGACTAACATTAAACGACTAACCGAGCAAGTTCTAGTTAACACAAGTAAGCAAAAGAATTATTCAACTAATCCTTACCACACATGGCATGCAAATCATTCAAGAAGGGTCAATTTTTACTTCCTAAACAAAGAACAAAAAGAGACACATTTTCTAATTTCAAATTATCACCACTAATGTGCTAAGAGTCACAAAAAGATTAAAGGAGTTGTCACAAACCTCATTCTTCGCCATGAACCTTTCACCAAAATTTTCAAAAGGGTATGTGTATTTCACTTAACATGCAAGACTAACTTCATTAGTACCAAACAAGTCAATCGCAACCAAAATCTCAAAAGACGATAATTTTCCCTTAAGAATAACGTCACTCAATCTATCATAGGGAAAAATCATCAATCTAAATTAATATGGGCACTCATAATTCACCAATGTACACACCCCAACACACATGCAATTTCATCTAGCCTAACGACTACTCAGACTTCCCCTGGCTACATGCACCAAACAAAGTGACGGTTTCCCTTAAGAATGTTGTCACTCAATCGATAATTGGGAATCATCACTTAAACTAACTACAAACAAAATTAAGGAAAAGAAAAATAAAGAAGTAACAAAGAACGACTAATCCAACAACATTTCAAACAAACAAACTTGGCGAGGGTACAATATCCAAAACAAGCCCGACAAAGGCATGAATTCCAAATTTAAACAACATAAGCCCGACAAGGGCACAAAACAAGTATCAAAATCTGACATAAGGATAACCCAATTGCCGCCACCTACAACTAAAATCTAGTGCATTGCCCTCAGTGCATAAATCCAAAATGAAATACGGAGAAAGTAGTGTGAGGGGCTCCCTGAGATATATCTAGAAAGGGCTCGCTGGAGCACCACCATCAGCGTGAGTCATGGAGTCATCGTGATCCTTGGTGTCTGAACCCCCATAAAAACTCTTTATACTCTTCCACATCCTCTTCAACAATTTATCTCTTTCTTTGTCCCTTTTCTTCTGATCATCAAGGTTGTCATTCATTGCTTTCATTTTCTTCTCTTACTCCTCAAACCTCTTCTCTAACCTTTGTTGTCTCTCATCAATCTTATTCTGATGGTTAATCATATCATTCAGTGTTTCAATCTGGACCGCAGGTGTTCCCGAAGGAATACTAGTGGCCAATGCACTAATGGATGCCTGAACTCCTGATATCTGAGTGGAGAGGTGCTGAAATGGTCTAGGCATAGGTGGAGGTGTCTGGGCGGAAGTAGTGGCACAAGGGGCTTATTGGCTACCTCCTGTAGCTCTGGACGTCAAACTAGCATCCATTTTCCTCTCCATAACCACAGATCCTAAGCCTATCTTTTTCAAAGGATAAATGAGAATCTTCGGGTCAAGCCAAACATCTCCCGAAGCATTCAAATCAACTCCCGCTGCCTGACATAGCTCAGTAATCAAGGAGGGGATGAACAAGCTCTCATTATTTCCCCTGACGTAATTCTTAATCTCCCATAGGATTAGTGGCCCTACATTAATCTAAATTTCATCAATCATTGCTGCCATATTCACAGCTTTGTACACAGGAACTTCACTTTTATTCTGAACTGGTTGTACCCTTCTGCATATGATGGACAACTACATCCTTGCCTTCACAATGAAGTCATGAGAGTAGATTTTTATTTCAAACATAGCCCACGTGGGCTCCACTTCTGAACAGAGCTTTGAGGCAATCTAGGGCCTTCCTATAGCTCTTTTCTCCCCCAAAAGTTTAGTGTCATGATCATTGAGCCCATAGTACCTGTTGATCTCCTCGGATCAAAATCTGAATGTTCTCCCCTGGACAGTTACTACTGGATACTTGAAGTTTACGATCGATGCATTAGCATAAAATTCTCGAACATACTCCTCCTCCATAATTTCACCCACTTGTCTTCCTGAATTTGATGCACTAGTACTCATTTTTCAATTCAAAGTACCTACAAACATCATGTTTAAGGTAAAAATATGGTCAAAACATGTAGAACAATAAAAAAACAAGTGTTTTAAGTAAGAAAAGTAGGTTGGAAGGTGTTGGAGCAACTCTGGACATAACTACTATTTTTGTGCCAGATTCAGTTACTCAGTGCTATTGCATCATATCAGCGCAATCATGCAAATCTTTTTTTCTTCTTTATTGAGCGCTATTGCGTCAAGCAGCACGATCGCGTTGTTGACTTAACTCATAGGCAGCACAATTGTGCTTGAACAACGCGATTGCGCTGAGCAATTGGGCAGTCATCTTCTTTGACCAAACAACCCTCCATTCCAATTTTTACAACTAAATAATGGGTTTTGTCTATTTGTGAGGGTATATCTCAACACCAAACACAACAACACCTTTTCATACTCAATTTCATTAAACCCATCAACAAACACGATTTGGGTTTTTCAAGTTCCATAACAATGGAGGAGCCTTGGGTACTTAAGACTTCCCTAAGTTTTTACTCAACTTCACTCGTTCAACCTTTAAAATAAGACAGAATCATGAGAGGAAAGGAGAAACAGAGACATACCTTTATGAATGAATTCGGTAGCAGAAGAGGAGAAAGGAGAGGAAGCACTTGTGCTTGAAATTTTGGTTACACCCGATTACTTTTGCTTGCGAATCGGGCAAAGAGAATTCTGGGGAAGTATTAGGGAAGAGGGGTTTTGAAAAATGGAAGAATACTTGTTGAATTGGAGAAGATGTGAGGAACTGAAAAGTTCCCGTTGTTTTGAATTATTAGGCTGACCTTTCCTTCAGCACGATCACGATATAATGGCGTGATTGCACTGGTTTGTGAAAATTTTCTCATCGCCATCGGTGCTGCCTCAGCGCGATTGCTCTGCACTGCTTACCTAATTTTTTTTTGCAGCTTACTATTTTAATGTGCGATGGCTGGTGCGACGGGTATACTTTCATATGGGAAATGCACCTATTTAGCACATTTTGACCTTCTCGGCAACCTTACTATTCTGGGGTGCAATTGCATATGCAATGAGCATAGTTCAGGGTGCAAAACGCACCCATATTGCATGCCATTTTAACACCCTTTTTGCCTTTGATAGGCCTTTCATGAACCTCCACTTCTCAACCTTCACAAATCAACTCAAAAACACTTGAAACTTTATGTATTATTTAAAAATTACAAACTAAGCTATCCTAACAAAGAAAGAGAGAAAATTGTAAACCTTCAAATTTTTTGAAATGATGGGTGGCCTCCCATCAAGCACTTATTTTAACATCATGGTACGATGGAAGTTACCTCACCATCTAGATCTCCACTTGGAAGATTTGAACCTTCGACCCAAATTTGAATAGAACTTCTGGTGACAAGCACGGGGTGAAGGTGTGAACATGAGAAGACAATTTTCATGATTTTGCATTTTGCACTTTTTTTCCTTCAAGTGAGGAAGGTCACTTTGTCTTCTATCCACGACAATTTTAAAATTGGATAACATTGATCCATCCTCCTTCCAAGGTCTTTCAAAAGCTTGATTACTTTGCCTTTCGTCCATTCAACCAAACTCAAGGTTAAAAAGTGGTTGGAGTAGGATTTGGGTGTCTCCACCTTCAAACTTGCCTCCTTCATAACATCCTCACTTTTGAATGAACTAGAGTCCTTCAAGATGAATCATTGGACTTTGCCTTGAAACTATAGTATCATTCGCTTGATCTCGACATCATGATTTTTGTATAAAGTAGTTGGTTGCCACAACACCATCAATTCATGAGCATCCCTTGTGTTATCCTCATCAATAGACTCAAAACTACTACCCACAATAGTGCATGTTTTAACACGAGCATTCATATTGGTGTTCAAATTCTAGATAGCAATTCAAAGTGACCCATCTTTTGCCTTCTCTTATCATGCATTTTCAACAATATCTTGAACATTGGTAGCATTCTTTTATGTTATTCCCCATAGGCCTCAAGTTGGTGAGCTCGATTTAACATCCATTCTTGGCTCACAACCTCACCTAATACAAATTTTTTTTCTTGTTGGGGTTCAAGCACTACCATTTTGAACTCACTTCCGGGTGATTCCATATTTTGCAAATCTTCATCATTATCCCCAAAGTGAATTTGATTGAGCGCAATATTTGAGACATGTTCATTTGCTCGGCATTGAGGATTTTTTCCATTAATTTGACCAAGAGGAGTGGACAAACCCGCCATGGGTTACATGGCACGATTTCTCTCCTCTTCTTCGTTAGCCCTTGCATCCATAAATCCTTGCTTGATAGATTGCACATCTTTCTCTTGGGTTTCTAGCGAGGCCAAGAGGGTTTGGAGCTTGGAACATATTATTTCTTTTCTTGCTAAGTCATGGTTCATATTAAGATCATAAGCACCACTAGCAATATTAATAGTACAAGAGGAGGGAGGAAGACGATTATCATTAGGGCATTCACTCCAATGTCCATTACGACCACCACAAAAATAGCATTTGCACCCATCATAGTAGAAATAAGGTAAATACCTCCCTCTTCAAGGGCTAATTTTACAGCTTTGACCAAGGTGGGATCCTCCACAATAAACACAATAGTCGAGAATATGCACTGGGATGTAACCACCAACATTTCTAGCATTCTAAGAATCCATGGTATCACTCAACAAAATAAATGTAACGACTGGATCTATCGTTATGGTTGAACCATTCGTGCCAATTCTTAGAGAGAAAACTCTGGGTTTGGAAGTTTGAAATTCTGGGCTAGGCTAGTCTCGGCCAGTTTTGGAGTGAGGTATGATCTAGGGAAATTCGGGTAAGGATTGGGTTAAATGCATTAATTTGAGCTAGTTTTCTATTTAGCTAAGACATAAAGGAGTCTAGGGGACTTTTCAGAATTGAATTCCGATAAGTAGAACTCCCAGAATTGAGGTTGACGTGAAAGGGTTATTCTGGAATGTTGAAAAAATGAGTGTGTTATAAAATGAACCAATTTTGGATACTTTATGACTTTTTGTCCCGTGTTAACTACCGTAGCAGTTGACACTCTGCCATAATAACCTCCGTCGTACCAGAGAAAATATCGCTATAGCGGAGGTCAATGTCGGTCAGCCTCTGCCATAGCAGACGACTAGGCTATGGAGGTACCTCTATAGTAGAGCGGACTGCTATAGCAGAGTGTGATGGGGTTTAATGCAGAAAATTCCCCAAAATAGCTCAGTTTTTCTTGAAACATTTTGGGAGAAGAAGGGGGAGATTTCCATCTATTTTTCACCATTTTCATCCTAAAGGTAAGGATTCTACTCCCTAAACTACATAATATCTTTCCTACGCTATAAAATTTCTAGGGGTGGACTTGGGTAGAGGTTTGAGATAACTTAGGATTGGTGAATCCGAGGAAGAAGGGGAATTCTAGGGTGCTAGAATCTTGGGTATTGTTTATAGTTAATGGGTAATGATAACCATGCTTTAATTCTCTAAATGTATCGGTATACATGATAATCTTAGGTGAATTAATGAGGAAAAGCCCAAAAAGGGTTGGGATGATCATGGTTTGTCCTGGGGATTAGGATTTTGTATAATACGGGTAATTTAGACCAGTTAATTAACTATAGTGTTTATGTGTTTGTTTCTAGACCAAGAACAAGCAAGGGATCCTGAAAAAGGGAAAGCTTCAGCACTGTAGAGCTTAATTATTTGAGGTAGGTGATGGTTATTGATTCCTGTGTGCATTGTATATTTGTGTACCTTTGTCTAAGTATTTGTATGGTTTGCATTGCTTAGGGAATTATTTAGGAATGTCCAAAAGTCCTGTTTTCTATCTTGTGAAATGAACTAGGTGTTATTGCTTGTTGGTTTACAAGTGTTGATTGTTCATTGTTTGTGACTGTGGATTTGTGTGACATTCGATTGGCTCAGGTACCACACCTGGTACGGGTATACTAATGGTTGGCTTGGGTACCACGCCTGGTACGAGAATACTAACAGTTGTCTCGGGTACCACACCTAGTACGAGAAGTACTGACTGGTTGGATCGGGTACCACACCTGGTATGGGTTTACTTTATTGTATTATTGCATTTTTGCTAATGGTTCTCTGAGTGGACTTGGTTGTGTTTATGATTTGTTATTGTGCATATGGTCCTTGAGAGGCCGGGTTATCATCATATTGATTTGTGAGTTGGTCTTGGTGTAGACCGAGTTGCATGTTTGACACTTAGGTGTTGTCTAGAGGGGATCTAGGGTGGGTCCGAGATATGTAATGCGGTATAATTATTGTTTAAGGTGAATTATAGAGCATAGTTGTGAAAGTGGATTACATGTGGGGATAAGCTAGGGAGAGACTTGTAGTCTTGAATTACCTATTGGCTTGTTTGCATGTTTCCTGTACCACATACTTGACTTTTGTACTGTTCATATACTGTTTATTTGGAACTGGCTGATGATCCTACCAGTACACGGCAGTTGTGTACTGATACTGCACTTGCGTTTCTTTTGTGAGTACTGGAAATCTTTCGACGGTTGATGCACGACCTCACCTGTAGGCCTGACACTTCAAGACATCAAGGGTGAGTTGTTCGATCGAGCTGCCATGGTTTTTTTCTTATTGGTTGTATCCCACTTGTTTCAGGCTTACACTATTGCTTATTTTGGGGTTGCATCACCGTACTCTAGATTTGATAGCATTTTGGTATGATGACCTTCAAGTCCTAGGGGATTTTTCGACAGGTTATTTATTATAGTTTGTTTGATTTTGGTTAATTATCGCTAGTGTATTTCTTTGCACACTGGTTTTAAGCTGTTAGGATATGCTAAGGGTTGGGTTCTATTGGTTCGCTCATCCGGGGGTTAGGTGGATGCCACTCACGGCAGTCTGGGTCGTGACAAAGATGGAATTAGAGCCCTAGGTTTGTTGATCTCGTCGTACCAAAATAGGTCTAGTAGAGTCTTGCGGAACGGTACGGAGACATCTGTACTTCTCCGCGGGAGGCTATAGGACTTTAGGAAAAATATCTCTTCCTTCTTCCTTCGTGCTGTAACTTGATTCCAATTGGTATCTGGTGATACAAATTGGTATCTGACTCTTTCACTCTTCTGTCCGCAGATGGTTAACATCAGGAACAATGGAGCTAGAGTGATGGTCCCAGCAGCGAGCTCGGCTATCAGAGGTGGAGGCAGGGGTAGGGGCAGAGGTCAAGGTAGAGCCACACCCACAAAGGGTGGAGCTCAAGCTACAGCAGGAGCGTGAGAAGCAACTCCTCCCCCACCTCAGAAACAGGTTGTCGAAGATGTGGAAGTTGTTGTGGAGGATGATGGGGCACAAGCAGAGGCAACACCGGCTGGAGGTGCAGGCCTTCCCTCTGTGACACCCGAAGCATTTTAGCAGGCTTGGAACTTCTTGAGTGGTTTGGTTGGTGCCAGAGACACTCCCGCGGGTTTTGCAAATCAGGCTCTAAGCACTCAGCCAGTAGTCACTACGACTCCTAGGATGGATGCAACTTCAGGCTCCGGTGATTTCTTCAGGCCAATGCTAGGCCTGGTAATGACAGGAAGTGAACATGAGATAATGACCGAGTTTGTCAAGATGAAACCTCCCACGTTTCAGGGTACTAATAGGGAAGATGCTTATGAGTTCATATTGGATTTCTATGAGAGGCTGCATAATCTGGGCATTGTACAACAACATGGGGTTGAGTTCATTCAATTTTAGGTGCAGGGTGATGCCAAGCAGTGGTGGAGATATCATGTGGAATGTCGATCATCTGGTTTACCCCCACTGACTTAGGAGCAGTTTCACGCTCTCATATTAGAGAAGTAAGTACCCCTTACTCAGAGATATCGGAAAAAAGATGAGTTCTTGAATTTGGAAAAGGGTAGCATGTCGGTCTCTGCTTATGAGGCTAAGTTTCACACTTTGTCTCGTTTTTCTACACAGTTATTGGGTTTCGAGGAGGAGCAGGTTCAATTGTTTGTGAAGGGTTTGAATACTGAGCTTCATGTATTGTCCGTGCATATGACTTCATCAGGGAAAGGCTTCAATGAAGTGACAGATTATGTAAAGAAACTTTAGGGAGTGAAGCAAGCGGGGCAGGCTAAAGTGTTAGCCAAGAAGCCCTAGAATGAGGGAAATTATAGTGGTTCGTACTCCAGGGGCCAGAATCAACATATATATATTCAGCCCTTCCTATTCAGTCAGCTCGGGTAGCTGCTACAGGTGGTCGTCCGGGAGCTAATCACCAGTTTTCAGCTCCTAGAGGCCAGGGAGCCTCTTACACATCTGCCAGCAGGCCTGCACTTGATCGTGGTTGCTTCCATTGTGGTTATCCGGGGCACTTTAAGAGGGAGTGCCCTCACAGGCAGACTGGTAATCAGGTTCAGCAGCAGTCTAAGGCTATGGTCCTGGCAGGTAGAGGTGGTTATGCTAGGGGTCGTCCACAGGGTGGGCGAGGTAACTTTCAGGGAGGCCAGGGAGATAGAGGAAATGGCGGCACGAGCAGGGGTGCAGCGCAGCCAGCCAAGGAAGTTGCCCGGATTGATGATCACGCTCACTGTTATGCATTTCCAGGAAGGTCTAAGGCTTAGGCATCTGACGCAGTGATCACATGTACTATTCTTGTCTGTGATAGGATGGCTTCAGTACCTTTTGACCCAGGTTCTGCATATTCATATGTGTCTGTGAAATTTGCTATAGGTCTGGATTTGACTTGTGATATCCTTGATTCCCCTATCCATGTTTCTACCCAGTTGGAGAGTCAGTGATTGTGTCTCATGTTTACCATAATTATTTTGTTGTGTTTGTGGGGTTGCATACTGGGGTAGACTTTGTAATTCTGGATATGGTAGACTTCGACATCATTTTGGGCATGACCTGGTTATCCCCTTATCATGCTGTGTTGAATTGTAACACCAAGTCTGTGGCTCTAGAAATTCTGGGTAAGGATAGACTAGAGTGGGAAAGAGTGTACAGGGCCAAGCCGGTCAAGGTGATATTGTTTGTTTCGACTAGAAATCTAGTGGGGAAGGGATGTCTACCCTTTTTGGCTTATCTCCGGGATGATAGTGTGGAGTCCCTATCTATTGAGTCAGTTCCAATTGTTTCAGAGTTTCGAGAGTTGTTTCTAGCGGATTTGCCTGGTATGCCTCCGGACAGGGATATCAATTTCTATATTGACTTAGAGTCAGGCACTTGCTCAATTTCCATCCCTCCTTATCGTATGGATCTGGAAGAGTTAAGGGAGCTTAAGTATCAGCTTCAGGAACTCCTAGATAAGAGATTTATCCATCCCAGTACTTTGCTTTGGGGTGCTCCAGTCTTTTTTGTAAAAAAGAAGGATGATAGTATGCGGATGTGCATAGATTACAGGCAACTGAACAAGGTCACCATCCGGAATAAGTACCCTTTACCCGATATTGATGATCTTTTTGACCAGTTACAGGGTGCATCTATGTTTTTGAAAATTGACTTGAGGTCGGGATATCATTAGTTAAAGATTAGGTCTGAGTACATTCCTAAGACTACTTTTCAGACTCGGTATAGACATTATGAGTTCTTAGTGATGTTGTTTGGGTTGACCAATGCACCGACAACATTCATGAGTTTGATGAATGAGGTGTTTAAACCTTACTTTGATTCGTTCGTCATTATTTTTATTGATGATATTTTGATCTACTCCAAGAGTAGGGAGGAGCATGCTGAACATCTCCGTATAGTGTTGGACATTTTGAGACGTCAAAAGCTTTATGCGAAGTTCCCCAAGTGTGAGTTTTGGTTGACTTTGGTCGCATTCTTGGGGCATGCAGTGTCAGAACAGGGGGTGATGGTAGATCCCCAGAAGATTGAGGCAGTCAAGAGTTGGGTCCGGCCTAGCTCTGTGACTGAGGTGAGAAGTTTTGTGGGACTTGCAGGCTACTATTGTAGGTTCGTCAAGGATCTTGCATCTATTGCTACCCACTTGACAAGGCTGACTCAGAAAGATGTACCATTTGTGTGGTCCGACAAGTGTGAGGAGAGCTTCCAAAAGCTCAAGACACTCCAGACCACGGTTCTGATTTTGTCTTTGCCGGTTGAAAGTAAGGACTTTATTGTTTATTGTGACGCTTCACATTCTAGTTTGGGTGCTGTGTTGATGCAGGATAGGAATGTGATAGCCTATGCTTCTAGGCAGTTGAAGGAGCATGAGAGAAACTATCTGACTCACGATTTGGAGTTGGCAGCAGTGGTGTTTGCACTCAAGATTTGGAGACACTATCTTTATGGTGTCAAGTGTGAGGTGTTCACCGACCATCGCAGTCTGCAACATGTCTTCACTCAGAAAGACTTGAACCTGAGGCAAAGAAGGTGGATGGAGTTGTTAAAGGACTATGATGTGACCATTCAGTACCATCCGGGTAAGGCTAATGTTGTGGCAGACGCATAGAGTTGGAAGACCATTAGCATGGGCAATTTGGCTTATTTGGGGGTGTCACAATGAGTCTAAAGATGCCCATAACACTATAGAAATAGCCGGGCCAAAATTTTGGGTCATCAGCGGGCCTGCGAGCCTTGCAACTCGAAACTGAAAATGAAAACTCACATTATTATCACCAAGATCATGGGAGAACATGAACGGAAAATCAAGAATTTTTGGCAACAAATTCGAGCTAAAAACATCCCTTAAAGCTAGGAACCCAACAATGGAAATTGAAGGAAAGAAAACCAGAAATTTGCAAGAATCACCTACCAAAACGGAAGAATTCAGTCAAGAATGTGAATAAGAACGAGCCTGCCAAGCATGCACTTTACCCGGAATAGAATCTACGACCAATTTTCGAGCTTGAGAAGATGGCAACAATGGTGATTTAAACCAAAGGGGAAGACAACTATGGAGAAGAGGAGAAACTTACCAAAACACAAACAGAGCAAGAATTTACCGAGGGTACAAGAATTCTTCAAGGGTGTAGTGGTTTGGAACAATTTAGAGAGTGTTTAGGGTGTTATAGAGTTGAGGAAAATGAGAGATGAAGGCTGGAAAAATGAATTGGAAAAGTTATATACTGCCAGGGGTCCTTCATCGCGATCGCGAAGGGACCTCTCGTGGTCGCGAGGACCACGCTGGCTAGACCTCGCGATTGCAAAGGCTAGCCACGCGGCCGTGAAGAATAGCAGGGGAGAGGCTGTATCACAGTCAATAAAGGACATCGCGATCGCAATGAACAAGGGACTAGGTGCTTTATTGCGGCCGCGAGGGAGGAGGCTCGCGATCGGGATTAAGGCCTGAGGCCTGCACCTGCAACAACCAAAAACCTGCGACTTTTCCACAACTCTACGAGGCATTCTGGACAAAATCGGAAACCAATTTGCAACAACTAATAATGCTAACAGAGTGGAAATGACATTCCGAACTCAACGGAAATGATGAAACTTCCAACGAGGTCATTTTGGAGAAATGTTGACCCAAGTCAACACTAACCAACACGCAACAAAATACCCGAAATGATCCCGGCTCACTCAGAACCTGAACCAACCATCTACCTAACCCAAACTTAAAATTCAGGAGCTGATGGAATCGTTAGATTTTGAGTCTGATGATCCGATCATCGAAAGCTGACTCAAGTTACACTTTCAACTCCAAATGGCTTGAAAATAAAAGAAGCAACACAAAACCCACACCGTAAGTTCTCAGGCCTCAACTTAAGGTCGAACTAGACCAAACTCAACGCTCTGGAGCTAACAGAACTGTCAGAAATCAATTTCGAGCATGTTAGCAGACAATATTGACTAAAGTCATTGATATTCTAAGTTAAGTCTCTAAAATTGGCAAACAGCCAAAACAACCAAACGAACGACCAGGGCATCGAACTACTGGTCCCAGCAAGCCATAATAGACTTGGAGTTGCTACAGGAAAGCTTTAACAATACACTGAATGCGTAAGTGTGAAGATGACTGGAAGGGTCATCACAGGCACCCACCCAACCTCCGGGTGAGCGAACCATCAACGACCCCGAACTTATCGTTCTAACAGCTCAAATCCTGTGGGCAAAGAGTAATTAGAAATAATCATCAGTAAATCAATTTCATAACACTACCCTGTGGAAAATCCCCCTAGAATCTAAAAGTCATCGTACCAAAACGCTACCAAAATCTAGAATGTGGGGATGCAACCCCAATATAAGAAATAGTCTAAGCCCGAAACAAGTGGCTACAACATAAACAGATAGAAATCAAGGCAGCCCGATCAAAGTAGCTCACCCTTGACGTCTAGAAACGCTGGGACTATAGGTGAGGTCGCATTTTAACCACTGGAAGATTGCCTGTACTCACAAAAACTAGCAAGTGCAGAATCAGTACACAACCACCGTGTAGTGGTAGGATCATCAGCCAGTACCAAATAAATATCATATGAATAGTACAATAATCAAGTAAGAGTACAAGAAACATGTAATAAGCCAACAAATATCCCTAGACTACAAGTCTCTTACTAGCTTGTACCCACATGTAATCCACCTTTATATCCATGATCAACAATGAATAGAAATCAATAATTATACCATTTCACATATCCCGGACCCACCCTGGGATCCCCTTAAACAACACCTAAGTGTTAAGCATGTAACCCAATCTACACCAAGACCCAACTCACACATACATAATTATAACCCGGCCTCTCAAGGACCATAAGCAAATATCACAATTCAGCAACACAACCCGGTCCACTCATGGAACCAACATTAAAATGCAACAATGCCATAAAGTAAACCCATACTAGGCATGATACCCGAGCAAACCAGTTAGTATTTCCTGTACCAGACGTGGTACCCGAGCCAACTGTTAGTATATCCCGTACAAGGTATGGTACCCAAGCCAACCATTAGTATACCCATACCAGGCGTGGTACCCGAGCCAACTGTTAGTATACCCATACTAGGCATGGTACCCGAGCCAACTGAATGTCACATAAATCCACAGTCACAAACAATGAACAATCAACACTTGTAAACCAACCAACAATAACACCTAGTTCATTTGACAAGTCTGAAAATAGGACTTTTGGACATTCCTAAACCATTCCTTAAGCAATGAAATTCATACAATTACTTAGACAAAAGTACACAACATACAATGCATACAGGAAGCAATAACCATCACCTACCTCGAATTAGTCAAAAGCTCTACTCAGCCGGAGCTTTCCCTTTTCCTGAAGTTCTTGGTCTAAAACAATACACAATAACCAAGAATCAATCTTTAGGGCCTACAATTTACCCGGATTATGCAATATCCTAAACCCCAGGCCACCCATGATCATTCCACCCTTTTTCCCGGGCTTTCCCACCATTAATTCACCTAGTTCTATAATTTTTATGGATACATTTAGGGAATTAAAAATCATATGATCATAATATAGTAAATTTAACAACACCTAAGAACTTCTACCCTTAAAATTCCCCTTTTCCCACGGATTTCACCATTCCTAGGTCATTCCAAACCTTTCCCCAAGTCCACCCCTAGAGATTCGTTGGCGTAGGAAAGATAGTACGGAGTTTGAGGAGTAAAATCCTTACCTTTAGGATGAAAAATGGATGAAAATCGCTCAAAATTGCCCTCTTCTTCTCCCAAAATGTCTTGAAGAAAAACAGAAACATTTTGGGGAAATTTCTGCATTAAATCCCATCGCACTCCGCTATAGCGGTCCGCTTCGCTATAGCGGTACCACCGTAGCAGAGTCATCCGCTATGGCAGAGGCTGACCGACGTTGACTTCCACTGTAGCAGTATTTTTTCTGCTACAACGAAGGTTGCTATGGTGGTGTGTCAACCACCATAGCGGTTGACACAGGACAGAAAGTCATAAAATCCTTACGTCCCAGAACAACCCCTTCACGTCAACCTCGATTTCGAGAGTTCTACTTACCCGAATTCGATTCCTAAAAGTCCCCCAGACTCCTTTATGTCTAAGCTAAATGGGAAACTAGTTCAAATAAAGACACTTAACCCAATCCTTACCCGAATTGCCATAGACCATACCTCGCTCCAAACCGGCCGAGACTAACCTAGCCCAGAATTTCAAACTCCCACTACCGGAGTTTTCTCTCTCTAAGATTGGCACGTATTATTCACCCGTAATGACGGACCCAGTCGTTTCAATTTTTCAATACACCTTGAATCCCCGATGGACCAAAATAACCCCTTCATATCAACTTCGATACCGGGAGGTTTACTTACCCAAATTCACTTCCAAAAAGTCCCCCGGCCTCTATGTCTCAGCTGCAAGAAAAACTAGCTCAATACAAGACACGTTACCCAATCCTCACCCAAATTTCCCTAGACCATACCTCACTCCAAAA
Source organism: Jaltomata sinuosa (assembly GCA_003996215.1). Lineage (NCBI taxonomy): Eukaryota > Viridiplantae > Streptophyta > Magnoliopsida > Solanales > Solanaceae > Jaltomata > Jaltomata sinuosa. The sequence continues at coordinate 224,025 of QJPP01007210.1, read as the reverse complement.
TCAACTGAGACTAGCCTATCCTAGAAGTTTCAACTCCCAAACCTAGAAGTTTTCTAACTCTAAACTTGGCATGGAAGGTTTACCCATAACAGCGAACCCGATCATTACAACAGATACCAATTTACCCATCATTCATCCCCGAATGATCAAATCCAAAAATATGGAGAATAAAAGAGGGAAAGTGTACTACCTTAATACTCAAACAAGTAAGGGTACTTGTCCTGCATGTCCTTCTCAGTTTCCCAAGTGGCTTTCTCAACCAGATGATGCTTCCATTGAACTTTCACTAATTTGATCTTTTTTTTCATCAATTTCTAGACATCCAGATCAAGAATTGCAACTGGTTCCTCTTCATATCGAAGGTCCTTGTCTAGGAATACTTCATCCCATTTGATAATGTAATCTCCATCCCTATGGTACCACTTCAACATAGATACATTGAATACTAGATGGACACCAGATAAACTGGGTGGCAGTGCTAACCTGTATTCCACTGGCCCTACCATTTTGAGAACCTCAAATGGACCGATAAATCAAGGGCTGAGCTTTCCCTTCTTATCAAAATGCATAACCCCTTTCAATGGTGACATTTTCAATAGTACTTGCTTACTAACCTGAAAATCCATGTCTCTTACGTTACAATCCGCGTATTTCTTCTACCTGCTCTGGGCCACTAGCAACTTGGCCTGAATGCCCCTTAATTTTTCCTGTTCTTCTCTTACCAAGTCTATGCCCAGAGGCTTTACATCACCTGCCTCAAACCACCCTATAGGTGATATACAACCCCTCCCATACAATGCCTTAAATGGTTCCATGTCGATATTGGAATGGTAGATGTTGTTCTGTGAGAACTCACACAACGGTAAGAGCTGGTCCCAATGACCCCCAAAGACAATCACACATGCCCTCAGCATGTCTTCCAACACTTGGATTGTCCTCTCTGGCTGACCATCAGTCTGAGGTGGAAAGTTGTGCTGAAGGTGAGTTAAGTGCCCAACTCTTCATGTAACTTACCCCAGAACTTAGAGGTAAACTGTATGCCCCTGTCTGAAATGATGGACATTGGTACCCCATGCAGTCTCATGATCTCCTTCACATAGATCTTAACCAACTGCTGTCCTGACCAGAATGAAATGAACTGACTTGGTCAGCCTGTCCATAATGACCCAAATAGAGTCATGCTTTCCTAAAGTCTTGGGAAGACCTACAATAAAATCCATGGCTATCCTCTCCAATTTCTACTCAGGAATAGGCATCCTCTGAAGTAGTCCTGCAGGCATTTTATGCTCATACTTGACCTTCTGACAATTATGACACTTGGACACGAAATCAACTATGTCCTTTTCTATCCCAGACCACCAATAAAGTTGCCTCAAGTCCCTATACATCTTGGTTATTCCCGAATGAATTGAATACTGCAAACCATAAACCTCTGTCAATACTGCCCATGCTGACTGTCTTTCGGCTCAATGCGTCTGCCACTACATTGGCCTTACCCGGGTGGTACTGGATGGTCACATCATAGTCTTTCAACAACTCCATCAATCTCCTTTGCCTCAAATTCAGGTCCTTCTGAGTAAATACATGTTGCAGACTGCGATGATTGATGAATACCTCACACTTGACACCGTAAAGATAGTGACTCCAAATTTTGAGTGCAAATACCACCGCTGCCAACTCCAAGTTATAGGTTGGATAGTTTTTCTCATGAACCTTCCTAGAAGCATATGCTATCACATTCCTATCCGTATCAATACAACACCTAAACCCGAATGTGAAGCATCACAATATACAATAAAATACTTACCTTCAACCAGCAATGAAGGGATGGGATATGTGGTAATAAGTGTCTTGAGCTTTTGGATGCTCTCCTCACACTTGTCGGACCACACAAACAATACCTCTTTTTGAGTTAGCCTTGTCATTTGAGTAGTGATGGATGCAAAATCCCATACAAACATACGGTAGTAACCTGCAAGCCCCACAAAACTCCTCACCTCAGTCACAGAACTCGGCCGGACCCAACTCTTGACTGCCTCAATCTTCTGGGGATCTACCATCACCCTATTTTTTACACCACATGCCCTAAGAAGGCGACTAAAGTCAACGAAAATTCACACTGAGAAATTTTCAAATATAATTTATGGTGCTTCAAAATACCCAACATAATATGGAGATGTTCATCATGCTCTTTCCTAGTTTTGGAGTAGATCAAAATGTCATTTATAAACACGATAATGAACGAATTTAAATAAGACTTAAACACCCCATATATCAAGATTATGAATGCTGCTGGAGCATTGGTCAATACAAATGACATCACCAGGAACTAGTAATGCCCATACCGAGTCTGAAAAGCAGTCTTAAGAATGTTCTCCGGCCTAATCATTAACTGATGATACCTTGACCTTAAGTCAATTTTTGAAAACATAGATGCACCTTCTAACTTGTCAAAAAGATCAACTATATGGGGTAAAGGGTACTTATTTTGGATGGTAACCTTGTTCAACTTCCTGTAGTCTATGCACATCCGCATACTACCATCTTTTTTTTTCATAAACAATATTGGAGCACCCCAAGGTGAAGCACTGCGATAGATAAAACCCTTATCTAAGAGTTCCTGGAGCTAAATCTTAAGTTCCCTCAACTCTTCCGGAGCCATATGATAAGAAGGAATTGAAATTGGGACAGTGCCCGGCTCAAAGTCAATACAAAAATCAATGTCTCGGTCCGAAGGCATGCCAGGCAAATCCGCCAGAAACACTTTTTGAAACTCTAAAACAATCAGAACTAACTCAATAGATGAGGACTCCACACTATCATCAGGGGGATGAGATAAGAAGGCCAAACACCCTCTCTGCACTAGTTTCCTAGCCCGAACAAATGATATGATCTTAGCTGGCTTAAGCCTGTACACACCTTCCTACTCTAGTCTATCCTTACCTAAAATTTCTAGAGCCACAGTCTTAGCATTACAATTGAGTACTACATGATAAGGAGATAACCAAGTCTTGCCCAAAATAACATCAAAGTCTACCATATCCAGAATAACCAAATCTACCCAAGTCTGTAAACCCACAAATACCAAAGGATAAGTGCGATAAACATGAGTCACAATCATGGACTCTCCAACCAGGGTAGAAACACTGATAGGGGAATCAAGGCTATCACAATTCAAGTCCAGACCCAAATCAAATTTCACAGAAACATAAGCGTAGGTAGAACCAGGGTCAAAAAGTACAGAATCCATCCTATCATAGACAAGAATTGTACCTGTGATCACTACATCTGATGCCTCAGCCTCAAACCTCCCTGGAAAATCATAACAGTGAGCCTGATCATCAATTCGATCAACTTTCTTAGCTACACCACGCCCCTACCCGCGCCACCATTACCTCTGTCTCCTTAACCTCCCTGAAAGTTACCTCTCCCACCCTATGAAAGACCTTTAGCATAGCCACCTCTACTTGCTGGAACCATAGCCTTAGACTGCTGCTGAGCCTGATTACTAGTCTATTTATGAGGGCAGTCCTTCTTAAAGTGGCCCATTTCACCCCAATGGAAATAACCGCGATCAAGTGTAGGCCTGCTGATAGATGTGTAAGAAGCTCCCTGGCCTTTAGGAGTTGAAAACTGCTAATTAGCTCCCGGATGACCACCTGCAGCAGCTGGCAGGGCTGACTGAATAGGACATGCCGAGTATACCAACTGATTGTGGCCCCTGGAGTACGAACCACTGAAATTTCCATTATTTTGGGACTTCTTGGCTAAAACTTTAGCCTGTCCAACTTCCTTAGCCCCCTCTAACTTTTTCACATAATTCGTTACCTCATTGAAGCTCTGCCCTGCTGAAGTCATATGCACGGATAACACCTATAATTCAATATTCAAGCCCTTAAAAACAGTGTAATCCTTTCCTCCTCAGAACCCAACAACAAAGTAGCAAAATGAGACAAGGAAAGAAACTTGGCCTCATAAGAAGAGACTGACATGCCACCCTATTCCAGAGCCAGGAACTCATCCTTCTTGTGATCCCTTAAGGTGAGGGGCACATACTTCTTTAACAATAGAGCATGAAACTTCTCCCAATTCATTAGAGGCAAGGTCGATGGCTGACTCCACATGAGACCTCCACCATTGCTTAGCATCACCCTTCAGCTGAAAAGTGATGAACTCACCCCCATGATGTTGCACCATGCCCAGCTTGTGCAGCCTCTCATAACAGTCCAATATGAACTCATAAACATCTTCTTTCTAAGTACCCTGAAACGTAAGAGGTTTCATCTTAAGAGACTTGGTCAACATCTCATGCTCATTCCCTGTCATAATCGGACCTAACATTGGCCTGAAGAAGTCATCTATGCCTGATGCTGTATCCATCCTAAGAGCTATAGTAATCACTGGTTAGGTGCCCAGGGCTTGATCTGCAATACCCACAGGGGTGGCTCCTACACCAACTAGTCCACTAAGAAAACTTCATACCTGCTGAAATTCCTCACGCGTCATAAGGGGAAAGCCTGCACCTCCAGCTGGTGTTGCTCCACCTGCTCTGCGTCCTCCTCAACAACAACCTGAACTTCCTCCTTAACCTAATCCTGGGGTAGGATAGGGGTCGACTCACGTACTCCTGCACCTTCCTGAGCTCCACCCCTGGCTGGTGCTGCTCTACATCGACCCCTGCCTTTCCTCTTCCTCTACCTACCTCTAACAGTCGGGACCGTTGCTGGGACCACTGCCCTCACTCTATTATTCCTCGTATTAACCATTGGTTGAAAAAAGTGAAAGATTTAGATACCAATATATATCACCAGATACCAATTGGAATCAAGTTATAGCATGATGGAAGAAAGAAGATATAGTTTTCATAAAGCCCTATAGCCTCTCAAAGAAAAGTACAAACGTCTCTATACCATTTTGCAAGACTCTTCTAGACCCGATTTGGTACGATAAGATCAATGAACCTAGGGCTCTGATACCATCTTTATCACAACCCAGACCATCGAGAGTGGCACCCACCCAATACCCCGGGTGGGTGGACCAATACCGACCCAACATTTAGCAAAGTCTAATAGCTCAAAACAAGTTGCATAAAATAAACTAATATTTCATCATCTCAAACCACTTTCATAACAAGAATCTGTGGAAAATTACTCCCTAGAACCCGAAGGTCATCGTACCAAAATATATACTAAGTCTAAAATACAGGGATGCAACCACAAAAATAAAAGAGAGTTTAAGCCCGAAACAAGTGGGCTACAACTAAAAGAAGAAAACAAGGTAGATCAATCAAAGAAGCCCAACTTTGAGATCTGGAATAGCTGGGACTACAAGTGAGGTCACGCGTCAACCGTCGAAAGATTGCATGTACTCACAAAAAGAAATGCAAGTGCAAAATCAGTACACAACCACCGTGTACTTGTATGATCATCGGCCAGCTCCAAATAAACAAGATATGCACAATAAACTAAAATAGAGTAAAGAACAGTAAACATGTAAACACGACAATAATATGACCAGACTACATGCAGAAATCACATTTCAAGAATATAACCCGATCCACTCATAGAACCATCGAGAGAATACAACTAATGCAAGTAAATCAAACCCGTACCAAGTATGGTACCTGAGCCAACCTTTTATAATTCTCGTACCAGGTGTGGTAACTGAGCTAACAAAATAGTATCCCATACCAAGCATGGTACCCGAGCCAACCAATAAGTAACCTGTACCAGGCGTGGTACCTGAGCAAACCGAATGTCATACAGAAATCTAATAGTCAACAACAATGAACAACAGTACACTTGTAAAACCAACAAGCAATAACAACTAGTTCATTTCACAAGACTGATAACCGAACAATTAGACATTCATAAACCATTCCCTAAACATGCAACTCATACAATACTAAGCAGTAGTACATGAACACATAATGCATATTGGGAAAACAATAACCATCACCTACCTCGAATTACTCAAAGCTCATTTGAACCAGAACCTTCTCGTTTTTTAAATTGTTTGGTTGTTCTTGGTCTAGAAACAAATATACAACAACTAAAATCAAATTGGCTGGCCTAAAATACCCAAAATATGCAAAAATCCCAATCCCCTGGCCAAACTATGATTATTCCACCCCTTTCCAGGCTTTCCCACTATAAATTCACCTAAGTTCATCATTTTTATAGATATTTTTATAGAATTATGGCTAAGTGATCATAACCCAACAATAATATCAAGACCTAAGAACTACTACGCCCTAGAATCCCCCTTTTCCCCGGATTCTTTCCTTCCTAGGTTAACCACAATCTTTTCCCAAGTCCAAGACTAGAAATTCTACTCCATAGGAAAGATAGTACTAAGTTAGGGGAGTAGAATCCTTACCTTTAGGATGAAAAATGGTTGAAAACAGAGTAAGTTCGCCCAAAATTGCCTTGCCCTTCTCCCAAAATGTTCTTGATGAAAACTGAACATTTTAGGGAAGTTTTATGCATTAAATCCCGAATCTTCCAATATGGAGGTCCATGCTCCACTATAGTAGTACCGTCGTAGCGGAACCATCCGTTATAGTGGTGCTGGCCGATGTTGACTTCTTTTATAGCAGTAATTTTATTGTAATAGTGGAGGTCGCAATAGCTATTTATCAAACGCTATGGTGGTTGACACGGAAAAAAATTCTTAAAGCTCCCCAAAAGTTCCCAGTTTACAACACACCTTGAATCCCTGACGTCCAAGATTAACCCCTTCACGTCAACCTCGATACCAGGAGTTTCACTTACCCGAATTCACTTTTGAAAAGTCCCCCGGACTCCTCTATGTCTTAGAAATAAAGAAAACTATCTCAATACAAGACACGTTACCCAATCCTCACCCAAATTTCCTAGACCATACCTCACTTCAAAACTAGCCGAGACTAGCCTAGCCTAGACTTATCAACTCGAAAACCCAGAAGTTTTTTACTCTAAACCTGACACGGAAGGTTTAACCCTAATGATGACCCTGGTCATTACAGGTATCATTGGTCTTATTTTAATGTGTAGTTTATGTTTACGAAAGTGTTATTTCACTTCGGGACTTCTCTGAGCGGTTTGGGCTTGGACATCGTCATTCCAGTAGCTTATCGTCGAACGACAGGTAGGTTATGGTTTAACTCTTCTAGACTTTGCATATATAGGATATAATTGTACTAATTATCATATTTGTGTTGGGTTTATTAGCTTGGTATCCCAAACCTTGTCCGCTTCTTCATGTCTGACTTATTTTCTTTCTTTTATGATTGTAGTATTTGTTGTAGTTGATAATATCACCCTTGTGGTCCTGTGTGGCCTTGTATTTGACTCTGGACCATATATGGTGTGTTATTTGGGAGTGTCCATGAGCCTCGGACATTGCTATTTTGATTATAGGCTGGTTATATATGTTGTAGAGCGATTGGAACCTGTGCAGGGCCGATAGGTTGATTGTCTGAGGTTGGGCTACTGTTTGTGATTGAGCAAGTCATCATCATGCATATAGAGAGGTTTTTCACATGTTTTACTATGGTTTTTTCTTCGGGACTATTATTGATGGTTTTGTAAACCTCGCATAGCCCTGAGGGTCTGTTTTTGGTAAAAATGGTTATAAAACGTTGAGCACTGGCTTTAATGAATCTTCTTGGGGTAAGAAATTTAAAAGGATGATTTTATCATTGTTTCCGTACTTACACTAGACTCGGCTGGGCCATATTGCTAGATTCAATTTCCTATTAATTTGAGATGATACTAGACTCGGTCAAACCAAGTCATAGATTGGTTTTACTACTGTTTTAGACCCGATTACCCCCGGGCACCCTTGATGGGGTTTTGAGACTTAATTCACTGATTTAGACCCGGGTAGAACCCCAGTCGTGCATTTTCAAGATCTGGTGACTTATTTGGATCCGGCTAAACTCCAAACGATTATTTTGAAGTTATTAAATTTAGTATGTGGTCTACGAGTAGACCTCCATGGACCCTGCTAGTCTAGGACTGGGGCTACATGCTGCGAGTGCCGAAAGAGGGGTGTACGATGGAGTAGAAGTACTCGGGGGAATCCCTTCCATGGATTCAGCCTCTATTGGGCCTTTTAGGTACCGGAGGGGGTAACATATAACACTACTTTCACTTTTGGTTTCAACATATCATATAATATCATCTATATGTGTAAGATTCCACCCTTGTCTACGGTCTTCTAAGTGTACACTCTAGTAGTATAGGATGTCGGAGGGTTTGTCTTCACTTATTTATGTTCCTCGGGTGTATGGGTGCCCGTTGGACTAGAGGTGGACCTATTTTTACTCTATCAAGATATTGATCCTTAGTGTGATTACATATGATAATTAGATATTGAGGGCTGTATTATATACATTTGGTTTGCTTGATGGCTATACTTGGGTTATCGGGTGGTTATTTCTGGCTTAGGAGTGATATTGTTAGCATGACTTGGGTTTTAGTCTTGTTTTCAAGCATGTTACCATTATTTTCATTTCCTCCTTCCCTTTGTACATGAGGTTACCAGTATACTGCCTATTTCTAAAACATCCTTTATATATATTGTTATTGCAAGGATCCCAGCTGCGTTAATTTTTTCATTCACCTGTGTTTGTGAGATGTATATTTCTGTTAGCTAGCCTAGTATGTTGTTTTCTTCTTGTGTCCTTCCGTGCTAGCTTCCGTAAACCTATTCATTGCTTCTGTGACTACTTGTTTCATTTTCGCTATATTATTTTTCTTATATTTTATACGCACCCAGTCGGCCTATGATACCTACTGGGTACCCATTGCTTAGCAATTGGTGCTCATACTACACTCTACATCTGGTGCAGATCCTAGTATAGGCCATCTCCATTGATCCATTGGAGACTCATGTGGGCTGATCTTTTGGACCATTCGAGATTAAGGGTGAGCTCTTGGCATCTTTTGTATCATGTACTCTTTTACTATTTAGAGACATATGTATATATTATTTTGGATGCTTTGTACTTTGTTGATGTATTTCTGGCTCTTATACTATGATACCAGGTTTTGGGTTTGGTGTAGCTTCTTCTTATGTATTTCTGTTGTTTATTTTGTTATCTTATTCCCTTGCTTTCGCCTTTTTACCGTTCCTCCGTATGCTTGTTGGATAGTAGCCCATTACTGACTATACCAGGCTATGGGGATTGGTTTGCCTACTAGGGGTTGTAGGTGCCATCATGACCAAGAAATTAGGTCATGACAGCTTGGTATCAGATCCTAGGTTTGCCAGTGTCACAAGTATAGGAGCCAATGTCTAGTATAGTCCTGTGGATCAGGGCGGAGACATCCATACTGAATCTTTGGGAGGCTACAATGGCATCTTAGGAAATCATGGACCTTTTCTTGTTTCTATCTCATGCGTAGTATCCTTGAATTTTTTTGAAATCTCACTTGTTCTAGTTCATTCCTTCACAGATAGTTCATATGAGATCGTCAACATAAGGCGGGGGTAGGACTTTGATTCCAGCACCCCTAATTCTAGCTAGGGGCCGGGGAGGTTGCAGAGGTAGAGCTAGGGGACGTGCCCGAGAAGCGACACTAGTTAGAGATCCTAGGGTTGAGGTTGAGCCCGAGTATGAGCCTGAGTTTGTTCCAGAGTAGCAACATGTGGACCAGGGGACAGCCCAGGTTCCACCAGCTCTAGTACCAGCACCAGTTTCTGTGCCAATTTCAGCGCCAACTCTTTTGTTAGATGTTCGGGGTTTACTTCTACAGTTATTGGGTATGATAGAGGGACAACCTTTACATGTGCATAGACATACCTTCAAGGGGAAACCCTGGGTGTACAGAGTTTAAGAGCGCAACCTGCTACTGCAGCTTCCCATGCCGAGGTTATTCAGGTTCCCCCTATTGCACAACCTCTTGCTCCTCGCCCAATTATGACAGAGACAGAGCAGAAGGCTTTGGGCAGATTCCTGAGATTGGCACAACCTAGATTTTCTGGTGCACCAGGTTAGGATCCCCATGATTTTATTACTACTTTTGAGGAGATGCTACATCATTTGGGGTTGTTGGAGACTCACAGAGTCGATTATACTACTTATCAATTAGAGGCCCTAGCTAAGTTATGATGGAGGGCCCAGGTTGCTTGCAGACCATCTTCGTCTCCTCCATTATCTTGGTCAAAATTTTATGAGGCCTTCATGGACAAGTTCTTACCAGAGAGATACATAGAGCATTGCAGGGAGCAGTTCACTAGACTTATGCAAAGATCGACATTTGTATTTGAGTACGAGACTCGTTTCCACCATCTTGCTCCATTTGGGGCAATGATCATGCCTATCGAGCTCGACAGAGTCTTTAGGTTTGTTTTGGGGTTGTCGACAGAGCTTAGAAAGCCAGGTGAGATATTAGTTGCCAGTGGTTGATCATTTCAGGCTATGATGGAGTATATTTGTACCATGGAGAATTTACATCATCGTGATCAGGGGGACAAAGATAAAAGGCCATGACATCAGGGTAGCTACAGTGGTTCCCGTTTTAGTGGTAGAGGTTCAGGCTAGTAGGGCCAAGGGTATCAGCCATAACAGCACCAGGGTCAGTCTAGTCGACCAGTTCAGGTATTGCTTCAGGCTTCTGGTAGCCCTCAATTTGAGTAGGGTCAGAGTAGGCAGCAGGGCTATAGTGGTCAGTCTTTGAGAGGTAAAACTTCTAGGGCATTAGGCTGCGGTGGCCATATAGGTTTGGCTGGTTCATCTCGAAAGTTTAGGCAATCAAGGCCTTGTTATGAGTGCGGAGTTATTGGGCACTATACTAGAGATTGCCCCTAGTAGGGTATAGTTCAGCCAGCCGCTCTGCTGGCTCAGCCTATCCGTGCAGTTCAACTACCATTTAGAGGGAGTGATGGCCAGACTAGAGGTGGTGGCCAGCATGGCAGGACAGGTGGTAGGGATGGCGGTCGATCGAGTGGTGATCATCGTCAGTTTTATACAGTCCCTAGGAGATCGGAGCTAGAGGCCTCGGATGTTGTGATCACATATATGATTTTTATATGCCGTCAGTCAGCTTTGGCTTTATTTGATCCTGGATCTACTTGCTCGTATGTTTCTGCCTACTATTTGCCTTCTTTGGAGTTGGCTACTGAGCTGTTATGTGTGCCTGTATCTGTTTTGACCCTAGTAGGAGATTCTTTAGTAGTGGATCTGATTGTGAGATCCTGTATGATTTTTTTTGGTGATTTGGAGAATTGGGGAGATTTGATAATTCTTGATATGTTAGACTTTGATGTGATTCTGGGCATGGACTGGTTATCCCGTCGCTGTGCGGTCTTGGATTGTTATGCCAAGACCATTACCATATCCATGCTCGGTGTATCCCTGTTTGTGTGGCAGGGTTCTATCTTTTGGGTCATGATGTCATCTACATAACCCCCTAGTAGACAAGCCAAAATCCAACAATACGGAAGACGATAATAATAATAAAACTAAGGAAAAGCGAAAGATATAAATGAAAAGACATGGCCAATAGCATATATACATACCAACGTATAAAATATACAAAAGATAGCCCTAAAGTGACCGAATAGAGAAAACAACACAATAACCAACTCGAACATGGTGTCACTAGTACAAGAGCAACCAAGCAAGGAGTAGCTATACAAAGGACACTGTCTATCCAAAATACAAAAATATAGACAAAATATACAAGATGGAAAGCATTTAAAGTCTCCAAAAGGGTCGGGAGCTCACTGCGGTCCTAACTGCAACAGGCCTCGAATGATAGGAAGGTCAATGAGGGTGGCTCATACTAGGTACTGTATCAGAAAAAGATGCAGAGTGTAGTATGAGTACCAAGACAATGGGTACTCAATTGGTATCATAGGCCGATCGAGTGTAGAAAGATAATATATAGATAAATTACAAGAAAATACACAAAATACAAGGATCCACCTAAATCTAGTTATAAAACTTTAAACAAAAATATCCTAACCAACAAGAAGGCAATAAAAATAAAATCAATACAAGCAACCGACAATCCATGTACACCCAAGTCGATGCAATGCTATGAGATATGATGTGATGCATGAATGCATAATAGTATAAACTTGGAATACCGCATTGGGTGCCCGAAATACCGCATTAGACTATGCATATATATGTATGTGGGCATATAGGAAGTAAAAACCTGGAATAATACATCGGGGGTCTGGAATACCGCATCGGACTATAAGTATATATATGAATGAGAATAAGGCCCAAAATAAAGCATCGGGTGTTCGTAATACCGCATCGGACTATGAGTATATATATATATATTTTAAAATAGCAGAGAAAAGGGTTCGAGAATATCCCTTGGACCGGCATAAAAGTAGTACTTTTCCTTTCCTTTCCAAAATCAGTAGTAAACCTAGTATAACCCGTTCAACATCCAAGAACCACAATACCCATAGTAAATCTCCAGATTTAAAACAAAAATCCTCGAAAACCTTCCTTTTCTGTATCGATAATATGCCATGTAGTATGAGCATGAAGTATCCATAATCACAGAAAGTAGCATACCACAAGGAAAAATAGGGCAAAATACCATTCAAAACAAGAGAACTGACCTGGAAACTCTGTTCAAATCCAAGCTATGTCCTCGGGCCTAACACTACACACAACCAACAATTTAAAGTAGAAGATAGCAGAAAATAATTACGGAGACCACTGCGAGCTTCTACTCTACCTCTAGAATCTCCTAAAAGCATACTAAGGATTCTATGCTAAGCATAACAACACTACGGGCTCCTAGACTAAGGATAGCATGAAAAGTTCTAATCTATGATCCTGGCCTAAATAGTATAAGTCACAAGATTTAAGCCTAATACTACCTAAAGTCCAACCTAACATCCAGTAACATATAATATATAAAACCTAACTAAACGCAGTCTAGAAAGTAGACCATAACCTACCTCAGGGATGAACTGCAAACACGAACCATCACTCGTATGCCTTCCCCTTTCGAACAGCCTCAAACAAGTACCACACTATCAAGAACATAAACTAGGTGTCAAGATGAGAAGAACGACACCCATATTGTACAGAGAACAAGGCCGAAAATTGGTTCGAAAAATGACCCTCAGTCCCGTGCAACGAATTAGAAAATAAAATTCACAATTAAGGTTGCGATGGGTTAAGAAACCCATGCTCAAAACTTGAGCGCGAATGGAGCTTGTTTTGGGGCCCAAAAGCAGCCCCAAAGTGCTACTAATTCGAGGATTTAAGATGCAGAATTACCAGATTTTTAAGACAGAGACTTACCAATTAGGGAGAGAATTACGCCAATGGAGTTAATCCCACGAACTTACGAACATGCAGCCCAAGTAACATATTCTACAAGTATTTATCCAAGCTCCAAGAATTAATCAACAATGGAGTTTTACTAAATGGAGAAGAAGAGAGCATTGGGGAAGGATAACTTACCAATTATCGAGAGAATACGAATTCCAGATGAACAAATGATTTACCCAGGTCAAGGACTGATTTGGAGCACTTTAGAAGCGTGTTTTGGTATTTAGTGTTGGGAGAAATGAACAAATTGGCTGGAAAATGAAGAGGACAACTTAAATAGCTATCTGGGTCCTTCATCGCAATCACGATAGGACCCCCTTATTCGCGAAGAAGAGCGAGCAAGACCATCACGGTCGCGATAGGCTAACCACGCAATCCCGTAGAGCAAGCCCCTGCCTTCTTCATCACGAATGCAAAGAGCAACCTCCATGATCACGATGGTCAAGGAACTAGACCATCGTGAATGCCATGGCCACCTTGCGATCGCGATGACCAAAATGGTCTGCAACTTTTATAGCAGCAACCAATAATTTTCATCAAGGACAAAAGTTTACCCAATGGACCCTCGGGATTCATTCGGAACTCGTGAACACAAACCAACCATGCTACCCTACTAGAAATAACATTCTGGACTTAATGGAATTGATGAAACTCCCAACGGAGATTGTTTTAACAAAAAGTGGGCCCCATGCCCAAAATTAACTCGGAACTCAAACCTTAAAACAAGTCCGGAAGCCTCAGGATCCAAAATCAAGGTACCTCTAGCACAAAGTCGACACTCCAGAGCTAACAACACTGACGGAATTTCCATCCGAGGCCGTCTTCTCCGAATGTTGAACAAAGTCAACCCTACCAGCCAAACTAGCTTGAAAACACAAAAAAGAACACAAGATCAAATTGAAAGTACTCAGACCCTGACCAATGGTCCCACTAGACCAAAATCCCTATTCTGGAGCTAACGAAACTGTCAGAAATTGATTTCGAGCATGTTTACCAAGAAAGTTGACCAAAGTCTAAGATTTCCTAAGTTCAAGTTCTAAATTAGGGAAATGGTCATAACGACGTAACGAATAGCCCGGGCATCGAACCGTCAGTTTCGACAAGTAATAAATGACCTGTAGCCACTATGAGAAAGCTCAAAACACAAAAAAAGCACAAAAATAGGAAAATAATCAGGAGGGTCATTACAGTATGAGTACCAATTGCTAAGCAACGGGTACCTAGTAGGCATCATTGATCGACTGAGCACATATAAAATATAAAAGCCATAAAAAGCAGAATACAAGAAGATAGTCACGAAAAACAAGAAAGAAGCACAAGGAAACTAGCACATGAGTAATCCAACCAAGAGTATATGAATAACATGCTAGCACAGAAGATACACATACACAGATTCTCAGGTGAAAGAAGGAAGAAGGACGCACCTGGGATCCTTGCAATAAAAGTATACATATAAAGAGAATTTAAAGAGATGTGCGGTATACCGGTAACCTCAAAAATAATAGTAAAGAAGGGATGCAAACCAACAATCAAACTAGAAATCATAGACTAACAGAAACAAGCCTAAGATCTCAAATACCAAGATAAAATAGTCGTAAACTACTCACAATTCAATGCCTAAGGTGGAATAACTAACCCAAAAAAATATCCAAATCTGCTACTCAATCTAGGATAAGAGAGGAATCAATAACCCCACAATCACTCAGAAATCTACATAATCAGCATCTCAGTACGATAGGACCCACTAGCTCCTCAATAATGTCAGTCCCAAAGATGGTGCCTCAACAGGCTAAAACCATTCATCCATTCGATACCAAAAGTCCATACTAGTTATACAAAATGATAGAAGTAAAATAATCTACTACAAGGCCCAACGACCTCCTATACAACCAAGGAACACAATTTAGTGAAAACAAACCCTCTGGCTGCCCACACAACCAGAGCATACACTGAACACACAACAAACAAGGGTGGAATCGGCGTGCCAAATGCATGATAATGATATGATCTAAAAGTAACTGATATGTTCTCCCTCAGGTACCTCAAGAGCCCATATAGAGGTAGGACTCATGGAAGGACTCCACCCATGTACCTATCCTATGCTATACACCTCTCATCTAGCACACGCAACCCAAGGCCCCTGGTCCAGGATTGATAGGGTCCATGGAGGTCTACTCATTGACCACATACATCGCCCAATGATCTCAAATAGTAGCTCATAACTCAAAACCTCGTAGTATATGCCCTGGATCAAACAGGGTCTAAAACAATAGTAAAAGTCTTAATAACCCTCTCAAAGGGTGCCCAGAGCATATCCGGGTCTAAATCAGTAATAAATCAAGTCTAGTGCTATGGCCCTGCCGAGCCTAGTATCAGTAGGAAAATCAAGTTTGAAATCATCCAAATCCCGTTTTATCATCATTTATATAAAAAAGAGCCCCCAGGGCCATGCAAGTTTTAGAAAACTATCTATAGTATGCCCAAAGCCAAAACAGTGATAAAACATGCAGGGAAAAACCTTTTTCATGGATGATATGCTCGCACACAAATATAAATTAGCCCAACAGCTCACAAACATTCCTACTGGCCCTGCACAGGCTCAACAACTCTACAACAGACATAACTAGCCTAAAATAAAATCTCTATGTTCGGGACTTGCGAACATTCCAAAATAACCCACCATCTATGTTCCAGAGTTAATATAAGGCCGCACAGGACCACAAGGGTAATATACAATACTACACGAATATTACAAGTAACGTAAAAAATAAATGGACAGAAAGGTGAACAAGGTATGGGGTACTAACCTATAACAACCCACCTAAGGATACTAATTAGAGCAGCTATAGTCTATATACACAGAGTCTAGATAGGGGAAACCATAACCTACCTATCGTCCGACGACTAGCTGCGAGAACGACGTCATCCAGGCTCGCACTGCTCCAGGAAGCTCCAAATTATGAAAAATACTATAAACACAATAATCTAAGTGTTAAAACAAGACTATCGATACCCATAATGCTTTAAACATGGCCGGGTCAAAATTTGGTTCACCAGTGGGCCCGTGGGTATCGCAACCCAAAACCGGAAATGAAAAATACCCATGTGTTTCTTACAATTCTAGGAGCGCATGATCACAATTATGAAGGAAATATCAACTAAGAAAAAGGCTTAGAACAACCTACCAACTACAAGAACCAAAAGGGATCAACGGGTGTATTTAACGAAATAAAAGAGGAACTCACCAAATTGATTACACAAAAATGGTCACGGGACCAAGAAAACCTACCCAAATGCCAAGAATCAAAGCTATAAAGGTAAATATGAAGGTGGAGCTTACAATAATGTAGGTTAGCAGATTTTGGGTGATGAAAACAAAGAAGAAGATACATATACTGCCAGGGGTCCTTCATCGCGATCGCGAAAGGACCCTATGCAGTTTTGATGACCACGCTGGCTAGACTATCGTGATCACAAGGACTATCCATGTGGCTGTGAACAACATAGAGGAACGGACTACATTACGATCACAAGGAGGGAGCCGCGATCGGATAGAGCAAGGAAAACATGATAATATCACGATTGCGATGAGGGACTTCACGATCGCGATGAGGTACTTCACGATCGTGAAGAGCAAAGGTACCAGATCCACAGGATGTTCATCACGATTGCATGAAGGGACTCACAGTCGTGATTAAAGCCTGAAGCCTTTACCTGCAACAGTTACCAGCAGAAAACTAGGAAGGGAAAGTCTCTGAGTCTCCCCACAAGACACATCCGGGACCCCGGGTACACAAACAAACTATGCTACTTGACTAGAAATGGCATTCTAAATCCAACAAAATTGATGAAAATCCTATTAGAGGTTGATTTAATGAAAAGTTCACCCCGCGCCCAAATATTAACCTTAGGCCAGCTATTTCCAAAATGAAACCCAATGGCTAAAATCAAGTCCGAAAGCCTCAAAACCTGAACTAATGGTCCCTCTAGCCTAAACTCAAAGTTTCAGAGCTAACAACACTTATGGAATATTCATTTGAGGCCGTCTTCTCCAAATATTGACCAAAGTCAATCATACAAGCCTAACTAGCCTGAAGCACAGAACGAGAGAGATTTCCATGCTGAATAGCTCCTAGATCCCAAACAAAGGTCCAACTAGACCATAGTCCATGCTCTAGAGCTAATGGAACTATCGAAATTTGATTTTGAGAACGACAACTAAGAATGTTTACCAAAGTAAACGATTTCAAAAGTTGAAGCTCTAAAATAAGGAATGGATATAAAGACCAAACAGATGGCATGGGAACCAAACTACCAATCCCAGCAAGTTATGAATGACTTAGGGTTGCTATAGACAATCTCTAGCAGTACAAGAAAGGCGAAAGCACGAGAATGACTAAAAGGGTCATTACAGGCAATCCGAGTGAGGATTGGATAATATATGTTAGGTCGAGCTAGTTTTTCTGCTAGCCAAGACCTTAAGGAGTTCGAGAGATTTTTTGGAAGTGAATTCGGAAGAGTAGAACTCCCAGTATCAAAGTTGACGGGAAGGGGTTATTTTGGAATGTCATGATTTGAAATGTGTTGTAAAATAGGCACTTTTGGGGGATTTTTTGAGGTTCTGTCATGTGTCAACCGCTATAGCGGTTGATACTATGCTACTGCATCTTCTGCTATAGTGGATAAATTCCCACTATAGCAGAAGGCAACACTGGTTAGCACCGCTATAGCGGTCGATTCCACTACGGCGGCACTGCTACAGTGGTGTACAGACTGCTATAGCGGAATAAGTCGGGGTAAATGCAGAAACTTCCCCAAAAAAATTCAGAGATTCTCAAGAATGTTTTGCGGAAGGGTAGAGGTGATTTTGTCGACTCCAAGTCAGTTTTCCACCAAATTTTGTCCTAATGATAAGGATTTTGCTCCCCTAACTTAGTACTATGATTCCTACATAGTAGAATTTTTAACTACGGGCTTGGGGGAATGTTTTGGTTAACCTAAGAAGGTAGAATCCACGGAAAAAAGGGATTATAGGTTGTGGAATTCTTGGGTTATGATTATTATCACTTATGCATGATTAAATCATCATTAATTGGTTAATGTAACCGTTAAATGGTAGTTTTTAGGTGGACTAATGGTGGAAAAGCTCTAGGATGGGTAGAAAGATCATGGGTTCACCTGAGAATTAGTATTTGAGTATAATTCGAATAATTTTTGGCCATTGGACTGATTTGGTAGGTTTTATCATTGTTAGACCAAGAACAAGCGAAAGCTTCAGAAAATGAGAAGGCTTCGGCCCAATAGAGTTTTCAAGCTATTCGATATAGGTGATGGTTATTGTCTTTCCAAATGCAATGTGTGTACATGTAACTTTAGCTTAGTAATGTATGTGCGGGTTGATTGTCGAAATTGTGATTGTGCATATTGATCCTTAAGAGACTGGGTTGTTACACCTAAATGTGGGGTTGATCCTTGGGTGGATCGGGCATTGTATGTTAACACTTAGATGTTGGTGTAGGGATACTTAGTTGGTCCAGGTGACATAAAATGGGTAAAGAGTTATTATTATTGTTCATTGTTTAAATGGATGTTGAAACTGTTTCATACGGTTGATAGGTTAGAAGGTAGACTGAGAGTCTGGGAATATATTACTGGTTGTTTTACATGTTTAAATGATTCACTCAGTTATGGTTTATTGTTCATATATTGTTTGTTAGAGCTGGCCGATGATCCTACCAGTACAGTGTGGTTGTGTACTAATTCTGCACTTTCTTTCCTTTTGTAAGTATATGACATATTCCAGTGGCTCTTATGCGACCTCAAATATAATCCCAGCGATTCCAGATTTCAAGCGTGAGCTGCCTCCTTCTGGCTACCATGGTTTATTCCAGTTCAGTATTAGTCAACTTGTTTCAGACTTAACTCTTTATTTTTAGGGTTGCATCCCTATTTCTAGACATTGGTAGATGTTTTGGTACAATGACTTTCAGTTTTTAGGGGTATTTCCGCAGAACCTTATTGTTTTAGAAATTTTGGGTTGTGAATGATAATTTATTTTAATGCAATTGATTTGAGCTGTTAAATTCACTTAGTGTTGGGGTGAATGGGTTCGCTCATTCGAGGGTTTTAGTTGGGTGCCACTCGCAGTTATTTAGTCCACGACAAAGATGGTATCAGAGTGTTAGGTTCATTGATCTCATCATACAAAAATGGGTCTAGTAGAGTCTTGCAGAAAAGTACAAAGACGTCTGTACTTTTCTTCGAGAGGCTATAGGACTTTAAGAAACTCTCTCTTCTTTCTTCCTTCGTGCTATAACTTGATTCTAATTGGTATCTGATGATACAAATTGGTATCTAACTTCTTTCACTCTTTTGTCCACTGATGGTTAATACCAGACATAACAGAGAAAGAGCGGTGGTTCCTATAGCGGGACCATAGGTCAGAGGATGCAGAAAGGGCAGGGGCAGGGGCAGAGGTAGGGGAACACCTGTCAGGGGTGGAGCTTAGGCAGCTGCAAGATCAAGGGCGGCAACCCCTTCCCTACCCCAGGATCCTATTAAGGTGGAAGTTGAGGCTGTTTTTACGGAGGGCGCGGAACAGGAGGAGGCATCACAGGCTGGAGGTGTAGTCCTTCCCCTATATCGCCCGAGGTGTTTCAATAAGTGTGGACTTTTTTGAGTGGGCTGGTAGGTGCTGGAGCCACTCCACTGGTACAACGGATTAGGTTTAGGGCACTTAACCAGCTGTCAAAATGGCTCCTAGGATGGATGCAACATTGGGTAGTTATGACTTCTTTCATCCGATGCTAGTCCCTATTATGACTAGGAATGAGCATGAGATGTTGACCAAAGTCTTGAAACTGTAACCCCAAACATTTTCGGGCATTGAAAAGGAGGATGCATTCGAGTTTATTCTAGACTGTTATGAGAGGCTGCATAAGATGGGCATTCTACAATAGCATGGGGTAGAGTTCATCACTTTCCAGCTTCAAGGTAATGCCAAGCAGTGGTGGAGAGCTCATGTAGAGTATCGGCTATCCGCTTTGCCTCCACTGACTTGGAGGAAGTTCCATGCTCTGTTCTTGGAGAAGTATGTGACCCGCACTTCGAGGGATCGTAAAAAGGATGAATTTTTGGCTTTTGAGTAGTGTAAAATTTGGTTTCAGCCTATGAGGCCAAATTTCATGCCTTATCACGTTATGCTACTCAAGTTCTGGGTACTGAGGAAGAGAGGATTCATTTATTGTGAAGGGCTTGAATATTGAGTTGCAGGTGTTGTCTATTCATATGACCTCGGCAGGGAAGAGTTTTAATGAGGTGACCAATTATGTGAAGAAACTAGAGGGGGTTAGACAGGTTGGACATGCAGAGGTGTTAGCCAAAAAGTCCCGAAATGAAGGTAATTTTAGTGGTTCATACTCCAGAGGTCACAACCAACAAGTGTATTTTTCTCGTCCTATTCAGTCAACCCTGTCATCTTCTACAAGTGGTCATCCGGGAGCCAGTCAACAGTTTTCAGCTCCTAGAGGCCAATGAGCTTCTTATACTTCTACTAACAGGCCTACTCTTGATCGCATATACTTTCATTATGGTGATTTGGGTCACTTCAAGAGGGAGTGCCCCCACAGGGAGGCAGGTTATCAGACTCAATATCAGTCTAAGGCTATGGTTTTGGTAGGTGGAGATGACTACACTAGAGGTCGTCCACACGGTGGGCCAGGTAACTGCTAAGTTGGTATTCTACCTCCTTATTTATCTTTTAATCTTATGCTCTTTCTAGTATAAAGTGGAAAAATAGTGCAATTGACACAGATTACTTCTATTTTACATGTTTCTATATTTTAGAAGTGTTTAGGAAGAATTCAGGCAAAAATAAGTAAAAATGGAGCTAACTGGAGTTGCTGGTCACTGGCAGTAAAATGTTCATCGCGATCATGATGAGTTACAACTCACGTGATTGTGGTCAACTAGAAGTCAATGCTACGTGACCGCGAGGGAAGTGTAACGTGACAATGATGAAGAAAGAGACAACACCTCACGATCGCGATGGTGAAGTCATGCGACAGCCATGAGGATATTCATAGACCATCACGATCGCGAGTTGCACTCAGACTGTGATAAAGAAGTCAGTAAATGTAGGATAGAATTGGAAAATCACATCTTTGGAAACCCCAATCAACATAAAACTCTTCTCAGCCATTTTTGGGAGAGAATTCTGGGTTTTTTACAATTGTTCTTCAACTAATTCATACTTAGTCTTAGAGTGAACAACTTAGGGCTAGCTTGGGGAGCAAGTTCATACTTCAACACCATTGAGTGAAGATTGGAAGCTTTTATTGTAAAATTATTTGTTCCTTTCTTCAACTCTTGCTTTGTATTGCTAAATCTATTGGTGTGTTGGTTGATTTGAGATTTGGATATTATGTTAGATATAAATAGTATTTGGGTATAATTTCTTATCTTGTGCTATTACAATTTATTAAATATTTTCTAGTTTATGAATTGGGTCTTTGAATCTCTAATTAATCTTGTGCTTGAATTAAATCTGAAGGGAGTGATCAATCCTTGGACTTTCCCTTTTTACCTTGATTTGGCCTGAGAGAGTGAATTAAGGTGGGGAAAGATTGATTAGCACTAACTTGAGGCTCTAACCCTTATTTAAGGAATTAGCTAGAAATAGTAATTCTAGTATTGCCATAATTGGTAGATCTTTGTTAACGCTTAGCTGGGTTTGAGAGAACTGATTGAGGTATATTTGTCGATGGTCAAGAGACGTTGGTAAATTATCGATACTTCCAAGGCTTGTTTTATTTGACCCATGATTAATCTAGTTTGTATTTGGTAAACTTGTAATGGATCGTATGGATTTGAAGTAATAACTATTCTCAAATCTCCTTTGTGATCCTTGCATTGGGAGACTTGGTCGACCTCACAATTACAACATCGCTCGCGCTTTCGTCTACAAACCCCCTAATCATTTTACTTATTTTGCTCCTTGAACATGAATAAGTTGCTTTAATTCTTTACTATCTCAATCGCAATTACATTGTTCTCTGTGGGATCGACCCCGACTCCTATTGGGAATATAAATGTATTTTTCTCTGATGATTGCAATCACCTCCTAACAGAGAGTGTATTTGAGCGTTATAAAAAATGACATTGTTATCGGGGAATTGTGTTTGAGTAGCCTTTTTGATTGTTAATTGAAATCACCTTGTAGAATGTTTATTATTTTATTTGGTTTGTTGTTTTTGTTTATTGAGAAGGCAGCCCATGAGCAAAATGGGCGACAATGAAAGTGTCAATGGATTCATGGATGCAGCCAATGAACCCTTAATTCAAGGAGGAGTAGGTGCAATCCGCCTACCTCCCACTATTGGAAACGCGATGTTCCACATCACTAGCACTATGCTCCATCTTATACAAATGAAAGGGATGTTTGGAGGATCAGCACACGAAGATGCAAATAGGCACATTCAAAACATCATTGAGATATGCCAACCTTTCATCTTCCAAAACATTCCCCAATAATCTATTCGATTTTGCTTATTCTCGTTCTCTCTAATGGGGGAAGCCACGACGTGGTTGGAAGAACTACCGAATGGGTTAATCACCTATTGGGATGAGTTGGTAGAGGCTTTCACGGTTAGATTTTTCCCTTCATCAAGGATGATGTAGCTGAGGGATGATATTACCAACTTTTGCCAACTACCCGATGAGCCTTTGCATGAGGCATGGTTAAGGTTTAAAAAGAAACTCGTGTTGTGTCCTAACACGGTTGGAAAGATAATAACTTGCTACAAAGATTTTATAGGTCTTTGAACTCAATGAACAAGTCAGTGGCCAACAACCTCAGGGGTGGTACCTTTATGGACCAATAATTTGTTCTCGCCTCGGACGTCCTAGAAAGAATGACCAAGACTAATCGAGCTTGGCACACGAGGGAAGCTGATGTACCTACCACGGGAGTGACATCATCTATTTTTACAAATGAGATGCGGAGAAAGGATTAAGAAAGGGATAAGATGATGGCTAAGATGATGACACAAATTGACTTATTGGCAAAACATATGATAGGGGCCAGAAGTGCAAAGACTGTGAATGCTGTGAGTACACCAGAGATCAGGGCTAGTGATGACGAGCTAATGACCATTGTGGATGGTAAACTTTGCTATTTGTCAGTGGGTTCTCATCCAGGGTATTATCGTCCGAGGGATGAGAATCAAGGTTGGATAAAGGACAAGGAAAGAGATGATAATTGGAGGGGCCGTGACAAAGATGGTGATATATACAATCACCAGAGTTCCAATCCATACGTACCTCCAAATAAGTCAGACACCTTGTATCAACCCACCACAAGAAATCTCGGTAACTCGAAGATAGAGGACATGTTGTCCTTGGTTTTAAAGAGTGTAGAGTGATGAACGCTCAAATCATGCTCTCCAAAGTAGGAGGTCACGGCGATCGTGCAGCAAAACAAAATTTATAATCCCAACCAGTGTTGGGGTCGTACCCAAGGGACTTGAGCTAAATTGAGATTGTACCTAATTGAGTTCAAAGTTAGAGTAAATGCTCAAAATAACAAGTAAAAGGATGGGGGGAATTGGGATGTTGTCACTACAATCGTAATTCAATTAAAAAGCAATAAAACTAAAACGGGTATACCAAGTTGATTAGATGACTAGGGATGCATATCCGATGGGGCTTTAGTTATGGGATAGGGTGATTATCAACTCATACTTATTCTTGCTTAATGACATAAGTAGCATTGGTCATGGGTAAGAATTTCTTATCTCTCAATCAACAATCTTATATCCGATGATATTGGTTAGAGCATCATCAGTTTGATCAATAAACAACCAATCTAAGCTTGGGGAGGTCACATTATCTCTAGTTTAGACCCTTAAATAGGTTATTCCATCAATACGAGCTATCTCTAGCCTCAAATCTGAGTGGAATCCCAAGTTCCCACTAGTAATTTCACATCCGAAACCATGAAATCCTTTCTCAAGAAATCACACAATCAAGTAATGAAAACTAATAGTTGCAACCACCAATTTTAGGATTAAAACTTGGTGAAATTACTAGACCCATGTCAATTAAGCAATTATAAGCAAGAAGAAATAAGACCCACACCCATTTGTTAAGCACCCATCATCAATACACCCCTAGACAAGAGAAATTAGCCACTTATAGCAAGAGAAAAAGAGATACCAGCTGGGTAATTCAAAATCTCCTCCATTAGAGCTAAATCTCAAGTTCTAGATTCAATTTGATCACACAAGTGTTAACCAAGAGAATTAGATTGAAACCCTTTTCTCAATGGAGGTGAAAAACTTAGTTTCCAAGCAAAAAAACTCTTCAGAATATATGGAATGATAAAAGTTATTTACAATTGTGCCTGAATAGGCCTTTAATAGTTTCCCAAAATTCCACTAAAAATTAGGACAAAATTGCCCTTCGAGAGGTGTGCGGTGCGACGTGCAGTTCACACATTGTGATGTGCGTGTCGCACACTGCCTTGGGAGCTCCATGCGAAAGGGGTGCGGTTCGCAGCTTAGGATGTGCATCGCACAACGACCTCACCACTTAACAGACTCTTCAGGACTTTTGCAACTTTGTGGGGAGGAGGTGCGGTTCGTACCTCAGCTTGTGCGTTCTGCACATCCACCTGTCACGACCCAATTTCTCGGTCATGATGGCACCTACAACCCCCGGTAGGTGAACCAATCCCCGTAGCCCAGAACAGTTAATAATGGACTACTATCTAACAAATAAGAGAACAAGATGAAGAGAACAGATAAAAGGACTATAAATACATACATATGCGGAAACTAAACCAAACCCCAAGACCTGGTATCATAGTATAGAGCCAAAACTACATACATGGAGTGCAAACGATCCAAACAATATATACAGATGTCTCTGAATGGTAATAGAGTACAAGAAGCAAAAGATAAACAAAAGCTAAGCTCTGATCGCCAAGAGCTCACCCTTAGTCTGAAGTAGTCCCCAACAGATCTCCAAGCACGAATCACAGCGATCTAACAGCGATGGCCCACGCTAGGATCTGCACCCAAAGATGCAGGGGGGTAGGGGTGAGCACCAAATGTGAAGCATAAGGTACCCAGTAGGTATCATAGGCCAACTGGGCATATATAAGATAAAAGCGTAGTAATAGACAGATAGAAGCAAGCAGTCACAGAAATCAACGAAAGGTACACAGGAACTAACGCAGAGGGAAATCAACAGAACCACATGTGAGGCTAGTAAGCAGAACATACACACCATAGGCACAGGTGAAAGTAAGAAATAACGCACTTGGGGTCCTTGCAATAACAGTGTATACAAAATAAGTTTACGAAATGGACGGTATACCGGTAACCTCAAGTGTAAGAAGAAGAGAGAAAGAGTAATGATAGGCATGCTCAGAGACATGTATCAAACTCAACTAATCATATCAATCTCAAATCAAGAAACTAACAGTCTAGCAGTAACCAATCTCATACTTATCCATAATAAAGAACAATTATGTAAGTAAATAGCAAAAGTCTACCTACAGTCCTCCGGCCGCCCATACAACCGAGGAACACAAACAAGTGAAAACAAACCCTCCGGCATCCCATACTACCGGAGCGTACAATCAACAAACAACAAACAAGGGTGGAGCCTCAACAATGAATGATATGATGCATGAAGATCTCAAGTGAAATGGTATCTCTGTATGTACCTCCTCCGGCGCCGATCCGGCCCAGCAGGTAGGTTCCATGGAAGGACACTGCCCGTATACCTCTACTCCGCCGTATACCCCTCCTCCGGCACACGCAACCCGAAGCCCCTGACCCGGATGGCAAGGTCCATGGAGATCCCAGACCCCATACTAAAACTCAGTATCAAAACATGTCGTCCGAAAGCAAGTCCGGTATCAAGATAGAGACCCAATCTCGAATATGCATGCCCAGACCCTGTCCAGGACTAAAGTAGTAGGAAAATATCTCAAAAACCCCTCCAAGGTTGCCCGGGAATAACCGGGTCTAAACCGTAAAAAGTCATCTCAGGTGCTCGGTCCGATCGAGGCTAAAAATCATCTCAAGTAACAAGAAAACTCAACTAGCACCCCGGCCCTGCCGAGTCTAGCGATAATCGTAAAACTGATGATTTTAAACATAATTTTACTTTCCTTTTATCCAGAAATATTCACAAGTTAAATCAAACCATTTCCAAATTATTTCCATAAAAAACGGGCCCCCCGGGCCATGCAAGGTTTAGAAAATAGTGCCAGTAGGCCCTAAGCCAAAACCATAGTAAAACATGGATAAAACCTCTTTATATGCATGAAAATGGTATGATCACACACAATAGCTGCCCAGCAGCTCACAATCAACCTATCGACCCTGCACAGGCCCACAGCTACTCAGCAAGCATAACCAGCCTAGAAGGATAATTTTATGCCCGGGACTCGCGGACATTCCCAAAATCCCACCTTCTATGTTCCAGAGTCAACAAGGCCTCACAGGTCCACAAGGGTAAATAAAATATATCGGCAAATACTACAAGCAACGGAGAAACAAAAGAAGGCGGACATGAATAAAGCGGTCGAGGTCTGTGGTACCAACCTAATAAACCAACCCAAGGATGCCCATTAATACAATTTTATTCTATATATGCGGAGTCTAGAGAAAATAAACCGTAACCTACCTGTCGTCCGATGACAAGCTACTAGAACAACGATGTCCAAGCTCGAACCACTCCGAGAAAATCCAAAACTAAATCGGAATCGGATTTGGGCTTGAATAACTTGACGTAGATAATTAACTTCTTTTGGGGACTAAACACAACACCAAAATATTTTCCTCAACATAATTCTGAACCCCAAAATCAAATTGCTGAAGCGCCCACTACAATCTCAATCCACTACAATTTCAATCCACCCACTTGGATTGTGAAAAGGAAACATTCTGATTGTAGTATTTAGGAAGGAATCAAACAAAGGATATCAATTAAGTGCAAAAGTGATGAATTGAGGCCATCTGTTAGTGATTCTTATGTGTTGGACTATTCCTCCACTTCCACGTGGAAGTGGAGGTATTTAACACCTCATCACTTATTTCGTTATATAAATATTCGGGTATTGCATAGATTCGTGGTAAAATAAATATAATTTTTTAAATATACCATAATAATTAGAAAATTATTTCGAATAAAACCTACTATATTATAATAATAAATTTCAACATAACTAAATTTACTATCTCCGTTAAAATATTACAATGTATAAAAACCTTATAAAATAAATACATATACAATTATATCGTAACAAAAATATTTTTCATAAACCTTTAAAATATTTTAAAAAGGTAATAATAATATAATTTTTACCAAATTCAACCTTTAAATAAAATATTTTCAAATACACACGATGTTAATAAAATTCTTAAACCTGGACTCGCAATTCACCAACGCACGATTTTGATACTCAAGAACTCTCTTGGAATTCTCCCTTATGTTTTCTCACTATTTCGGAACTGAAATGGCGTTTTAAAACGTGAAGTTGAGGCTTAAATCGAGTTTAACCCGACCCGGTTCGCGACCCGGTTTGCAACCCATTTTCTGCCAGACAGTCCATCGTAAAACAGTCATAACGTTTTACTCCGGGATCAGTTGGATGTGAAGTTTTATGCATTAGAAACTAGACTCGTAGAACTTCGATTTGGTATTTTGGGGGACTTCTAACTCTTTATATATTGAGAGAAAAGCTCCGAGACATTTTACCCAAAGTTCAGAAAATTTATTAAAGGAGCTTACGATAACTTTTACCGACTTACTTGTCTTCAAAACTTATAATGCGACCATACAAATGGACCCGACACCGTACTACTGGTCCTGACGAGCCTTAAGTGACTTGGGACCGCTACAAACAAACTCTAACGGTTCAAGGAAAACGTATACGTGGAAATAACCGGAAGGGTCATTACATCATCCACTACTAAAAAAGACTTTCGTCCTCGAAAGTCAAGGTCAAGGGGATACCTGAAGGCTAAAATAGCTGCGGATATTGGGCCCGCATATCTCTCTCAGTCTCCCAGGTAGCCTCCTCGACTGGACGGTGCCTCCACTGAACCTTAACAACCGGGATCTCTCGAGACCTCAATCTCCTGACATCTCTGGCCCAAATAGCCGTCGGCTGCTCAACAAAGGCTAAATCCTCACCCAACTGAACTGAATCCCACTGCAACACATGAGACTCATCTGGGACATACCGACGTAATATCAAAACGTGAAATACAGGATGTATAGCCGAAAACATCGGAGGCAAGGCTAGCTGATAGGCAACGCTACCAACCCTCTGAAGAATCTCAAACGGCCCAATGTACCTGGGGCTAAGCTTGCCGTGCCTACCAAATCTCATCACGCCCTTCATGGGCGATACACGGAGAAACACCAAGTCATCGACACTAAACTCCAAGGCACGAAGCCTACGATCAACATAACTCTTCTGCCTGGTCTGAGCTGCCCGAAGTTTGTCCTGAATCACTCGGACTCGGTCTAAGGAATCTCGAAGAAAATCTGTGCTCTGTGGCCTAGCACTAAAACCATCAACCAACCTACCGGTGATCTTCAACGCCTGCCATACAAAGCCTCAAAAGGTGCCATGCCGCTACTCGAATGGAAGCTGTTATTATAAGCAAACTCTGCCAAGGGAACAAACTGATCTCAAGAACCTCCAAAGTCAAGAACACAGGCCCGAAGCATGTCCTCCAGGACCTGAATGGTCCTCTCGGACTGGCCATCTGTCTGAGGGTGGAAAGCGGTACTAAGATGAACCTCTGTACCCAATTCTCGCTGAATAGCCCTCCAAAACTGAGATGTGAACTGAGTGCCACGGTCTGAAATGATAGAAGCTGGGACCCCGTGCAACCGAACAATCTCACGGAGGTAGATCTGAGCTAACCTTTCTGCGCCATAAGAAGTCTGAACCGGCAAGAAATGTGCTGACTTAGTCAGCCTATCAACAATCACCCATATGGAATCAAACCCATGAGAAGTATGAGGTAAACCAACAATGAAGTCCATAGTAATCCCTTCCCACTTCCACTCAGGAATGGGAAGTCGCTGCATCAAACCACCAGGTCTCATGTGCTCGAACCTAACCTGCTGGCAGTTCAAGCACCGAGATACAAACTCCGCTATATCCCGCTTCATACCACTCCACCAGTAAAGCTGTCTCAAGTCTCTATACATCTTTGCTGTGCCAGGGTGAATGGAGTATCTAGTACAATGTGCCTCATGAAGTATCAACTGAATCAAATCACTAATCCTCGGAACACAAAGGCGACTATCAAACCTCAGAACTCCATCTGAATATAGAGTAGCCCGACTGGTCTCACCCTGTACAACCTGATCACGAAGGTCACACAACTGCTGACGACTCTGAATCTGATCAATCAAAGTAGAACGAACCTCAATACTGGCGAGAACTCTGCTAGGATCCGACAAGTCAAGCCTAACCAAACGGTTAGCCAGGGACTGGATGTCCTAGGCCAACGGTCGCTCTGAAACTGAAAGAGAAGCTAGGCTACCCATACTCACTGCCTTCTGGCTCAAGGCATCCGCTACCACGTTTGCCTTGCCCGGATGATACAGAATAGTGAAGTCATAGTCCTTCAGTAACTCGACCCATCTCCTCTGTCTCTAGTTCAACTCCCGCTGACTCGTGATATACTGAAGACTACGGTGATTGGTGAAAATCTCACAGTGAACTCCATATAGGTAATGCCTCCAGATCTTGAGCGCAAAAACTACCACCGCCAACTCTAAGTCATGAGTGGGGTAGTTGCGCTCATGAACCTTCAGCTGCCTCGACGCATATGCTATTACTCGACCCTGCTGCATCAACACACAACCAAGACCAACCCCAGAAGCATCACAATACACGGAGAAGCTCTGACCCTCAACCGGCAAAGTCAAAACTGGAGCTGAAGTCAATAAGGCCTTAAGCCTCTGGAAGCTATCCTCACACTGATCCGACCACTGAAATGGGACATCCTTCCTAGTCAGCATAGTCAAGGGTGCTGCTATGGAAGAAAATCCCTCAACGAACCGTCTGTAGTAACCTGCTAACCCAATAAAGCTGCGAACCTCAGTAACAGTAGTAGGTCTAGGCCACTCACAAACCGCTGAAATCTTTCCTGGATCAACCCTAATCCCATCCTTAGACACCACGTGCCCTAGGAATGCAACTGACTCAAGCTAAAACTCACACTTTGAGAACTTGGCATAAAGCCGATGATCTCTCAAAGCCTGGAGTATAACCCTCAAGTGCTGCTCATGCTCATCTCTACTACGCGAGTATACCAATATGTCGTCTATAAAAACTATCACAAATGAGTCCAAATACGGGCCAAGAACCCTGTGCATCAAGTTCATAAAGGTTGCGGGGGCATTAGTCAACCCAAAAGACATCACCAGGAACTCATAATGGCCATAACGTGTCCTGAATGCTGTCTTAGGGATGTCCACCACCCTAATCCTCAACTGATGGTAGCCGGACCTCAAATAAATCTTCGAAAACATGACTAAACCCTGAAGCTGGTCAAACAAATCATCAATCCTCGGCATCGGATACTATTCTTCACTGTCACCCTATTCGACTGCCGGTAATCAATACACATACGCATCGACCCATCCTTCTTCTTTACGAAGAGAACAGGAGCACCCCAAGGTGACACACTAGGTCTAATAAACTCCTTAGCTAACAGATCCTGGAGCTGCTCCTTAAGCTCCCTCAACTCAGCAGGAGCCATACGGTAAGGAGAAATAGAAATGGGCCTGGTGCCCGGCTCTAGCTCAATAGCGAAATCAATATCTCTCTCAGGTGGAAGGCCTGACAGGTCGGTAGGAAACACATCGAGGAAGTCTCTAACCACAGGAAGAGACTCAGGAGAAGTAGGGTCAGCACTAACATCTCGGACATATGCTAGATAAGCTAAACACCCACGGGAAATCAACTTCCTAGCTCGAAGTCAAGAGATGATCCCAGATGGTGCATGGCTAACAGAACCCTGCCACACAACCGGGGATACACCGGGCACAGCTATGGTAATGGTCTTGGCATAACAATCCAAAACCACATGGTGATGGGATAACCAGTCCATGCCCAGTATCACATCAAAATCTAGCATATCAAGAATCATCAAATCACCCCAAGCCTCTGAATCACCAATAGATAGCATACAAGATCTCACAATCCGATCCACTACTAAAGAATCTCCTACTGGGTTCGAAACAGAAACAGGAACATATAATGGCTTACTAGCCAACCCCAAACAAGGTACAAAGTAGGCAGATACATCTGAACAAGTGGATCCAGGATCAAATAAAGCCATAGCAGACTGATGGCACACAGAAATCATACCTGTAATCACAGCATCTGAGGCCTCTACCTCTGGTCTCCTAGGGACCGCGTAAAACTGACGACGACCTCCACCTACCCGACCGCCATCCCTACCACCTGCTCTGCCGCGTGGAGCACCACCTCTACCCTGACGACCACCCTCTCTAGCCGGAGACTGAACTGCTCGTAAAGGCTCGACCAACTGAACTGTACCCTGCTGAGGGCAATCTCTAGCAAAATGACCCATCGCACCACAAGTAAAACAAGCCCCTGACGGCCTACTCAGTCGAGATGAACCAGCAAATCCCGTATGACCACCACGACCTGATGCCCCAGAAACTGTACCCCTCAAAGACTGGCTGCCATAGCCCTGATGGCTGCTCTGACCCTGCTCGAACTGGGTACTATCGAAAGTCTGAAGGGAAGCCTGAACCGGTCGGCTGGACTGACCCTGGTACTGCTGTGGCTGATAACTCCGGCTCCACTGGCCAGGACCTCTACCACCATATCTGGAACCACTGTAGACACCCTGATGCCGAGGCCTCTTATCTCTGGACCCCTGATCATGTCGCTGTAGGTCCTTAATAGTGCGGGCACAGTCTACGATAGCCTAAAATGACCGACCACTGGCGACCAATATCTCAGCTGGCTGCCTGATCTCTGGCCTCAAACCCCATACAAATCTGCGAATCCTATCTGCCTCAGTAGGAATGATCATAGCTCCAAACGGTGATAGCTGATGAAAACGGGTCTCATACTCTGAGACAGTCATAGACCCCTGCGTAAGGTGAGTAAACTGCTCCCTGCGACGCTCACGATCACTCTTAGGTAGGAACTTGGCCATAAAGGCCTCATAAAACTCACACCAGGTCAAAGGAGGTGACGATGGTGGTCTACAAGCAACCTGGGCCCTCCACCATAACTTTGCTGGCCCCTCCAACTGATAGGTAGTATAACCAACCCCGTGAGTCTCCAACAAACCCAAATGATGCAACATCTCCTCACAGGTAGTAATAAAGTCATGTGGATCCTGTCCAGAAGTACCAACAAACCTCGGAGGTGCTAACCTCAAAAACCTACCCAACGCCTTCTGCTCTATCTCTATCATAACTGGGCGAGGAGCAAGAGGTTGTGCAACAGATGGAACCGGAATAACCTCTGCACGGGGAGCCATAGTAGCAGGTTGCGCTCCTGAGCTCTGTGCACCCAGGGCTGCCCCCTGAGCGTATGTCTGCGCTACCTCAGAAGGCCGCTCTCCAATCACACCCAAAAGCTGTAATAGTAATCCTCGAATATCTGGAGACTGAGCTGCGGCAGGAGCTGGCACATAAGTGGGCACTGGAGCTGGTGCTGGAGCTGGTGGTGGAGCTGGTGGTGCCCGGGCTTCCCCCTGATCCACATGCTGCTTGGGCTCTATCTCCACCCTAGCAGCTCTAGCAGGTGCCACTGATCGAGGGCGTCCTCGACCCTTAGCTGGAGTGGGAGGCTCATTTCCGCGTGATGCCGATGATCTCGTACGAACCATCTGTGGAAGAATGAAGTAGAATAAATGAGATCTCCAGAAACTTCAAGGGTTGTACGCACGACACAAAAGCAATGAAAGAGTCGAATTTCCTAAAATGCCACTGTAGCCTCCCAAAGATTGAGTACGGACGTCTCCGCCCCGATCCGCAGGACTCTACTAGACATTGGCTCCTATACCGATGACATCGGTGAACCTAAAGCTCTGATACCAAGTTGTCATGACCCAATTTCTCGGTCATGATGGAACCTACAACCCCCGGTAGGTGAACCAATCCCCGTAGCCCAGAACAGTTAATAATGGGCTACTATCTAACAAATAAGAGAACAAGATGAAGAGAACAAATAAAAGGACTATAAATACATACATATGCGGAAACTAAACCAAACCCCAAGACCTGGTATCATAGTATAGAGCCAAAACTACATACATGGAGTGCAAACGATCCAAACAATATATACAGATGTCTCTGAATGGTAATAGAGTACATGAAGCAAAACATAAACTAAAGCTAAGCTCCGATCGCCAAGAGCTTACCCTCAGTCTGAAGTAGTCCCCAACAGATCTCCAAGCACGAATCACAGCGATCTAACGGCGATGGCCCACGCTAGGATCTGCACCCAAAGATGCAGGGGGGTAGGGGTGAGCACCAAATGCGAAGCATAAGGTACCCAGTAGGTATCATAGGCCGACTGGGCACATATAAGATAAAAGCGTAGTAATAGACAGAATAGAAGCAAGCAGTCACAGAAATCAACGAAAGGTACACAGGAACTAGCGCAGAGGAAAATCAACAGAACCACATGTGAGGCCAGTAAGCAGAATATACACACCATAGGCACAGGTGAAAGTAAGAAATAACGCACCTGGGGTCCTTGCAACAACAATGTATACAAAATAAGTTTACGAAATGGACGGTATACCGATAACCTCTAGTGTAAGAAGAAGAGAGAAAGAGTAATGATAGGCATGCTCAGAGACATGAATCAAACTCAACTAATCATATCAATCTCAAATCCAGAAACTAACAGTCTAGCAGTAACCAATCTCATACTTATCCATAATAGAGAACAATTCTGTAAGTA
Organism: Jaltomata sinuosa; assembly: GCA_003996215.1. Classification (NCBI taxonomy): domain Eukaryota; kingdom Viridiplantae; phylum Streptophyta; class Magnoliopsida; order Solanales; family Solanaceae; genus Jaltomata; species Jaltomata sinuosa. The sequence goes on along the minus strand of QJPP01007210.1, from coordinate 189,727 downwards.
AATAGCAAAAGTCTACTTACAGTCCCCCGGCCGCCCATACAACCGAGGAACACAAATAAGTGAAAACAAACCCTCCGGCATCCCATACTACCGGAGCGTACGATCAACAAACAACAAACAAGGGTGGAGCCTCAAACAATGAATGATATGATGCATGAAGATCTCAAGTGAAATGGTATATCTGTATGTACCTCCTCCGGCGCCGATCCAGCCCAACAGGTAGGTTCCATGGAAGGACACTGCCCGTATACCTCTACTCCACCGTATACCCCTTCTCCGGCACACGCAGCCCGAAGCCCCTGGCCCAGATGGCAAGGTCCATGGAGATCCCAGACCCCATACTAAAACTCAGTATCAAAACATGTCGTCCGGAAACAAGTCTGGTATCAAGATAGAGACCCAGTCTCGAATATGCATGCCCAGACCCTGTCCAGGACTAAAGTAGTAGGAAAATATCTCAAAAACCCCTCCAAGGGTGCTCGGGAATAACCGGGTCTAAACCATAAAAAGTCATCTCAGGTGCTCGGTCCGACCGAGGCTAAAAATCATCTCAAGTAACAAGAAAACTCAACTAGCACCCAGGCCCTGCCGAGTCTAGCGATAATTGTAAAACTGATGATTTTAAACATAATTTTACTTTCCTTTATCCAGAAATATTCACAAGTTAAATCAAACCATTTCCAAATTATTTTCATAAAAAATGGGCCCCCAGGCCATGCAAGGTTTAGAAAATAGTGCCAGTAGGCCCGAAGCCAAAACTATAGTAAAACATGGATAAAACCTCTTTATATGCATGGAAATGGTATGATCACGCACAATAGCTGCCCAGCAGCTCACAATCAACCTATCGACCCTGCACAGGCCCACAGCTACTCAGCAAGCATAACTAGCCTAGAAGGATAATTCTATGCCCGGGACTCGCAGACATTCCCAAAATCCCACCTTCTATGTTCCAGAGTCAACAAGGCCTCACAGGACCACAAGGGTAAATAAAATATATCGGCAAATACTACAAGCAACGGAGAAACAAAAGAAGGCGGACATGAATAAAGCGGTCGAGGTCTGTGGTACCAACCTAATAAACCAACCCATGGATGCCCATTAATACAATTTTATTCTATATATGCGGAGTCTAGGGAAAATAAACCGTAACCTACCAGTCGTCCGTTGACAAGCTGCTAGAACAACGATGTCCAAGCTCGAACCACTCCGAGAAAATCCAAAACTAAATTGGAATCGGATTTGGGCTTGAATAACTTGACGTAGATAATTAACTTCTTTTGGGGACTAAACGCAACACCAAAATATTTTCCTCAACATAATTCTGAACCCCAAAATTAAATTGCTGAAGCGCCCACTACAATCTCAATCCACTACAATTTAAATCCACCCACTTGGATTGTGAAAAGGAAACATTCTGATTGTAGTATTTAGGAAGGAATCAAACAAAGGATATCAATTAAGTGCAAAAGTGATGAATTGAGGCCATCTGTTAGTGATTCTTATGTGTTGGACTATTCCTCCACTTCCACGTGGAAGTGGAGGTGTTTAACACCTCATCACTTATTATGTTATATAAATATTCGGGTATTGCATAGATTCTTGGTAAAATAAATATAATTTTTTAAATATACCATAATCATTAGAAAATTATCGAATAAAACCTACTATATTATAATAATAAATTTCACCATAACTAAATTTACTATCTCCGTTAAAATATTACAATGTATAAAAACCTTATAAAATAAATACATATACAATTATATCGTAACAAAAATATTTTTCATAAACCTTTAAAATATTTTAAAAAGGTAATAAGAATATAATTTTTACCAAATTCAACCTTTAAATATAATATTTTCAAATACACGCGATGTTAATAAAATTCTTAAACCTAGACTCGCAATTCACCAACGCACGATTTTGATACTCAAGAACTCTCTTGGAATTCTCCCTTATGTTTTCTCACTGTTTCGGAACTGAAATGGCGTTTTAAAACGTGAAGTTGAGGCTTAAATCGAGTTTAACCCGACCCGGTTTGCGACCCGGTTCGCAACCCGTTTTCTGCCAGACAGTCCATCGTAAAACAGTCATAACGTTTTACTTTGAGTTCAGTTGGACGTGAGATTTTGTGCGTTGGAAACTAGACTCGTAGACCTTCGATTTTGTATTTCGGGGGACTTCTAACTCTTTATATATTGAGAGAAAAGCTCCGAGACATTTTACCCAAAGTTCAGAAAATTTATTAAAGGAGCTTACGATAACTTTTACCGACTTACTTGTCTTCAAAACTTATAATGCGACCAAACAAATGGACCCAGAACCGTACTACCGGTCCTGACGAGTCTTAAGTGACTTGGGGCTGCTACAAACAAACTCTAACGGTTCAAGGAAAACGTATACGTGGAAATAACCGGAAGGGTCATTACACCACCGCACCTTCAGTCAGAATTGTTAGGTTTTTCGACACTTCACACTTCACTCCTTTTTAGCTCTTTTTGGGGTTCATTTCCTTGTTTATCATCATCTATCAAAAGTACCTGCATAGACATAAATAAAGGTCATAAGAACCTCTATATCTATTCAAAACATAACAATAATTCATGGATATAGGCTCAATAAGTTGGTAGATTACCGACTTATCAAACCTCCAAACTTGAGCTATTGCTTGTCCTCAAGCAAGATACTCACAAGACAAGGAATGAATTATGCTCTAGGCTTAATCAAGGCACAAAAGACTACTCTACACTAAAAATTAAGAAAAAGAATAAACAAAAGACTCAACTACTATGCTCATCTCAATTTGAACCACCACCAATTTAAGGCAATTGGTCATTTCAAAACCTTTTCCAAAAGGACATCATTTCTCATTCAAAATCAAGGGAATTTTGCCATTCAAAGCAAGACATTTAAGCTTCTCAAGTCATTGGCATGGACTGTCAAGGTTTGCCTCGAGATTCTCCACAAAACTTGTCTCATTCATTCCCCTCAATTGAAATAGAGACTTCATGTTTCAATTTGAGTGCATGATGCCACTCACCACAAGAGAGAATACCACTCACAATCATTCAATTCACAAAACACGAGATTATAGGAGAACCAAGAAGAGTCTCACTAAGGAAGTTCAAGTGCATATGCATCGAACCATATGCTTTCCTTTCATGTATATCGCCACTAATGTAGGGTAGCCAAGCTCAGAATCACCAAGGATTTGTGGGTTACGATGTTGGCTAGGGCTAAGGTGAGGATATCATTTGGTTCAAGTGACTACACCTCCCTAATGCTCTTTGTTCTCATTACGAACACCGCTCACATTTTTTAATTTCAACTTCACCTTATTCCCCCTCACACAACACATGATTTCTTCTGTTTACTCATGATCATTCAAACTCCTTATACCACCTTCACTTGGTAGCACCTATTTTTCTTTTCAATTTGCTCATTGTATTGATCTTCTGGAGCAATTTTCAATTCAAAATTAAGGTGCTACCTTGCACTTGAAGTGCACTTCTTTTCTTCTCCTCATTTGATCACATGCACCCCCAAACTTAGGCATTTGCCTATGTTGTATTTCGCTTTCCCCCAAACTTAGGCTTTGAGCCTATATTTGATTTTCAAGCAATTAGGGATGATGTGTGCCAAAATAGAAGTTCCAAAAAGGTAAAGGTGTTACAAGGTGCCAAAGAACGGTCATAAGCTAGAAAGGGGTTCACTAGGATTTGATGTCATGGGAAGTCATTTGGGTGAAGTGGCTGTCAAAAAGGGCCTAAGGTCATCTTTCAAGCTCGATCACACCTAGAATTTTTCCTTGAATCACATTCGAGGCTAGTTCTAGATGACACTTATGCACAAGCATCAAGGTAAAGCCTCACCACACAAGGCATCATGCCACAAGACCTCTTTCATTAGTCTCATAATCAATTGGGGCAAATGATTTTTGACAAGCTATTCCGAGTTCATCACACACTCGTTTGTTAGTCAGTCAAGCCAAAGCGAGAGTGTGCAAGTCATGACAAGAGAATGCTTTTCCTCAAAAATTCATTTCCCTTCTTCTTTTTATTTTCAAAACTATTTACCAAGAGAAATTTTTCGGTGGGCCCATTTCGAGACAAGCAGCTACAGACTCAATTCTAAGGTAAAACTTGGCATTTTTCCTTAAGAAAGTCACCTGTCAATCTATCATAGGGAAACACCAACCCGATTCAACACACAAAAACAAAAGAGAAGAAAAAGAAAATAATCAAAACTCTTGATCCATGGGAAAGAACCATGGTATAAGAAAACCCTCAGAGTTTATTTCTAAACTACTATTAACAAGGCGATATTTGAATTGCGCTCTCATGATTCATTTTAAAACAAGCCTCGGCGTAGGCCTTTAGCATATTTGCAAAGCATGGGTAGTAAGACAATGGAGCATGTAAGACCAACCCGATAACACAATCTCAATCAACAAAAATCAAGCCCGACAAGGGCACAAATAAGCTCAAAACAAAACATAAAAAACAACGAAATCTAAAGGATTGACAAGGGCAATAAACATCACAATCATCCAACTATGCCCGACAAGGGCCAAATAAAATCTAGAAGAATAGAATGTCAACAAGGCCCAACAAGGGCAATAAAATGTGTCAATCCCACTCACGAGCACCAACACAAGCAAGTAAAGCCACCCCCTCCTCATAAAAGGAGAATTGCCCTCAATGCTAATAGTGCCATAGGAAGAGGGTGGAACTCCCTGAAGGACTAAGCCTCATCGTCATCATGATTAGTAGCTATCTCCTCATCAGCGGTCTACTTACTCACATCATCATCCGGCTCTTGATCTTCATGACCGGACAACACCTCATCCTCATAGGCTACAAATAAGCTATCCTATGGTCCTTGAATGGAATGAGGTAGAGGCAAGGTGGTCAGATCTGCTTCCACCACATGTACTTTTCATTTTTCCTTGCGCATGTCTTTATGGAGGGTCTTGAGATATTTCTCACACTATTCCACCCATTTACGCAAATTGAGAATGCTTTCCACAACTTCTTGCATGGCCTACTTGACTTCTCTTGAAATCAAACCCGGTAGATCATTTGAAAAATCCCTCAATTGCCTCTCATGATTGTAAGTTTTGTCGACCAGGTCTTGGAGACCAATGTTAGACAGTGGCCCTCTGGGTGTGGTGGCTAGAGGTGTGGGTGCTTCTGAAGAAGGATGAGACGGAAGAGACGTATGTATTTCAGCATCAGCATCATCATTCTCAACTTCGATTGACTCTTATTCCCTACGCCTTTTGAATCGAGGAGCGTCCTAGTTAGTATTCTTATCAAGATCCAATACGCCAATGGCCGGAGTAGGAGTATCACAGTCGAAGAAAGGAACACCACCTTGGACACAAAGTTTGCTAATTAACACCGGAATGGGAAATGCATCACCACTCCTTCGAGATTTCCTCTTTATGACTAATGCAATGACCTCATCCACATTGATATGATCTCCTACCATGATTGTAGCTACCAGCATGGCTCCATCATATGTTATCTTTTGGTAATTTTAAGAAGGTATTAGACAGCACAAAGTCATACCACAAGCGTGCCTCGAAGTATAAATTCAGGCAAGGAATTTCACCCCCATAGTGGCCCAGGGATGTGTGTCAGGAGCAATGATGGATGCAACCTATTTGAGAGGTTTATTCTTGAGAAGTAGCTTCTCCATGAGGTTAGGTGCTGATTCAATTGGATTGCTCCAATAGATGGCATTAATTGCAGCTGGAGTAATCTTGACTTCTTTTCCCCGAACCATAACCGAGTTCAATGCAGGGAATTTCTCACAACCTCCTTTGTGGCCTTTAGCATCCTGTGGGTATGATATGAAGTGAAGAACTCTCGGACTAACTCCTTGTAATAGGTTCTGGGCACTTTCTAAAATCGTTTCCACTTACGGTTGGCAAACTGTGGGGGAATGTTGGGCAGATTGTCCCCCACCATATTTAAATTGAATCTTTTTTCCTCATTGATGGTCCTACCCCTATCACGATCATAGATCACTTTCATTCCCTCCATTCTGAACCGAACTCTCTCCTCCTCTGAGACTTGGTCACGGGAAGATGAGACTTTCTTTTTCCCTTTTGCAATTTACTTAGAGGGGGAGGGAACTGTTGGCCTGCGTGAGCTTCTGTCGGTGTTACCCCTGTTAGAAGCCATATTTTTCATACAGAGATTGTGAGCTAAAAATAAAAACAACACCTAAGAAAAAGTTAGCAAACTACAAATGATGGAATTCAAACGATTGGAAAAACAAAGTAGGTGAATGTCGGCTTATGCGGACCACATGCAAAATGCACCAGAGAGAGTGTGTGTCGCATGTGCTATTGCACAAGCAGACAAAATCCTACTGGGATTTTCTTTCGAGGTGCGAAGCTAGTACGATTCACACCAGGCGTCGCCCCTCAGATCAGTGACCTGCTTTTTCTTTTAAACATGGTGCGATGCCTCATGCACCCCGCACATCAAGATCTATGCATCTCATGCGAAACGCACAAAGGCACATTTGGAATTTTTGGTTCTTTGTGTTCTTGTGAATTTAGCATGTGATTCATAGAGCAAGATGTGGTTAGGCACTGGGCACTACACAACAACCCAATCAACATGAAACAAGGGGGACAAGGGATCTCATGACCATAACTTTCGGGTACTCATACTTTCCCAGATTTTTATTGACACAATAGCAAGCAAGAAAGGAACTCAACGACTTCCCTTAAGATGGATGTTACCATGTCTATCATCGGGACATCAAGCCTTCACTTGCACAATGGACACCCACAAATTCAGCAACAATTAACCCCCTCCCTGCACACGATCATATACCCCAAGTATAATGCTAAACAATAATCATGGGTATACAATCAGCAAAATTCATCCTCAAGAGTCAACTTTTAATCAAAACCTCATGACAAACGATGATTTACCCTTAAGAACGACATCACCCAATCTATCATCGGGCCAAATCATTCATTCATCACAAGTGGGTTACTCAGACTTCACCCCAACACATAATTCAAGTCAAAAAATCACTACCAATTAACATGCATTATCAAAATTAAAGTTCTACCAAGTTAACACATAGATAAAATCATCATTACAACATAGAAATTGGGACCCAAATTTTTTGGATCTCACCCAAAATCAACATGGCAATTCTATTAAGAATGCTTTACAATATGAATTCCCAACCTTCATAAAACCAAGTATTTAATGTCGGGGAACTTACCACAAGTGAAGATTATGAAGAGAGGAGTAAAAATTAAAGCTTTTTGTTCTTCAATAATGGTGAGCCATGAAACCTTCTCGGAGAGATGGCGACGGCGATGGTGATGGAGTGGTGGAGAATGTGGGTAAGAGAAAGAGATGATTTTTGTAGAGGTTTGAGGGACTTAGAGAGAGTTTTAGGAGAAAATTTTAAGGGTTTTAGGAAAAAGGTGGTGGAAGAAGAAGAGAAAAGGTTGTTTTAAAATAAAAAGAAGAAGAAAGGTCGGCCGGGTCATCTCCGAGTCGGGTCGGTCAATGAGTTAGGTCAATTAGAATTCAAACTTATTGCTTATGCACCGCGACATGCGATTCGTACCAGACAAGGTGCGGATCGCATGGCATTTCGCACATGCCCTTTTTTCCCCTGGGTTTTCTCAGGCATCTGTTTCACCATGCAATGGAGGTGCGACACACACTTGGGCTCGTGCGGTCCTCACGGCCTATTGGACGTCACCTCCAAGTTTTCAAATTTCCTTCAGGCATCTATTTCACCATGCGATAGGCTGTGCGACACGTACAAGTATCGCATGGCCTAGCGCAGTCACCTCTAAATTTTCAAATTTCCTTCAGGCATCTATTTCACCATGCGATAGGCTATGCGACACACACAAATGCTTGTGCAGTCCGCACAGTCCACCGCACGGACCCTTATTTCCTTGCTTTCCCTTGTTCATTTTTCCATCCATGCATTCCGTATAAAAACACCAAAAACAACAAAAGATAACCAAAAATAAATAAAGAAACTTGGGTTGCCTCACAAGCAGCGCTTGATTTAACGTCGTGGCATGACGATACTACCTCAATCCTCAATCATTCTTTGGGTTGGTGATGGTGTTGCTAGGCAACATCCCTTTCATCCTCGGGTTCATTTGTCTTGAGAGGTGGTTTATTTGGGCTTCAAGATGCTTTATTAAGGCTGAGTGTGAGCTCACAGTTTGGTAAAGTTTTGAGACCTCACTCTTTAGCTCATTTACTCCTATATTTATGGTGTCCACCTTCTTAGAACCAAGGACAACATGTCCTTCAACTGTGAATGGCTGGGGATGCTTGTGCCCAGTTGGTAGAGAGAGTACACCTTGTTTGGAGGGATATAGTGATTCAAACTCTGGTGATTAAAATGATCACCATCCTTGTATCTATCCCACCATTTTCTATCTTTTTCTTTATCTCGAATCCAACCTTGTTTCTCCTCCCTCGGGCGATAATACTCGGGGAGAGAACCAGCCGACACAAAACATAACTTTCCATCAACCACAGTCATAAACTCATCATCACTAGCTTTGATTTCTGGTGCACTCACATCATTCACCTTCTTAGCAACACCAGCTCCCATTATATGCTTGGCCGTCAAATCAATTTGTGTCATTATTTTGGCCATTATCTCATCACTCTCCTCATCCTTTTTCCTCCTTTCATTAACCAAGATGGATGAGGGTCCTCCCAAGGTTGGTATATCCGCTTCTCTTGTATGCCAAGCTTGATTAGTCTTTGTCATTCGCTCTAACAAAGTCGAGGCTATGGGAAACTCTAAGTCCATGAAGGTACCACATCCAAGATTGTCAGCCACCAATTTATTCATAGAGTTCAATGATCGATAGAAGCTTTGTAGCAGCACATTGTTTGATAACTCATGATTTGGACAGAAAAGAAGCTTGTTTTTGAATCTTAGCCAAACCTCATGAAGAGGCTCATATGAGAGTTGACTAAAGTTGGTGATATCATCTCTTAACTGCATCATTCAAGATGGAGGAAAGAACCTCAAAGTAAATGCTTCAACCAACTCGGCCCAAGAGGTGATGGAATCATCCGACAATTCCTCCAACTATGCTGTGGCTTCCCCTGTCAAGGAAAAGGGGAATTGGCATAATCGGATGGACTCTTGGGAGATATGTTGAAAGATGAATGATTGGAAAATCTCCATAAAATTCTGAATATGCCAGTTGGCATCTTCATCAGCTGCTCCACCAAATAGGACCTTCATTTGGATTAAGTGGAGCATGGTTCTGGTCACATGAAAGACAATATTTCCCACCGTGGTGAGTAGGTGGATTGCACCTACACCCCCTTGCATCATAGGCTCATCCACGTCGACCTCCATAAAGGCATCAATGCTCTCATTGTCGTCTGCCTCGTTCATAGGCTAGCCTGCTCAATCACAACACAAACAACAACAAAAAATTAAACAAACAAGTACTCTCAAATTGATTTCAAAACAACAATAAAAAATAGCTATCAACTCAAGTCCTCGGCAACGGCGCCATTTTTGATGAACGCTCAAATCGTGATCTCCAAAGTAGGAGGTCAAGGCGATCGTGCAACAAAACAAAATTTATTTTCTAAACAAGTGTCGGGGTCATACCCAAGGGACTTGGAGTAGCTAAATAGAGATTGTATCAAATTGAGTCCAAAGTGAGAGTAAATTCTCAAAATAACAAGTAAAAAGATGGGGGGAATTGGGATGTGTCACTACAATCACAATTCAATTAAAAAGCAATAAAACTAAAGCGGGTGTACCAAGTTGATTAGATGACTAGGGATGCATATTGGATGGGGCTTTAGTTATGGGATAGGGTGATTATCAATTCATACTTATTCTTGCTTAATGACATAAGTAGCATTGGTCATGGGTAAGAATTGCTTATCTCTCGATCAACAATCTTATATCCGATAATCTCAGTTAGAGCATCATCGGTTTAATCAATAAAAAACCAATCTAAGCTTGGGGAGGTCACACTATCTCCATCTTAGACCCTTAAATCGGTAATTCCATCGATAAGAGCTATACCTAGCCTCAAATCTGAGTGGAATCCCAAGTTCCCACTAGTAATTTCACATCCGAAACCATGAAATCTTTTCTCAAGCAATCACATAGTCAACTAATGAAAATTAATGTTTACAACCACCAATTTTAGGATAAAACTTTGTGAAATTACTAGACCCATGTCAATTAAGCAATTATAAGCAAGAAGAAATAACACCCACACCCATTTGTTAAGCACCAATCATCAATATACCCCTAGACAAGAGAAATTAGCCACTCATAGCAAGAGAGAAAGATATACCAGCTGGGTAATTCAAAATATTCTCCATTAGAGCTAAATCTCAAGTTCTAAATTCAATTTGATCACACAAGTGTTAACCAAGAGAATTAGATTGAAACCCTCTTCTCAATGGAGGTGAAAAACTTAGTTTCCAAGCAAAAAACTCTTCAGAATATTTGGAATGATAAAAGTTATTTACAATGGTGCCTGAATAGGCCTTTTATAGTTTCCAAAAACGTCACTAAAATTAGGACAAAATTTTCCTTCCGGAGGTGTGCGGTGCAATGTGCGATTCACATGTTGTGATGTACGCGTCGTACACTTCCTTCAAGTGAACCAGTGACTTCAGCTATCTTTGGGAGCTCCGTGAGAAGGGGGTTCAGTTTGCACCTAAGGATGTGCGCGTTACACATCGATCGCACCCCTTAATAGAATCTTCAGGACTTTTGCAGCTTTGTGCAGAGGAGGTGCAGTTCGTACCTCGTCTTGTGCATATCCCACGGCCACCACACCTTCATTCAAAATCTTCAGCTTCTCCAACACCTCACACTTCACTCCTTTTTAGCTCTTTTTGGGGTTCATTTCCTTATTTATCATCTATCAAAAGTACCTGCATAGACATCAATGAAGGCCATAAGAACCTCTAAATCTATTCAAAACATAGCAATAATTCATGGATATAGGCTCAATAAGTTGGTAGATTACCGACTTATCATAGAGAAAACAAATACCAAGATTAGTAAACTTAAAAGTGAAGTTTTAACACTTCATCAAACTGTGAGCTCTCATTCAACCTCAATCAAGCATCTTCAGGCTCAAATAAACCATCTATCCACTCAAATGAATCTGAGGATTAAGGGAACACTCCCTAGTGACACCACAACCAATCTTAAAACTGACGCTCATATTATTGCTATTGTTACTAGAAGTGGAAGAACGAGTGGTGTGGTGAAAAAAACCCATTGTGGATATTGTGGAGAAGCCGACTGATATGGTGAAGAGGCCTAGTGTTGAACCCATTGTGGAGCCGTATGACAAAGAAGAAAAGATTGTTTCTAAAAAAGATGTTGAAGAACCGGATGTTGGGGTGAATCTTGGTGCACCCAACGTTCCATTGAATATTTATATTGATGATGAGAAGGAGGAGGCTAAATGTCCTCCCTAAGTGGACATAGACATTGAGGAGGACACTCCTATTATGAAAAGCGTGCCAACCATACTACCCAAGGGACCTCCTCCATACCCTCAAAGATTAAATAAGAAGAAGGAAGAGAACAAATTAAATAAGTTTGTTGACATACTTAGCAAACTTTCGATAAATATTCCATTGGTTGAAGCCTTAATGCAAATGCCGAGGTACGCCAAATTCATGAAGGAGTTGCTTAAGAAAAAAAGGGTTGTCGATATGGGCGCTATTGAGATCTCACACAGTTGTAGCACTGTGATGACAAGTAATGTTGCTACAAAATGGGAAGACTTGGGTGCATTCACTATTCCTTACACTATTGGGCCGTTTGTGTTCCGTAAGGCCTTGTGTGACTTAGGGGAAAGTATCAACTTGATGCCCCAAGTTATCTTCAAGAAGTTAGGATTGGTCATGCCCAAACCTACTCCCATGCGACTACTCATGGCTGATCGGTCCATAAAGCGGCCGGTAGGAATTCTATTTGACATGTTGGTCAAGGTTTATAAGTTTATTCTCCCGGCTGAGTTCGTGATTTTGGATTGCAAAGTGGATATTGAGGTGCCCATTATATTGAGGTGACCATTATTGGCTACGGAGAGAGCCTTAGTGGATGTTGAACTTAGAGAGCTCACGTTCCGAGTGGAAAGCAAGGTAGTGACATTCAATGTATACCAACCCACAAAGCCTTTGGATGAATTATGCGTAGTTTTGGTGATTGATGTTGAGGGCAAGCTTGATGATACCCTTGAGGAGTTTGAAATGGGCAAGACTCTAAAGTTTGAGATTTTGCTAATTGGGCAACAAGATGATGTTTTGAGGACGTTGAGGGAAAAATTCCCTTTCTTGGGATGGGGCTATGCCAACCGGATTGGCATGCTATCCTATAATAACTAAGGTTTGAGGTACTATCGTCGAGCCGCGACATAAAATTAAGAGCTTCTTGGAAGGCAACCCAAGTGTTTTTACTTTGTTTTTGGTTACCTTTTATTGTTTTTGGTATGTTTTAGGAATGCATGGAGAGGAACAATAACAAAGTGGAAAAATAAGACAAAAATAGGATATGCGGATGGTTGTGCAGTTTGCATGATCTGTTCTGCGTGTTGCACAGGCTATCACTCCCCAAGTCAGCGAACTGGAAGAAAAATATTGAGTTGGAGGTGATGTGCGCTTTGATGTGCATTTCGCATGAGCCCTTGTGCGCTTCACACCTCTGTCGCACACCATAACAAAAAGATGGGTCAAGTTGTGGCATGAAATGGTGTGGTGCAAAGCGACATGTGGTCCACACAAGGGCATGTGCAAATCGCACATCGCAGTGCACCAAGGTATGTTTTAAAATTTTATTGACCTACCCATTGACCGACCCGACTCAGAGACAGACCCGGTGACATTTCTTCTTCTTTCTTTATTTTATATCTGCCAACTTCCCCCTTTTCTCCCATATTTCTTCCAAACCTCCATAACTTCTCTCCCAAAATCTCCCACAAATCACTCAAACTCCCCCAAAAATTTTCTCCTTCTCTCCCACAAACCTTTGCCACCGCACACCGCTAGCCACCACCGTCGTCTCCGAGCAATATTGTGGGTCACCATTGTTGCATCTTGCAAAGCTTTAATTTTTGATTCCCTTCTCCTAATCTTCACTTGTGGTAAGTTCCTTGATGTTAAATACATGTTTTTATGTTGAATGAAAACTCATATTGTGAAGCATGCTCATTAGAATTACCATGTTGATTTTGGGTGAGATCCAAAGATTTTGGGTCCCCAATTTTGGGTTGTATTATTGATTTTGATTAGGATCAACTTGGTAGAACTTGATATTGTGATGATGCATGTCGATCGTAGTAATTTTTAGCCTTAAAAATTTGTGTTTGGGGTGAAATCTGAGTAACCCATTTGTGATTGATGTATGATTTGTCCCTATGATAGATTGAGTGACGTCATTCTTAAGGGTAAATCATCATCTTCACAAGGTTTTAGTTAAAAATTGAGGTTTGGGGCTGAAATTTGATACTACTACTGTGCCCATGTTCTCTGTTGAATATGCTTATTGGGTGTATGATTTTGGTTGGGAGATAGAAATTATTAATTGAATGAATGTGCCAAATTGTGAACAATTGAAGGCTTAATGTTTCCGATGATAGACAGGGTAAAATCCTTCTTAAGGAAAGTCGTTAAGTTCTTCTTTTGGTTTTGAATTGTGTTGATGGATTTCGAGAAAGTATGAGTACCCGGATGATTTGGTTGTGTCATATAATGCTTGGCCCAATTGTTTAAATTGTTGGATTATTGGTGTGGTTCTTGTTGCCAAGTGCATTCCATACATATTGTTCTCCGAGTCACATGCTTAACAAACAAGAAGACAATGGATTGAAAAATTCCATGTGTTTTACTGTGCATTTTGCATGCAGAGTGCAGACCTCAACGAATGCACAAGGCATCGCACGAGGTTGAAAAAGGCTGTCAGTTGACTGTCTTAAAAGGCAAAGAATGGTGCAATGTGCACTTGTGCTGGTGTGAATCACACCAGACTTTGCACCCTAGTAAAGATACCATTACAAGCTTCTGTTGGCTTATGCAAAATTTTATGCGATGCACACTTCTGCTAGTACAGACCACACGAGGTTCACACAACCCTGCAAGAACTTGTTTTGTTTTTTTCCTTCTTTGCGCACCATCTTTTTAGTTATTTCCTTCTTTTAGATTTTATATAGATACCTGGTTCCTGCTGCTAACCTCCACTTTCGAAAATATGCCTTCCAATAGCCGTTGCCAAAAGAGGCAAGCTACAAATCCCACTTCAACATCCACAAATGTGGGATTGCCTGTGCAAGATGAGGGTCCTACTGAGTCTGAAATCTGATTTGGCCTTGAGAAGATGGAGGCATACTATCTGAAACTTTGGGAAAAACGACCATTTTTGGAAGAGAAGGGGTTTGAGGTGGAAGCATTCGAATATGAGTTCCCAAACATACCCAGACAATTCTGTATAAGGGTCTGGGAACACTTACCAAAAATTCTAGGCCCATATTTCCCTGAGTTGGTACGAGAGTTTTATGCATCATATCGGGATATTCAAGACATTATGAAACATAAGGGCCCAGCAAATAAGATTCCATGCCTTGATTCAGTGTTAGTGAGAGGCAAAGAGATAGATATCACCCCAAAAGCCATCCATTTTTCTATATGGGATGATGAGCCAATTCCAGTGTCAAGATATATGGAGCGTGTAGCTATAAAGGAAGACCAATATGTGTGGGTTGCTAGTGTCATTGCAGAAGGAACCCCATTTTGGGCTATCTCAAAAGGACCCATCTACCAATCAAATCTTATGTTTGAAGCTCGGATGTGGTTGGACTTTGTATGCACATGACTTATCCCAACTAGTCACACCACCAAAGTGACTATAAAGGTGGACATTCTCATTTCATACATCATGTCTAGCTTCTGACTATATGAAGGGGAGATTATTTCCGAACAACTCAAGCGAAGAGCTAGACACGAGTCCACCTCCATGGCCTTCCCTGTACTCATATCACTTCTCTATTTTCAGGCATACTGCCCTATATTTCATTCAGTAGACAAGACTAGCCAAGCTACTGGCATAGTCCACTTAGACATAAGGCGGGACATAGATGCTCCACATGTTAAGAAAAAACACCTTGCTCACAGTACTATGTCAGTCAATGCCCGTGCTGAGAATGTTACTCATGATCATTTGGAAACTTCCTCCCATTCTCAAGAAGCATCAAACACCATCTATGTGACTTCCCAAGATACCTCATCTTCAGGTAATTTGCTCAAGCTTAGTCAACTTACTCACAAAATGACGAGAGCTTACAAAGGATGGCTAAAGACATTCCACACATGATTAAATCCGCCATTAAATTGGCTTTAAATCCAGTAGTGTCAAGTGTGAGAAACCTTTGTGCTAGAATGGATACTATGTAGGTGGAGGTTGATGAGCTTAGGTAAGTAATATCGCATGTTGAGCCAAATATTTCGAATTGGGATCTTAATCTACCAGCCCCAAATTTAGATTCACTTCCAAGAACTGATAGTTTGCCCAATGATTGGTGTACAGGCTGGGATCCAAATGAAGAAGAGGGCACATCTGAGGTCCAAGAGATAACTCAGCCAACCTTGGCAGCTCCTGATACCACAGTACCACCTATCCAGCTCCACCGAATTACTATGACTCTGAGGTACCAGAGTGGAGGCGTCAGCCTAGGCCCATCTGGGCCTCTCCTCCTCCTTCATATCATAAATTGATGACTGAACTGGATAAGTGGGAGATTGTGGAGACATATGGACTCTTTCATGTGTGATGGGATCCCTCAATTTCATCTGTGGAAGGATTTCAGATAGACCCTTCACATGCTTACATTCCACCACTAGCACCACCAGCCCCACCGACACCTCAACCTCCTAGGCCACCACATCGGTTTTACTCAAGGAGGCATCATCATCATCATTAGTAAAATTAGGGAGTTTTTGCACTCATTCCTATATGTATAACTTTTTGTACATCAAGGGCTATGCGTACTTTAAGTTTGGGGCAGTCTGTAATTATTTGTGAAGCTTGAAGCCAGTCTTAATTTATGATTGGCCTTATGGACTTATGCTTAATTATTCCCTCGCCGGGCTTGATGTTTAATTTTAATTGGGTTGTTGGGTTAGTCTTACATAATTCTATTGTCTCGCTACTCATGTCTTGCAAATGCACAAAGGGTCTACGCCGAGGCTTGTTTTCAAATGATTCATGAGCGCAAAATTTGGTAGTTGCCTTGTTAATAGTAGTTTAGCAATAAACTATGAGGGTTTTCTTAATACCACGGTTCGTTCCCAAGGAGCAAAATATTTTTTTATTTTCTTTTTCTTTTATTTCGTTTTTGAGTTAAACCGGGTTGGTGTTTCCCTATGATGGATTGAGAGGTAACTTTCTTAAGGGAAAATGCCAAGTTTTAGTTTTAATTTGAGTCCGTGCTTTGCTTGTCTGTAAATGGACCCACCGAAAAAGTTTTCTTGGTAAGAAGTTTTTGCAAAGGAAAGGAAAGAGGGAAAATGAATTTTTGAGGAAAGCATTCTCTTGTCATGACTTGCACACTCTCTGTTTGGCTTGATCGATTCACCAATGAGTGTGTAATGAACTCAAAATAGCTTGTCAAAAGTCATTTGTCCAAATTGATTTTGAGACCAATGTTGAAAGTTCTTGTGAGGTGATTCCGTGTGTGGTAAGGTTATACCTTGATTCTTATGCATGCGTATCATCTAGAACTTGCTCCGAATGTGATTCAAGGCAAAATTCTAGATGTGACTGAGCTTGGAAGATGATCTTAGGACCTTTTTGAATAACCACTTCACCCAAATGACCTTTCTTGACATCAACCCTAATGAACCCCTTTTGAGATTGTGACCGTTCTTTGGCACCTTGTTTGACACCTTGACCTTTTTGGAACCTCTATCTTGGCACCAATCATCCCTAATGACTTGAAAGTAAAATGTAGGCTAAAAGACTAAGTTTTGGGGGGGGGGGGGGAATGAAATGACAACATAGGCAAAAGCCTAAGTTTGGGGGTGTATGTGCTTAATGTGGAGAACAAAAGGAATGCACTTCAAGTGAAAGGTAGCACCTTATGTTATATTGAAAATTTCTCCAAAAGTTCAATCCAATGAGCAAAATGAAAAGAAAAGAATTTGTGCTACCAAGTGAAGTTGTTACAAGGAGGTAGAATGATCAAGATTGAAAGGAAAAGCTTGGGTTGTGTGACGGAGAAATAAGGTGAAGTCAAAATTTGAAAATATGAGCGGTGTTCAAAATGATAAGAAAGAGCGTTAGGGAGGTTTAGTCCCTTGAGCCAAATGCAATCCTCACCTAAGACCTAGCCAATATCGTAACCCGCAAGTCCTTAGTAATTCTGAGCTTGGCCACTTTACATTAGTGGGGATTTACTAAAAGGTAAGCCTATGGTTCGACATATGTGCACTTGAACTTCCTCGAGAGAGTGAGAGTCTTTTTTATTCTCTTCTAATCCCTTGTATTGTGAATTGCATGATTGTGAGTGGGATTCTCTCTTGTGGTGAGTTGTATCACACACTCGAATTGAAACATGAAGTCTCTATTTCAATTGAGAGGAATAAATAAGACAAGTTGTGTGGCGAATCTCGAGGCAAACCTTGATGGTCCATGCCAATGACTTGAGAAGTTTAATATCTTATTTAGAATGACAAATTCCCTTGATTTTGAATGAAAAATAAAGTCCTTTTGAGAAGATTTTGAAATAATCAATTGCCTTGATAATGTGGTGGTTTAAAGTGAGATGA
Organism: Jaltomata sinuosa; assembly: GCA_003996215.1. Classification (NCBI taxonomy): domain Eukaryota; kingdom Viridiplantae; phylum Streptophyta; class Magnoliopsida; order Solanales; family Solanaceae; genus Jaltomata; species Jaltomata sinuosa. Next base: position 171,878 of record QJPP01007210.1, on the reverse strand, counting down.
GCATTGTAGTTGAGTCTTTTGTTCGAGTCTTTTTGTTTATTATAAGTCGGTAATTGACAAACTTATTGAGCCTTTAATCATGAATTATTGCTATGTTTTGATGAGATTTAGAGGTTCTTATGGCCTTTATTGATGTGAATGCATGTACTCTTGTTCAAAGATAGAAAACAAAGAATTGGACCCAAAAGAGCTCAAAAAGAGTTAAAGTGTGAAGTAATTAAATGAGATGAAGATTGTGTTGAGAGGTGCGGCTGCTGTGAAACACACACAAATCTTGGTGCGGTCTGCACCTCCCTCCGTATTAAGTTCAGAAGAAAGAAGAAGGATCTGTTAAGGGGTGCGACCATTTGTGACATGCACATATCCTGGTGTGAACCACACTCTGCTTTGCATGACGATTGAAGATCGGCCAAGTCACTAGTTCACTTATCTGGAGCTGTGCAATATTCACAACATGACGTGCGAAATTCATGTCATGGCGTACAACTCTTGAGGGGAAATTTTGTCCACTTTTGTATGATGAATTGGGAACATTTTAAAACCCAATTTAGGCATATTTTTCATAGTTTTTGAATGTTTTTCAGTTTTTAAGCAAGTTCTCCCAAGGAAAGAGGGTTTCACTCAATTCTCTCAATCTTCAACCTTGGACTTGTAAATTTGAGCTTGGATATTAGATTTTTGCTACAATTAATGAAAAGGAATTTGAATTTCCCTATGGGTATATTGTTTTCTTCCTTTAGCATGAGTGGCTAAATCTCTGTTTCTAGGGATGTGTTGACGATGGGTACTTTATAAAAGGGTATAGGTCTTGCTTATTTGTGTTTATAATTGCTAATATGACATGGGTCTAGTGATTTCACCATATTTTAACTCTAAAATTGGTGGTTGCAAACATTGATATAACTTGATTATGTTCTTGGTTGAAAAATGGGTTCATAATTTCTGATGTGAAATCACTAGTGGGTACTTGGGATTCTATTGAGATTGAGGCTAGAAATAGCTCAATTCACCGAAAACACCCATTTAAGGTTCTAAGCTAGAGATAGTGTGACCTCCCCAAGCCTATATTAGTTGGTTTATGCCTAAGCAATGGTGCTTGAATAAAGAACATTGGATAAATGATTGTGAGATCGAAAGATTAACATTCATGCCTAAAACCAATGCTACCTATGTTGTTTAGTGAGAATTTATGCATTTTACAAAGTACCTAGATCTATTTTTGAGTCCCATCGAAATCACATCCCAAGTCGTCCTCTCTCTTTTTTACACCTCGTATTTACTTTATTGTTTGGTTTTGAATTGAATTGTCACAGATTCCCAATTCCCCCTTTTTACATTATTTGTTGCTTGGACAATCTACTCTCATTGTGAGGTCCTTTCAACAATCTTATTGGCTAAGCTACCATTCCCTATGGGATCGACCCCGACTTCTATCGGGTAATATAAATTTTCTTTTGTTTAACAATCTCCATCATCTCTGTAATGGAGAGTGTCATTTGAGTATTATCAGTATTCAATTCATACCGGGGAAGCTAAGATGTACCATGACTAGAGACAACACTACTGGTGGTTTGGGATGAATCGGGATATCTCAAATTTTATGTCTATGTGCTTGAACTTTCAGTAGGTGAAGTACGAGCACCAGAGTCTAGGTGGTTTTAGTCAGCGGCTACCCATTCCTAAGTGAAAAAGGAGCGTATAGGTATGGACTGTGTGGTGGTCTTGTCATGCACTTTATAGTTATTTGATGCTATTTGGGTCATCGTGGATAGGTTGACAAAGTCTTCTCACTTTCTGCCTGTTTAGACTTCTTACAATTCAGAGAGGTTGGCTCAGATTTACATTCGTGAGATTGTCTGATTGCATGGGGTGCCTATTTCTATCATTTTTGACAGTGGTACTCAATTTACTTCATGTTTCTAGAGGTCTATTTGGAGAGAGTTGGGTACCCAAGTTGAGCTTAGAACTGTTTTTCACCCACAAATTGATGGTCAGTCGTAGCATACTATTCAGGTTTTAGAAGATATGTTGCGGCTTGTGTTATTGATTTTGGATGTAAGTGGGACCAGTTCTTAGCCTTGGCAGAGTTTACATATAATAATAGCTACTATTCAAGTATTTAGATAGCTATGTTTGAGGAGTTGTATGGTAGGTTGTGCAGGTCTTTGGTGGGTTAGTTTGATGCCTCCGAGGTTAGACCATGGGAAATGACTTGCTGCATGATTCTATGAATAGAGTTTGGGTCATTCAAGAGAGAGTTCGTACTGCCCAGAGTAGGAGAAGAGCTATGCTAACTGGAGGGTTCGAGCCTTAGAGTTTATGGTTTGTGACCATGTGTTCCTTTTGGTATCTCCTATAAAGTGCGTGATGATATTTGGGATGAAGGGAAAGCTTTGACCTAGGTTCATTGGGCCTTTTAAGATCCTTCATCACATTGGGAAGGTAGAATATGAGTTAGCCTTGCCTCTTGCTTTTTCAGGTGTTCACCCAATTTCCCATGTTTCTATGTTGAGGCAGTATTTTCCGGATGAGTCGCACGTGCTTCAGTGGGATTAGATTCAGTTGGATAAGTAGTCTTTTGCTTTTGAGGAGAAGCCTATTACTATTTTTGATAGGCAAGTTAGACAGTTGAGGTCCAAGGAGATCCTGTCAGTTGTGGTTCAGTGACAACATCGTCCTATTGAGGAGGCTACATGAGAGACCGAGCATGAAATACAAACCCGATATCCTCACCTTTTCGAGCCTTCAAGTACCTTGCTTTCTTTAACTTTTGAGGATGAAAGTTCTTTTAGTAGTGGATGCTGTAATGACCCTCATGTTCATTTTCTTATATTCATGCATTTTTACCATTTTGACTCTTTCGATAGCTTCTTCATAGTTTGTTTGACTTGCAGGGATGGGTGGCACACTTCTCAAGGTTTTCGTTCGAGTTCTTGTTGAGTTTACCTATTTTGGAACTCTTAAAGCTAAAAGGTTTGACTTTAAACAACTTTCGGAGTAAACGAGTTTGGATGTTAATTTTGTCAGCGCTGTTAACTCTGATATGTGGACTTTTGGCTAGTGGAACCTTTGGTTCGGGTCCTGAGGCTTCCAGACTCATTTTGGGCACTTAGGTAACTTTTAGGCAAAACTGGCAAAGTGTTGACTTCAGTCAATATTTCATCAAAACGAGCTCCGTTGGTCATTTTGATGATTCCATTGAGTCTGGAATACCATATACAGTTGGGTAGCATGTATGGTTTGTGTTCACGGGGTTTAGAATGAATCCAGAGGGTCCATTCAGTGACTTTTTGCCTTGTTGAAATTGTTGGTTTTTGTTGTTGTTGGTGCAGGTCACCCTACCCTTTGCGCTCGTAAGGGGTAGGCTGCATTAGTGGTCTCTCATCCACGATGGGTGACCTACATTTCCGGAGAAGGGTCAACTAGACCTACATCAGCTTCCTCTTTGCATTCGCAGGAGGAGGTCCACGTTCGAGATGCCTGCGCGCGGTGGGGTCCCTGCCTTCGCGGAGAAGGACCCTTGGCACTTATATAATATTTGTACTTCATTTTCTTCACCAAAAATGTGAATTCCTCCATTTGAATTGAGCTTCGGAGATGGTTTGGAAGCCTTTGATCATCCAAGTTAATTCCGATAAGTTCATCATGTCCCTCTACTATTTTGTTGTTGTTCTTTTGCGTATATCAATTGTAATTTCCGTACAATTCCTTGTCTTAAACTCTTTTGGTTAAGTGAACTCCCAGGGCTATTTTGGGACCTGAAATGAGTCCCGTTTGAGCACAAATTTTGGGCATGGGGTTACTAATCCATTGCAAACGTAATTGTAATTTTTTTTCTATTTTTGTAAGCAGGTTTTGAGGATTGATTTCTGACCCAATTTTTGTCCCAAATTCTCATATATCAATAGGGGTATCATTTTTCACGTCTTGACGTATAGAATTTATTTATGATAGCGTGACAACATTCTGAGGTACGTCAAAAAGGAAAATCTCTCAAGTGGTAGATCGCGACTGGAGTTCAGCATTGAGGTAGGTTACAACTTACATCTTATAGATTTAGCTCAGTCAGATTACATATTTAATAAGTTATAAGAATGTTAGGGTAATTTTTAGGTTAGATTTAGGCTTTAATCATGTTTTCACATATTTGTCCATTTTCGGGACCGTAGAATAGAATTATCATGCTTATCCTTAGCTTAAGGTGTTGTAGCCTCATCACTAGAATTCCTTAGTATAGTCTTGAAGAGGTTTTTCATAGTAGAGTAGGCGTTTTGTGGTTATTCTCGCTTTATGGTTCCATTTTCTGTATTTATTGTCATTACTGTGTTACTGCGGGCCCGAGGCCATAGCTCAGATTTGGATGGAGTTCCAGGTTAGTTACCTTGTTTGGAGGGTGCATTTACCCTGTTTGAAATATACATATACATGTATTTCTCTTGTGATGACACGCATATAGTCATATATATATTTACATGGCTAGTGCTACGTTCTGGAAGGAAATATGAGATTCTTGGTTTAAACATGAGATTTCAAAGAAATACTTCATGTTTTATCACTGTTTGGAAAGAAAAAGAAAGTACCACTTTTTATACTCGGTCCGAGGGACATTTCTGGACCTTTTCTCTATTTACTTTCTGTTGATGAGTCTGAGGTATGATTTCCGGGATGCTTGAGAAGCACATATCCAGGTTTAACATTTATTGTATATGTTGATGAGCCCTAGAGCAGCCTACGAGATGATTCAGAAAGCCTACGGGGCAATCCTGCGTATCGTGTTTTGGGGTTTTTACTTTTCTGCACTAGCCATATTCAGCACCATACCATCCCACGATGCATTGAATTATCTGGCATGCACTTTGTCACATGGTGCAATTAACCAGGACTACCCAGGATCCCTAAGATAACAACTATGGCAGTTTACAGGCATCCCGGGTTACTTAAAGAACCCACCCTTAGAAATTGGGCACATAGTTAAGTAAACAGTTAAGTCCCGGTTCACTCAAGGAATCGACATGTAGTTATCAAGTAAACAGATCAGCCCAGTTCACACAAGGAACCAACATGTATGAATATCAAGTAACCAAATAAGCCCGGTTCACACAAGAAACCACTTTAGCACTTAAACACACCACCTCGGCCACTCAAGGAACAATATGTATGTCAAGTAGTAGTAAATCCTGGTCCTCTCCAGGAACTAACACAAATGAATAACATCAACAACAAATAAGCCCCGTTCACTCAAAGAACCAACACATATAAATAACATCAAAAATAGATAAGCCCGGTTCACTCAAGGAACCAACACACATAAAACTAAGTAAACCTATACCAGGCATGGTACCTGAGCCAACAAATGAAGAAACCTATACCAGGAGTGGTACCTGAGCCAACAAATGAAGAAAACTATACCAGGAGTGGTACCTGAGCTAACCAATGAATAAACCTATACCAGGCGTGGTACCCGATCTAACCAATGAATCATAGAAACTGTATCAGGCGTGGTACCTGAGCCAACCAATGAATAACATCAATCAATCCCGTGAAGATATCCAAATATCAGTACATCCATCATTAATAACAGATATCACAACAACCACAACAGCAATGAGAATAAATGCTCACACTCGTAAAGTCAACAAGCCTTTAACATAACCTCATTATATGTGATTAACACTTTGGATATTATTTAACCATTACCTTCCTAAGGATGTATTGCAACAATAGATAACCACCAAACACTTGGTCAACTTGAGTTGTTCATTTTATGTAAACAACAATCATATTTTAATACACAAAATCCCAAGCAGATATGGTTCATTGAATTCATCAACTACAGCAGGTCCGAAGGCCAACCCCCGGCTAAATCAAGTAAGCATATCAAGCCATATTCCTTAGACTCAAATACTTATTTTAGAGGTGCACATTCAATCCAATGGAATCTAAAATTTAATTCAACCACATAACTTCATTCATTGCTCTCATCCCCTTACTATTTAAACCAAGATCGGGGATTCCGCTATTTTCTAGCAACCCCTACATTCAAGTCATTCCTAGGCTTAAGACCCTGTATCATTAGCCAAATATCATGGGTGAACAATCATAGAGTAACACATAATTACAAAGACTTCTTCATTACAGAAAAACAACAGTTCCCCACCTAATTTATTGGGTTTTCATACATTTTATCCACCCAAACACCGTGCCCGAAGGCCTAAACATGCAATCTCCCATCAATTTACATTATGTTTATGTTTTTCAACCCAAGTTTATGTTTTTCAACCCAGGTCTAAACTTCTCAGTAAACCCTAGACTACCTGGATGCTAAGCAACTACAATAGAGGTTTGGATGCGAACTTTGGCTCCACAAAGGCAAATCTTGGCGTGAAATCAGCATAAAATCTATGGTGTTTACTCCATCCGAGTGAAAATCCCTCCTTTCCATTGCTTTCGGTCCATGAGGTACCTTAGGAGGGTTTTTGAAGCAAGCCTTATTATTTTTGCAACTGAAAAGGACAAAAGAGAATATAAAAAGTCGGTCTCTGGTTTTTGGTCCCGTCACCCCACTATAGCGACCTGCTGTCCTCTACGACGATTGCACTATAGCGGGAAAATTCCTGTTATAGAGGGACGTCAGCCCAAACTAAAATTTCAAATTCCAATTTTTTTCATTGACTCAACCTATATTAATTTGAGAATGCATTTTCAAAAGTCCTCGTAATCCTTACCTGTAACAATGTATTTTTTAATAATGACAGAACATGTCATTACATCATATACCAATCTACCCGTTGTTCATCCCTGAATGATCACTATTACGAAAGGAACTTCATGAGCCTAAATGAAACCTTAATGCCCTTACCACAATAGCACATTTACAAACTTATGAGAACCACCAAAAACTTAGTTCCCTTGATATAATAAAATCCAAGACAAAATTTAATACTACTCTGCACCATTAAGGAATCTTTCTTTCTTTGAGTTGCACGAAACTATGTAGAGCAACCCTTTCCCCGAGCTCCCAAGTAATCTGTGGCCTCATCAATATACTGAAACAAAAAGATTTCAAACATAATAGAAAAAATAGCTTTTTTATGCTACGAGAAACTGGATCCCTCTATAGCGACCCATGTCCCGCTATAGTGGCCCAACTATGGCGACCTATGTCTCGCTATAGCGGCTTTGCTATAGTGGGAGAATTCTCTCTATAATGGCACCATGGTAGTGGCCTGACTCCTTCTATAGCAACGTAGGCGAGGTAGTAACTCTAGGAAGTCCAAATTTTGGCCAATTTTATAATACAATACTCAGATTTTGACATACCAGACTAACACCTTTACGTTAAATGCTATATCCAGAGTTCTACTATCCCGAACTCTATTTCAAAAGTTTTAATGGGATACTATCTCCCTTACATATCTTGATATCACTTTAATTTTCTCAAACACTACACCTCGAGGCACCAAATATCGCTAAACCACACAACTTAAATTTTTTATTGGAACGCATCATAGCCTGAGATTTTTTTCAACTCTTAACCTAGGGAGAACACTACCCAGGAACTTACACCCTAACTAATGCTATAACAAACACATCAACACCATTCAATATCCAGTAACCACAAGGTATTATCATGAACAACAAGAGGAATATGAATATTAAAGAATACATTTAATAACCCCACTCTCTCAACTGCCCCGACCACTAAGGGTCATCAATCATAAACAAGCTAAAACATTTTAAAATCTCCACAATTCAATTATACCCTTTTCAAGAGCTACTATTAGCCAATAATCATTCTCATAAAATAAGCCTATGAGCAATGTCAAATAATAATCAGCCAATTACATGTCATTTTTCCAAATACTACATGGGTGACTATTTCCACCAATGGACAACCATGAGTTCAAAAATATAATAAGTTGGTATTTTACCTACTTATTTAGCTTCTAATCTTATGCTTTTGCTAGTATACAGTGGATAAATAGTGCAATTTGACACGAATTACTTCTATTTTAAAGGTTTTTGTGTTTTAGAAATGTTCGGGAATGATTTGAGTGAATACAAGTCAAATGGGAGCTAAAAGGAGATGCTGGTCACTAACATGGAATTGGCCTTCGCGATCGCGAGACTAGGGTTATGCGACTGCGATGCATAAGAACTCAAAACCATGCAACCACGAGAGTGGAGCCATACGACCGAGCAGAAGAAAATTGTAGAACCTCGCGATCATGAAGATTGTGCATGCGATCGCGATGAAGGCATCATCAACTGCAGGATAGATTTGGAATTTCGCACTTTTGGAAAACCCAATTCATATAAAACTCTTACCATCCATAATCTTTGGACTTTTGGCAAAGCTTGGAGAGCAAGTTCATCAACCAACACCATAGGAGTGAAGATTTGGATACTCTTTATTGTAAAATTTTTAGTTTTCATTCTTCAACTCTTGTTCTTAATTGCTATTTTATTAGTGTATTTGTTGAATTGAGATTTAGGTTTGTATTAGTGATAATACTTGTTTGGGTGTTTAATCTATATCCAGATTTTGCTCTTGCTTTATTATTTGGGTCTATTGAATCCTCCATGCTTGAATTTATAGTTAATGGTTGCAAACACTGACTTAGCTTTCTAATTTGGGTTTTTTCTTGAGAAAGGAATTCCCTAAATTCGGGAAAATTCAATAGTGGGAATTTGGGGTTTACACGCTAGATCAAGGCTAGAGATAGTTTAGTTGTCGGTAACTCCCATCTAAGAGTTGGGGTTAGAAATAGCTCAACTCACCCAAGTTAAATTATTGGTTATTGCACACTCGTGGTGATTCGAGAGAACCCGTGGGGATGGTTGCTTGATTGGTCAAAATACGGTTAAGTACACATTTAGCCAAGACTACCCATGTGTTGATCGGGTGCAAGTCTTATGAATTGAATTCCCATTCCAATTCTCCCTTGTTATCCTTGATTGGCGAAAGCAAGGTGAAAGCCATTGATCGAAACCTATCTTATATTTGATTTTCTGTATCTTTTGTTTTTAGTCTAAAACCCCCCTTTTTAGATATCTTTCCACTTTTGTTAATTGAACTTCAATAAGTTGCTTAGATTCTTTATTAGCTTGATCGTGACTACATTGTTCTCTATGTGTATGACCTTCACATCCATTGGGAATATAAATGTGTTTTGCTCTAACGATCGCAATCACCTCCATTGGAGAGTGATTTTGAGCGTTATATAAAATGGCGCCATTGCCGGGGAATAATTTGGCGTATTGAGTTAGTTTAGAATTTGAGTTTACTTACTCTAGTTCAATTTTGTGAACAAGTGTTTTTGTATTGTTTAGTTTTATTTTGTTGATTGACATCATGGCATATCTGAATGCTAGAAATGTTGATGGTTGCATCCCACTTTATGTTCCCGACTATTGTGTTTATTGTGGAGGACCCCACCTTGGGCAAAGGTGTAGAATTGGCCCTTGGAGAGGGAGGTATTCCCCTTCTCACTCCTATGATGGGCGCAATTTCTATTTGTGTGGTGGTCGTGATGGACGTTGGAGCAAATTCCCTAATTATGATCGTCCTCTTCCCTCCTCTTGTGCTAGTAATGTTGCTAGTGGTGCTTGTGACCTTAATAGGAATCATGACTTAGCAAGCGAAGAAGGCATATGTGTCAAGCTCCAAACCCTTTTGGCCTCACTAGAAACCCAAGAGGAGAGTGTGCAATCCATAAAGCAAGGCTTTGTGGACGCAAGGGCTAAAGAAGAGGAAGAGGAAAGTAGCCGTGCCATGCAATCCATGGTGGATTTGTCTACTCCTCTTGGTCAAATTGAGGAAGAAACCCCTCCAAATCCAATCAATGAACATACCTCCAACATTGAAACCAATAAAATTCACTTTGGTGACGATGATGAAGACTTTCAAAATATGAGATCCCCCGAAAGTTAGTTTGTATCGGTAGTGCTTGAATCTAAATAAGAGGAAGACACAAGGGATGATCATGAATTGAAGGTGGTGTGGCAACCAACTACCCCATATATAAGTCATGGTGCCGAACCCAAATGAATGGTACTACAGTTGCAAGGAAAAGTCCATCATTTCATTTTGAAAGACTCTAGTTCATTCGAAAGTGAGGATGTTATTAATGAGGAAATTTCGAAGGTGGAGATGCCCAAATCTCACTCCAACCACTTTTCAACCTTAAGTTTGATTGAATGGACGAACGTCAAAGTAATCGAGCTTTTGGAATACCTTGGAAAGAGGATGGATGAAGGTGTATCTGGTTTTGAGTTTGTCGAGGAAAGAAGACAAATCATCCTTCGTCACTTGAAGGCTAAAAAGCGTGAAATGCAAAATCAAGAGAATGGCCTTCTCATGCTCAAACCTTCACCCCAGGATTGTCACCGGAAATTCGATTCAAGTTTGGGTCGAAGGTTCAAATCCTCCAAATGGAGATCCAAATGGTGAGGTAGCTTTCGTCGCGCCGGGATGTTAAATTTTGCACTTGACGGGAGGAAACCCATTGTTTTTATGCTTTACTTCACTTTTTGTTTCTTCTTGATGTGTTTTTAGGTGCCCAAGGGAATGAGAAGAGGAACCAAGTATTGAGAAGCACAAAAAACACCTTTGAAGAATGTGCTTTCCGAACCTGGAAGAGTGCCTGTCGCACATGTCATTGCACAAGCGACCAGTTAACTGAACAAAAGTCTTGGCTTGTGCAAAATTGGTGCTTTTTGCACCTCCTAAAGTGCATGTCGCACCTGTCATCACACGTCAAAGCAGTGCACTATGAAAAAATTAAAAAAACTTAGTTGATGCTAAGGCATCGCGATCGCGAGCTCTGACCCTCGCGATCGCGATGAAGAAAAATCTCACTGACAGTTTGTGACCCCATGAAACCTTTGCGATCACGTGAAGTCATGTGATTTTGACTCTTTGCGATCGCGTGAAAAGTCCACGTGCGAGACAACGAACAGTTTCCAGGTAATAAAAGTTGAAACAAGCATTTTCAAAAGCAAAATCTGCTTTGAAACTTGGTTCTTTTCTCTCCTAAGACAAGAATAATACTCCATCAACTGCAATTCCATAAGAATCTTTGAAACTCCTCAGGTATGATCTCTATTTTATCTTCTTCAATCTACCCTTATTGTGCTAAAGTAAGTGATTTTAAACACTCAAGTAGTTTCTTTCTTGCTTACAACATGTGTGAATTGGGTGTGTGATATAAATTTAGGGGTGAAATCTGGTTGGGGGTTAGAAATCTGTTGGTTTGCTGATTTTTGGGATAAAAAGTGACCCCCAAGAGATGTAAAATTGGTGTACAAAAGGGTGCAAATCACCTATTCGATGAAATGTCTAAAAGAATTTTTCGCAAGAAGATGACCATCACGATCGCGATTGCGATGCCCAATCCTGCGATCGCGATAACCAACTTCCCTGAGCTTTGCGATCACGATGTCACAATTCAGGATCGCGATGACCAGTTTCCACAGTCCCAAAAATAGCAACTCTGCCCATCTCTGGTCGGGATCATTCTGGCTTGTTTCTTTGGGTTAATCATGTCCCAATGCATTGCTTTACATGCCTATATCATTGTTTGGCAATTTTGTTCCTTGTGTAGGTACTTTAAGCTTGAATATGGCTGAAATTGAACATGAAGATGCCAACCAAGTTGACGACGAGGAGTCTTTGATTAAGGAACCTTTGTCTCCCTCAAGTGCTGCCAACTATATGACCGTCACTTGATGAAGCCAATAACGAGGTAGCGAGGTATTATGCTGGATAGATTAGAAGATAAATGGGTTGACTTTCATGGGAAGTTGTTTACAAGTGGATGGATATGCTTCGTCGCCGAGCCTATCAAGGCAAACTTTGCTGTGGTTCGTGAATTTTATACTAATGCGGCTGAGACGGACTTCGCCAATGACTTGGTTGTGATGGTTCTGGGCAAGTTGGTTCATTTTAATCCAGAGTTGTTCAATGGATACTACCACCTTCCAAATGCCGACAATGCCACATACAAAGCCCGAGCTACAGAAATGGGGACCAATTGGTTTGTGGAGCACATACATGATGGAATTGTCCCACAATGAATAACATTGAATACGAGGATTGAGTCCTCCGAGTTTAACCTTGAAGTCATCACTTGGCTTTTGATCATTTGTGCTCGAGTTATGCCTTTCAAGAATGAATCCGATGTGACCACCGATAGAGCAAGGGTCATTTGTGCTATGATGGAGGGTCTTTCGGTGAATGTAGGGCAACTGATCGTGCAAGAAATTCAACAAGTGTTCCTTGACTGTAGCAAAAACTTGCTCTTCCTTTCATTGATTTGTCACGACCCAAAATCGGGCCATGATGGCGTCTACATAACCCCCCAGTAGACAAGCCTAACCCCAACGTGCGGAAAACAGTAAATAATAATTTAACTAAAGAGAAGCGGAAGATATAAACAAGGGATAGGGCCAAAAGCATATATACATACCAGCGTACAAAATATACAAAAGATGGCCCTAAAGTGACCGAAAGAAAAAACGACCCAAACACCAACACGGACCTGGTGTCACTAGTACAAGAGCGACTAAAGCAAGGGGTAGTTATACAACAACCTCTGTCTTTCAAAATATAAAATATATACAGGAAATACAAGATGGAAAGCAAGTAAAGTCTCCAAAAGCACCGGGAGCTCATCGGGATTTGAACAACAACGGGCCTCGAACGATAAGAGATCAGCGAGGGTGGGTCATACTAGGTGTTGCATCATAAAAAGAGATGCAGAGTATAGTATGAGTGCCAAAACAATGGGTACTCAGTAGGCATCATAGGCCGACCGAGCGCAGAAAGATAATATATAAATATAGGTTAAAAGAAAGAAGCTAACTATATCGGGATACACCTAAATCTAGTTATAAAACCGAAGACAAGCTAATAAATCAAAAGATAAAGGAAAACAACAACAAGCCACAACAGAGTCAATCCACGTGCCAAGGCAAATGCAATGCGATACACGATGATGCATTTATGTATGCAATATAATATAAACCCATAATACCGCATTGGGCGCCCAGAATACCTCATCGAACTATGCATATATATGTATGAAATGAATAAATACCCAGAATAACGCATCGGGGGTCCGGAATACCGCATCGGACTGATAAGTATATAAAGAGAAAGTAAAATACTCGGAATAACGCATCGGGGGTCCGGAATACCGCATCGGACCATAAGTTTATATACAGAAAATAGTAGTCCCTCTTTCCCTCTCAAAAACCAAGGTGATACTCAAAGTAGCTCGATTTAGTCAAAAATTCATCACAACAGTAGAAAAACCTCTTTTAAAACCCAAAAGCATTTGAATATCCATTCCGTGTTGTACCAATGATATGCCATGCGATATGAGTATGAATGTTCACAAACATAGGAGTAATCACACCATTAGATCAAACAGGGCAAAAGTACCCTCCAAAACAAAAGAACTGACCTGGAATCCATCCAAATCCTAGCCATGGCCTCGGGCCTACAGTTACACAGAATTATAAAATAAGGCGGTAAAGCGGGAAAATAAAGGCGGAAAATGATGGGCAAGCTCTATACTACCTCTAAAGCCTCCTAAAAGCATGCTAAGGATCTTAGACTAGTCAAACAGAAGAAACAAACTCCTAGGGTAAGGATAACATGCAATCCTAGACTAAAAACCCGAAATGGCCAATAAATCATGATAACCAGGAATAAAGCCTAAAGTCTATATAAAATCCAACCTAGAGTTCCAGTAACATATAAACATATATAACCTAACTAACTCAGTCTGGAAAGTAGATCGTAACCTACCTCGGGGCCAAACTGCAAGCATGAACCGTCACTCGTGTGCCTTCCCCTTTCGAACGGCCTCAGAAAGCCACCATTATATCAAGAGAATAACTAAAGTGTCAAGACGAGAAGAATGATACCCATATTGATATACGGAAAATCGGCCCGAAAATCAGGTCAGAAAAATTACCTTCGGGGCCCGTGTGATGAAACAAAAAACAAATTTCACAATTGTGTTCGCGGTGGGTTAAGGAACTCGTACCCAAAATTTGGGCGCGAATGAAGCTCATTTTGGGGCCCAAAATAGCCCCGAGGTTCTACTAATTCACGTGATTTAAAGAGAAAATGTCCGGAATCTAAAAACAGATACCAACCTCGACAAGGAGAACACGTCACGAAGATGAGTTGCACATATTTACGAGCATGCAATCCTCAAAGATCAGCTCTCAATATAAATCACCCTAACTCTAAGATTATAGCACAAGGGGGATTTAGCGAAAGAATCACGATAAAATAAGCGGAAGGAGGAGAGGGTGATGAAGGAACTTACCATACGAAGCTACTGAAGCAAGGGAGCTGGGAAAATGAGTTTTGGAGCTTTACAATGGATTTCTTCAGTCTTGTGGAGAAGAAAACGAAGTTGGGACATAATATAACTGCCAGCGGTCCTTCATCACGATCGCGATAGGACCCCCGCATTTGCGTAGAAGAGCCGGCCCAACCATCACGATTGCGATAGCCCAGGCCACATTTGTGAAGAAGAAGCCAAGCCGGCTCCCAGTCGGCTACATAGCGATGGTGATGGAACTGTCGTGAACGCGATGGTCAGGAATCCAGACCATCAGAACGCGATGAGATCCTCGCGATCGCGAAGAACAACAGAGGTATGCAACTTAGTGCAACAACCAGCAAATTCCAAGTCTAAAAATCATCCGACGGACCCTCTGGATTCATCCAGAACCCCGTGAACACAAACCAACTATGCTACCCTACTAGAAATAGCATTCCGGATTCAATGGAATCAACAAAACTCCCAACAGAGATTGTGTTAATAAAAAGTGGGCCCCACGCCCAAAACCAACTCAAAACTCAAAATCCAAAAATGAGCTCGGAAGCCTCGGGCTCCAAACCAAAGGTCCTCTAGCCCAAAGTCGACATTCCGGAGCTAATGGCGCTAAAAAAATTCCCATCAGAGACCTTCTTCTCTGAATGTTGACCAAAGTCAACCCTACCAGCCAAACTGACTTCAAAACACACAAAGCCACACAAAACCAAACTGAAAGGACCCAGACCCAAACCAATGGTCCCACTAGACCAAAATCCCCATTCCGGAGCCAACGGAACTGTCAAAATTTGATTCTGAGCGTGTTAACCAAGAAAGTTGACCGAAATCAAAGGTTTACCAACTTTAAAAGCTAAAATAAGGAAATGGTCATAACGACCCAACGAATGGCCCGGGCACCAAACCGTCAGTCTCGGCAAGTTATAAATGACCTGGAGCCAATGAGGGAAAGCTCAAAATGCAGAAAAGGCACAGAAAAATGAAAAATGACCTGGAGGGTCATTACAACATCCACTACTAAAAGAACTTTCGTCCGCAAAAGTTAGAGTAAGGATAGTACCTGAAGACTCAAAAAATGAGGATAACGGGTTCGCATGTCGGTCTCGATCTCCCAAGTAGCCTCCTCGATAGGACGATGCTGCCACTAAACCTTAACAGACAAAATCTCCTTGGACCTCAACTTCCTAACCTACCGGTCCAAAGTAGCAACAGGCTCCTCCTCAAAGGCTAAGGACTCATCCAACTGAACCGACTCCCACTGAAGTACATGAGACTCATCCGGAATATACCGCCGCAGCATGCAAACATGAAACACCGGATGAACACTAGAAAGAGCAGGAGGCAAGGACAAATCATAAGCAAACTCTCCAATATGGCAAAGTATCTCAAATAGATTAATAAACCTCGGACTGAGCTTACCCTTCCTCCCGAACCGCATCACGCCCTTCATGGGCGATACCCGAAGGAACACACTATCACTAACCATAAACTCGAGATCTCAAACGCTCCGATTAGCATAACTCTTCTGCCTACTCTGGGTAGTACGAAGCCTCTCCTAAATAATATGAACTATATCCATAGAATCACAAAGCAAATCAGTACCCCACGACCTAACCTCGAAAGCATCAAACCAACCCACAGGAGATCTGCACTGCCTACCATACAAAGCCTCGAACGGAGCCATCTGGATGCTGGAATGGTAAATATTATTATATGCAAACTCTGCCAAGGCCAAACACTGGTCCCACTGACCCCCAAAATCAATAACACAGGCTTGCAATATATCCTCTAGAACCTGAATGGTACGCTTCGACTGGCCATCTGTCTGCGGATGAAAAGTAATGCTAAGCTCAACTCTAGTACCCAACTCTCTCTGAATAGACTTCTAAAAGTGCTAAAAGTGAACTAAGTACCTCGGTCGGAAATGATTGAAACTGGCACCCCATGCAAATGGACAATCTCTCGAATATATATCTGGGCCAACCTCTCGGAACTGTAAGAAGTATGAAATGGCAAAAAGTGAGCAAACTTCATGAACCTATCCACAAGAACCCAAATAGAATCAAATCTTTGCAATGTACATGGCAATCCGACTACAAAGTCCATGGATATACACTCCCATTTCCACTCCGGAATGGGTAGCCTCTGTGATAAACCACCTGGCCTCTAGTGCTCAAACTTCACCTGATGACAGTTCAAGCACTTGGATAAAAAAGCCAAAATATCCCTCTTCATCCCACACCACTAGTAGTGCTCTCTCAAGTCACGATACATTTTGGCTTCCCCAGGATGAATGGAATATCTAGAGCAGTGAGCCTCCTCCATTATCAATCTGATCAGGTCACCAACTCTAGGAACGCAAATACGACCCTCGATCCTCAGAACACCCTCTAAATCTAAAGTCGCCTTTCTAGCCTCACCACTCAACACCTTATTATGAATGATCCTCAATATTCCATCATCAAACTGTTGTGCTCAAATGTGCTCCAACAAGGAAGACCTAGCCTCAACACAAGCAAGAATATGGCCCGGCTCAGAAATGTCAAGTCGAACCAACCTATTAGCCAAGGACTGGATGTCCCAAGCTAAAGGTCGCTCCTCCGTAGCTAAGAAAGACAAGCTACCCATACTCATTGCCTTCCGGCTGAAGGCATCTGCTATAACATTTGCCTTGCTCGGATGATAGAGAATAGAAATGTCATAGTCCTTAAGTAACTCCAACCACCTACACTGCCTCAAATTTTGATCCTTCTGGCTGAAAATATACTGAAGACCACGATGGTCAGTAAAAATCTCACAATGCATGCCATAAAGATAATGCCTCCACATCTTCAACGCGAAGACTACCTCTGCTAAATCCAAGTCATGTGTGGGGTAGTTTCTCTCGTGAACCTTTAACTGTCTGGAGGCATATGAAATAACCTAGCCCTGCTGCATCAATACACAACCCAAACCAATACCTGATGCATCACAATATACGGTGAAGCCCTGACCCTCGACCAGAAGAGTAAGAATTGGAGCTGAAGTCAATAAGGCCTTGAGCTTCAGAAAGCTCGCCTCACACTCATCTAACCACTGGAAAGGGACATTCTTCTGAGTCAATCTAGTCAATGGTGCTGCTATCGAAGAAAATCCCTCCAAAAACCGTCTGTAATAACCTGCTAAACTGACGAAGCTGCAGACAACGGTAGGAGAAGTAGGCCTAGCCCAATCACGAACTACTGCAATCTTCACCGGATCTACCATAATCCCATCCTTGGACACCACATGTCCCAAGAATGCCACAGACTCAAGCCAAAACTCACACTTAGTGAATTTGGCATACAACTGATGGTCTCTCAAGGCCTAAAGTACCAATCTAAGATGCTGCTCGTGCTCCTCTCTACTACTCGAATAAATCAGAATGTCATCAATGAACACAATCATGAACGAATCCAAGTAGGCACTGAACACACGGTTTATCAACTTCATAAATGCTGCTGGGGCATTAGTCAACCCAAAAGACATGACTAGGAACTCATAATAGTCGTATCGAGTCCTAAATGCAGTCTTAGGGATATCCTCATCCCTAATCCTCAACTGGTGATAACCGGACCTCAAATCTATCTTAGAAGACACGGCTGCACCCTGTAGCTTGTCAAATAAGTCATCAATATGCAACATCGGATATCTGTTCTTAACTGTCACCTTATTCAACTGCCTGTAGTCAATACACATACGCATAGACCCATCCTTCTTCTTAACAAACAGAACCGGAGCACCCCACGGAGACACACTACGATGGATAAACCCTCTACTCAACAGATCCTGGAGCTGATCCTTAAGCTCCCTCAACTCAGCAGGTGCCATCCGATATGGCGGAATAGAAATGGGCTTGGTGACCGGCTCGACATCGATACCAAAATCAATGTCACGGTCAGGAGGAAAACCCAGAAGATCGGAAGGACACACATCAGAATACACACAAACCACATGAACCGACTTAAGAGGAGGTGTGGTGGCACTAATATTAAGGATGTAGGCAAGATAAGCTAAGCACCCCTTCCCAACCAACCGCTGGGAGCTCAAAAATGAAATAACTCCCCTCGGCATATGGCTATCGGCCCCATTCCATAAGATAGGAGGGATACCAGGCATCCGAAGAGTAACAGTCTTAGCGAAGCAATCCAAGACCGCATGGTAAGGGGATAACCAATCCATGGCCAAGATCATATCAAAATCGACCATATCGAGGAAAACCAAGTCTACCATGTGTCATACCCCAAGATAGTCACCACTCAAGCCCAGTACACCTGATCCACTACTTAAGAATCACCTATAGGAGTAGATACACATATAGGCACAAGCAAGGACTCACAAGTAGACCCCAGATGAGTAGCATAATAAGCAGATACATATGAGAATGTAGACCGCAGGTCAAACAAAGCTGAAGTAGACTGATAACAAACAAATATCGTACCTGTGATCACAGCATCTGAAGCCCCGGCCTCTATCCAGCCCAGAACTGCATACATGTGGTCCCGACCTCCATGACCACCTAACCTACCGGACTGAGGACCACCTCTAGAACCCTGGGGACCACCCCTACTACCATGTGAACCACCTCTAGCTAGAGGTGCTGGAGCCCTGGAGGCCTGAACTAACTGATCTTGTCGCCCATGATATTATGCTGACGGGCACTCCCTAGAAATGTGGCCTATCTTGCCACACTCATAACAACCCCAGCCATATGTGCTCTGCTGTGAAGACCCAGCCGAATCACAATAACCTCCATGACCAGTGGACCATGAATGACCACCTCATGGAGCAGGAACATTACTCTAGCTACACTGACCCTCAGTAGTCTGTAATGCCGCCTAAACAGGCTTGCTAGGCTGAAAATGATATCGGTGCTGACCTCTACGATAGTAGCCCCTACCACGGCCCTGGGAACCACTGAAACTGTCCTAATAGCGGGGCCTCTTATCGCTGCCCCCTTAGGCCTCACAAACTATACCCTCAATAGTATGGGCATGATCAACCACCTCCGGAAAGGACTAACCCGATGCTACTATACCCTTTGTAGATAAGCAAAGATGCAGAGTCAAACCTCGAATAAACCGGCGTACTCTCTCATGCTCAGTGGGCAGAATAAGAGTGGCGTGTTTGGACAGCTGATGGAAATGAACCTCATACTCAGACACAATCATCGATTCCTTCTCCAACCCAGCAAACTTATCCATCCGATGCTTTCTCATGCTACGTGGTACATACTTCTCCAAAATACCATGGAGAACTGATCCCAAGTAATCGGAGGTATCTCGGCTGGTCTACCAGCAATATATGACCTCCACCACTATTTCACTGGACCATCCAGCTGAAACGCATTGTAATATGCTCTATGAGACTCGACTAACCCTAAATTATGTAGCCTCTCCTGGAAGCTTGTCAGAAACTCGTGTGCATCCTCTCTAGAGAACCCAAAAACCTCAAAGGACCCAGTCTCAAGAACCTACCCAGTATCTTTTGCTCCTCAAAAGACATAACTGGCACGGCTGGAAGAGATGGAGCAACTATAGGGACTGGTAGTACCTCAAATATGGGAGCCGCAATAATAGGCCATGCTCCCGAACCCTGTTCTACCACCTGAGCTAAAGTTTTAGCCTCACCACAAACCTGAGAACCAATCAGAGTGCTTGGCGAAGCCGCTGGCGGAGTCATACCCTCAAGAAACCCCAATAACTGGACCAAGGTGTCCTGCAATACTGGAGTAGCCACAAAACCTGCCGAATGTTGGGTTGGTCCCACATGCTCGGGCTCATACTGAACCTCTTCCGCTCTAACCTCAGGATCTGGTGACGATGATCTAGCCCAGGCCTGAGCTGGTGCCACAGCCCGTACGCTGCCTCGACCTCTACACCATCCCCTGGCTGGGGCTCTAACTGTAGGGGCAGGGGCCTCGTCCTCGCCCGCTGAAGATTTTATCCGAAACATATGAGAAGGAGTGAAACAAATATACTTAGGAATTGATCAAATCAAGTAAGCACGATAAAAAATCAAACAAAACAAAGCCTTTCCTAAGGAATGTCCTATAGCCCCTCGCAGATAAGATACGGATCTCATCGTACCTTATCCATGAGGCTCTACTAGACACTTGCTCTTGTACCGGTAAGACTGATGAACCTAAACCTCTGATACCACTCTATAACAACCCAAAATTGGGCCATGATGGCGTCTACATAACCCCCCAGTAGACAAGCCTAACCGCAACGTGCGGAAAATAGTAAATAATAATTTAACTTAAGAGAAGAGGAAGATATAAACAAGGGATAGGGCCAAAAACATATATACATACCAGTGTACAAAATATACAAAAGATGTCCCTAAAGTGACCAAAATATAAAATGATCCAAACACCAACCCGGACCTGGTGTCACTAGTACAAGAGCGACTAAAGGAAGGGGTAGCTATACAACAACCTCTGTCTATCCAAAATACAAAATATAGACAGGAAATATGAGATGGAAGGAAGTAAAGTCTCCAAAAGCGTCGGGAGCTCACCGGGATCTGAATAGCAACGGGCCTCGAATGATAGGAAATCATCAAGGGTGGCTCGTACTAGGTATTGCATCAGAAAAAGAGGTGCAAAGTGTAGTATGAGTACCAAATCAACGGGTACTCAGTAGGCATCATAGGCCGACCGAGCGCAGAAAGATAATATATAAATGTAGGTTACATGAAAGCAGCTAACTATACAAGGATCCACCTAAATCTAGTTATAAAACTGAAGACAAGCTGATAAATCAAAAGATAAAGGTAAACAACAACAAGCCACAACAGAGTCAATCCACGTGCCAAGGCAAATGTAATGCGATGCACGATGATGCATTTATGTATGCAATATAATATAAACCCAGAATACCGCATTGGGCTCCCAGAATACCTCATAGGACTATGTATATATATGTATGAAATGAATAAATACCCGGAATAATGCATCGGAGGTCCAAAATACCGCATCGGACTGATAAGTATATAAAGAGAAAGTAAAATACCCGGAATAATGCATTGGGGGTCCAAAATACCGCATCGGACCATAGGTGTATATACAGAAAATAGTAGTTCCTCTTTCCCTCTCAAAAACCAAGGTGATACTCAAAGTAGCTTAATTTAGTCCAAAATTCATCACAACAGTAGAAAAAACTCTTTTCAAACCCAAAAGCCTTTGAAAATCCTTTCCATGCTGTACTAATGATATGCCATGCGATATGAGTATGAATGTTCACAAACAGAGGATTAATCACACCATCAGATCAAACACGGAAAAAGTACCCTAAAAAACAAGAGAACTGACCTGGAATCCATCAAAATCTTAGCCATGGACTCGGGCCCATAGTTACAAACAATTATAAAATAAGGTGGTAAAGTGGGAAAATAAAGGCGGAAAACGACGGGCAAGCTCTATACTACCTCTAAAGCCTCCTTAAGGCATGCTAAGGATCTTAGACTAGTCACACAGAAGAAAAAAGTTCCTAGGCTAAGGATAACATGGAATCCTAGACTAAAAACCCGAAATGGCCAATAAATCATGATAAACAGGATTAAATCCTAAAAGTTATCTAAAATCCAAACTAGCATTCCAGTAACATATAAACATATATAACCTAACTAACTCAGTTTGGAAAGTAAACCGCAACCTACCTCAGGGCTGAACTGTAAGCACGAGCTGTCACTCATGTGCCTTCCCCTTTTGAACAGCCTAAGAAAGCTTCCATGCTATCAAGAACATAACCCAGGTGTCAAGACTAGAAGAATGACACCCATATTGATATACGAAGAATTGGCCTGAAAATCGGGTCGGAAAAATTACCCTCAGGGACCGCGCGATGAAACAGAAAATAAATTTCACAATTGTGTTCGGGTGGTTTAAGGAACCCGTACCCTAAATTTGGGCGCGAACAGAGCTCGTTTCAGGGCCCAAAACAGCCCCAAAGTGCTACTAATTCACGATATTTAAGGCGAAAATGTCCAAAATCTAAAAACGGAAACCAACCTCAACAAGGAGAACACATCACGGAGATGAGTTGCACGAATTTACGAGCATGCAGTCCTCAAAGATCAGCTCCCAACAAAAATCACCCCAACTCTAAGATTATAGCATAAGGGGCATTTAGCGGAAGAATCACGATAAAATAAGTGAAAAAAGTAGATGGGTGATTAAGAAACTAACCAGACAAAGCTACTGAAGCAAGGGAACTGGGAAAATGAATTTTGGAGCTTAACAATGGAGTTCTTCAGTTGTTTGGAGAAGAAAATGAAGTTGGGACTTAATATAACTTTTAGGGGTCCTTCATCGCGATCCTGACAGGCCCCCGCATTCGCGGAGAAGAGCCGACCCAACCATCGCATTCGCGATGGCCCAGGCCGTGTTCGCAAAGAAGAAGCCAAGTCGGGTCCTAGCAGGCTACATCATAATCGTGATGGACCCATCGCGAATACGATTATCAGGAAACCAGACCATTGCAAACATGATGAGATCCTCACGATCGCGAAGAGCAATATAGGTCTGTAACTTAGTGCAGCAACCAACAAATTCAAAGTCTAAAAATCTTCCGACGGACCCTTAGGATTTATCTGGAACCCCGTGAACACAAACCAACTATGCTACCCTACCAGAAATGGCATTCCAGACTCATTCGAATTGATAAAACTCCCAACGGAGATCGTCTAAATTAAAAGTGGGCCCCAACTTTAAAAGCTAAAATAGGGAGATGGTCATAATGACCCAACGAACGGCCTGGGCATCAAACTGTCAATCTCGGCAAGTCATAAATGACCTGGAGCCACTAAGGGAAAGCTCGAAATGTAGAAAATATACGAAAAAATGGAAAATGACCTGGAGAGTCATTACATGGTCACTCACTTATCCTATAAAGCCGGGGTTGCAAAGAGGGATGGTGAAAATGAGAGGAAGCCCAAAAAATTGATTCGCCCTCTAAAGAAGAGAGGAGACATGCAAGCATCAAATGAGAGGAAGATAAATGTGGATTCACCATCATTTGGTCTATTTCTTGAGTCCAGTGAGGCACATGAGTCAGCCACTCCTGATGAGGCTATTGGACCCCTCAGAATTAGGCCTCCGACACTCTATCACATCTCCAGCCAGGTCTATGGCATGGATGCCCATCTTCACCAAATTGTAGTAAGCTTACCTTCGGGTCTAGGTGAGAGTTCCACCATACCGACATCAGAGTCGTCATCCTCCACTACTCCAAGTGGCCCTACACTAGCTAGTGTAGCGAGCCAGCAACAATATATCAAGGATAGGTTGGCTAAGGTTGAAAGGTGACAGAAAAAGCAGAGGGACTATGATAGGAAGCAAAGCAAGTTTCTCACGAAAATGATGAGCACTCTGAGGAAGCTATGTGGGTCTGAGGCTGAGAAAGATGCTGATGAGGGAGACTGGGTCCTTTCTTGGCCTACAAGTTCTGGTTCTGAGTGATATACCCTTCAGGGAGCCCCCTCAAACCCTTTACGGGCTTGCTTTTATTATTGGGTATTGATGCACCTTGTCGGGCTTGTTTTTATATTAGTATGCCCTTGTCGGGTTTATTTGTTGCTATGGATGGAATTGATGGTTTAGGTTGTTAGTTTCTTTTTCTTATAGCTTCTTTGTTTTCATTTTACAGTAGGTTTGTCGGATGTTTTAGAGCGAGGGGAAGTCTGAGTACCCATAGGCTGGATAGAACTTGCTAAATCTGAGAACACTGCATCGCACATACCGACATGTGAACCGTATGAGATTCACACAAGCCACTGCCTAGCTTGTGCGTTGCACGTGCGACCCAAACTTTGAAATGTGCGAAATGAACTTGATGCCTTTTGTGTTGAGATTAGTGTGTTTATGAGCCTTGAGTAGCCATATCGATTTAGATAGATGATAACGCTCAAAGTACCACTCCAATTATGAAGCGTAAGCGATCGTTGTCAAATATAGAACCTAACAGAGGTTGGGGTCGATCCCACAGGGAATATGGTGCAGATTAGGTCGTTAGTGAAGTAGATGACTAATAGTCGATAGCTTCCGGTAAAAAGGGGGGTTTTGGTGTGATCAATATGTAACAAAGCAAATAATACACGTATGAGTTTTAATCAATATGAGAGAGAACTAGGGAAGTGATCACCATGGCGTTGTAACAATGTCGATTTAAGCTTAACCGGGTTCTTTCTTATATGCATGTCACGATGTGATTGAATTAATGGTATCATCTAAACGTTTCTCAACCAAATAGACAAATTTACTTTTCATTCTCTCCAACTTGAAAAGGTGTTGCTTTTAATTTTCACTCCCTAGAACATCAAGTAGCATATTAATCTAGTTACAACATTAATCATAAGACGAGAGTTGGTAGTCTCGAATCCTCGTCGTTAATCAAGTTTCCCGGTTTTAATCTCTTTACTCAAGCAAATTAAACCTAGGTATGTTCTAATGTTTGCAACCACTAGAAAACGTTAGATAATGAATGATTAACAATGTGACAACATATATATTGAACCCGACGCTACCCGGAATCTATAATGCTACTTTTGCCATGGCTCCCACAACCCTAGTTGTGAGAGTTTAGTTAATCATGCTAGAAGAAGAAGAGAAGAAAGTCATATTCATAATAGAGAGAAAAGATTCTTACAATATAATGAAAACAAGCTTCAATTATCCAAGAACAAGAAACCAAGATCCCAAGAACAATCAAGAACACGAATTCAAGAAGTAGAAAACGTGTTTCTTGCTCTCCAATTCGACTAAATCTCTCCTAAAACTATTGGGAGAACTATTGTAAAAAGCTTGACAAATAAAATAAACCTAACATAGGGTATTTATAGGAGTCTAGGAAACAAAGTCCCAAAAACGTTAGGATTCCGCGTAGCGGACTGCCTAGGTGTGACGGCCAGGCCGACGGACCGTCACTGGCTTGGCGGACCATTGCCGGGACCGTCACCACTAGGCAGTGGGCAGCCTCCACTTGACGGTCACTGTGACAGACCGTCACATGTATGACGGACCGTCACTCAGGCCGTCACTCTTATCCAGAATGTCTTTTTGCTCGTATTTCCTTCCGTTTCCGTGTTTGTCTCCCTTTCCTGAAAACATACCATAAAACATCAAAAACGACGACGGTTGCTTGAAAACGTACGATTGTTCTTAGTTTAGAGACGTTGAAAGTGCCATAGAATGGCGGCACATCAACATCCTCAACTTAAAACGTTTGCTTGTCCTCAAGCAACATGATACAAAACAATAATATGACTCAACTAAGGAAACAAACTCGTGTCTCTAGCAACTCATGGCCATCCAGTCATTAATTCTTAAATCAAACCACCCTAGTAGCATACAAATGTATGAAACGTTAACTTGCCAGGATCCAAACATGTCATTCCGATATGATAGAATATTATGCATACACACGCACAGCTATCCTAACAGTCAATAGACAATACAGAAATCTTGGTGCCCTCACCACAAAGAAGTCCTACGCACAAAATTTAGGACTAGGTAAGACGCTCACACTCAAAAACGATTTCAAATAATGCACATGCGATGCCATAGGCTTGCCCTTACTATTCTATTTCAGTTCTTCAGAAAGCCGCTCAGGATCACTACAGGACTTGTTTAGGCTTGTAATGAGGCTTCGGGTGCAGGTAGGATACGCTTGGGGAGTAGTGACTAAACCCTCCTTGGAATCACCGACCTACTAATTCCACATGACTTTACTTTGTCCATCCTTTATTCACCTACTTCTTCCCTTCTTTCTAGCTACAGGTGCGGCCTCTTTATTTTGACACTTCTTTTTATTTCTTTTACGTTCTTTTTCATCTCTTTTTCTTTTTCGTTTCTTTATCTTTCTTTTTCTTAGACACACACCCGGAATTTTCATTCTATCCACAACCAAACTTATCCATCCTATTTTTCTTCTCATTTATCTCTATAGTAGCCACCCTCAACTTAGGCTGATTGCCTGAGTTGAGGTGCACGATGTCCAAGGCGGACCAGGGCCAAAACAGGGATTCAAAGTTAAACAGGAACGGTGACGGGTTATTGAAAGAACATGGTCTATTATGGCTCAAACAGGGATCAAAGGGATTATTTACGTTTGGACGGTCTTATAGGTTAAGTGGACTGCACACACAAAGGGCCTGTGATCCTTTCCTAAGCAACCACCTTCAAATTTAAACAAAATAGACCGGGCAAGTTCTAGATGCATGCACAGAGTAAGAATTTATAACAATAATCTCACACACACTTGGCACCAAGAAACCATACCACTACCAACTATCAAAACAACCGCTCGGCTTAAGCATACTCATTCTAATCATAATCACACAATGACATTCAAGGATCCAGACAGTCAATCGTTTCAACATAAGTACAAAACAGAATTTTTTAAAGGGGGCTCCTTTTAGTCAAAGAAAAACGCCATGATGACTTGCTATAGACACCAGAAAACAACTAACAAAATTTAAAATAACAACCTAAACATGCCGGTTCTACTAGATAGCACACCGGAGGGAAAAGAAACACGGCAACAAAAACCCTCGGTGGTGTATGACTCATAGGTATCCCAACACCCTCAACTTAGACTCATGCATTGTCCCCAATGCATACATACGAAAACTAAAAACTGTGAGAATTAGGAATACCTGTGAAGTCCATCGGACTCAGATTCTAACATGACGTTGGAGACCGCCAGGGTCTCCAAAGCAGGAGAAATCGATGGAATAGGTGCACGCCATACCATTCTGTTGCGTTCCAGCTTCTTCTTTTATCGGCTCCGCAGCTAGTCGCGACAACTTCTTCGCTCTTTCTTTGCAGATTCTCTTGCGGTGTTTTCGTTTACTTGATCTATTTTCACCGCCTTCCTCTACATGTTTCCCTTCTCGCAGCATCCTTCTCACAACAGCTGGAGTCTCGACCAAACCCTTCTCCTCAAGATGCACATCCGCAAGAGCTTCCTCAATAACATTGACGACCGCGACCACCCTCATGTCACTTGGTTGTTTCATCAATTTGGACACATCGAACTTGACAACTTCATTGTTTAACCTGAAGGTCAGTTCGTTTCTTTCCATGTCAACCAATACTCTTGCCATGGCTAGCAATGGTCGTCCCAAGATTATGGGAACTTCAAAATCCACTTTGCAATCCAAGATCCCAAAGTCAGCTGGGAAGATAAGCTTGCCGATCTTTACTAGCACATCAGACAATATTCCCACGGGTCGCTTTACCGAACGGTCAGCCATCAACACTCTCATGGACGTTGGTTTGGGAGCTCCCAAACCCAATTGTTTATAGACTGCTAGCGGCATCAGGTTGATGCTAGCACCAAGATCACACAAGGCTCTTCCGAAGCTGAGTTTCCCAATAGTACAGGGAAC
This sequence comes from Jaltomata sinuosa, assembly GCA_003996215.1. Taxonomy (NCBI): domain Eukaryota; kingdom Viridiplantae; phylum Streptophyta; class Magnoliopsida; order Solanales; family Solanaceae; genus Jaltomata; species Jaltomata sinuosa. The sequence goes on along the minus strand of QJPP01007210.1, from coordinate 144,111 downwards.
AGTAAACGCACCTGGATCTTCCTTTTTGTCTACTAACGATCTTGAGGAAATAGCGCTGTAGTGGTGAAGGTTATCTTCTGGTTCAAAGCTTACTGACCTCTTCTTGGTGATCAAGTCCTTCATGAACTTGGCATATCCGGGCATTTGTTCAAGCGCTTCCACCAGTGGGATGTTTATTGATACCTGCTTGAGCATGGTCATGAAATTTAGGAATTTGCCATCGTCCGCTTTCTTCTTCAAACGTTGCGGGAAAGGAGGTGGTGGTCGAGGCATCATAGTTGGAAGCTTTTCAGCTTCCTTGCTTTTCTCCGCGGGCTTTTGAGTAGCCTCCTCAACCTACTTGTCGTTGGCGTCATCACCCTCAACTTGAGTCTGAATTACCGGATGTGATTCCGGTAATATTTTGCCGCTTCTTGTAGAGATCGCCATACAGCTCGCGTCGTTCCTCGGATTTTGAATCGTGTCACTCGGCAAGGTACCTATCTTCCTTTGGTTTAGAGATGCCGAGATTAAGCCCACTTGCTGCTCCAATTGCTTAATCGAGGTTGAATGCGCCTCCACTATTTGACTCATGGCTGATAACTCAGTCCTTATCTCCTTCACCCCAGAGTCAGTCGATTCTACCTTCAGCAGCATCTTTGCCATCATGTTCTCTAGCTTGGAAGTCCCTGCCTCGTTGCTAGCTTTGTCCCGATTACCAGGTGGTACATACAAGCCACCTCTATCAATGTTATTCCTCCAGTTTCCCTGCTCGCGATCTCTGTAGCCAGCTTTTTCGTAGTAGTTGTCTTTCTGATAGGTTCGACCTTGGTTTCCTTGGCCATTGGCCTGGAAACCCCCCAAGTAATTCGCCTCCTCATTAGTTTCCAACTCGGCTGCTCTACCTTGGGAACCCACAACTTTTACCTTCTCCATACCTCCTGAAAATAAGTGCTTTGTCAGTAGGTCCAACTGCGTTTTCAGATGCGCCATGTCTTGGTCGCACTCCTCCTCTTTTCTGCGCTGCTCAGCTGACATACCAACTGCATAAGTGCTAGCTGCTACCTCTGTATCCCGTGTATGCCAGGCCCTGTTGGTTTTGGTGAGCCTGTCCAAAGTAGTTGTGGCCTCAACAAAAGTGAGACCCATGAATGCACCACCTGCTGCGTTGTCCAACGTCGGCTTGGTAGCCGAATTCAGTGCCCTGTAGAACGTCTACATCAAAAAGTTGTCGGTCAACTGATGGTTCGGGCATTGTGTCAGCTTCTTTTTGAACCGCAACTAAGTCTCATGTAATGCTTCGTGAGGTTGCTGTCTGAAATTGCTAATTTCATCCCTCAACTGTATCATCCTAGAGGGAGGAAAGAACCTTTCTAGGAAAGCTCCTTTGAACTCTCCCCAAGTTGTGATAGAGTCGGGGGTCAACTCTGTCAACCACAATGCTGCCTCATCAGACAGAGACAATGGAAACAACCTGAGCCTGATTGTTTTCTGACTCACTCCAGGCAACTCGAACGACTTGCAGATGCCCACGAAATTCATCAGGTGCTGGTTTGGATCATCACCAGCGGCACCACGGAACACTCCTCTCAAGTTCAACAGCTGGATCATTGTGCTAGTGATGTTGAACTTGGCTCCGGGCGCTAGCGGTGGAAGAGCAATGGCGCCCGTAGCGCCAACTCCATCCAAGTTGATATCCTCATCATTCAGCATAACATCGTCCTGCAGACCACCAACATTCAGATTTTGTTGGGCCTGCAGTTCTGCAGCGAGCCTTGCTGCCTCTTGTTGTGCGGCCATATTCCGCCTTAACGTTCTAGCAAGCTCGGGGTCGTAAGGTAAAGTTGATTCACCCGAGCGCCGGGTACTTGGCATGCACAACTCTGTACCCTGTAAAAAACAAAAACAACAAATAAACGTAAAAGCAGGAAAGTATGACTAAGAGTCAAATAAACACACCGGACTTAATAAACAACCGTATTCCCCGGCAACAGCGCCAAAATTTGATAACGCTCAAAGTACCACTCCAATTATGAAGTGTAAGCGATCGTTGTCAAATATAGAACCCAACAGAGGTTGGGGTCGATCCCACAGGGAATATGGTGCAGATTAGGTCGTTAGTGAAGTAGATGACTAATAGTCGATAACTTTCGGTAAAAAAGGGGGTTTTGGTGTGATCAATATGTAACAAAGCAAATAATAAATGTATGAGTTTTAATCAATATGAGAGAGAACTAGGGAAGTGATCACCATGGCGTTGTAACAATATCGATTTAAGCTTAATCGGGTTCTTTCTTATATGCATGTCACGATGTGATTGAATTAATGGTATCATCTAAACGTTTCTCAACCAAATAGATGAATTTACTTTTCAATTCTCTCGAACTTGAAAAGGTGTGCTTTTATATTTCAATCCTAAACATCAAGTAGATTAATCTAGTTACAGCATTAATCATAAGACGAGAGTTGGTAGTCTCGAATCCTCGTCGCTAATCAAGTTTCCCGGTTTTAATCTCTTTACTCAAGCAAATTAAACCTAGGCATATTCTAATGTTTGCAACCACTAGAAAACGTTAGATAATGAATGATTAACAACGTGACAACATATATATTAAACCCGACGCTACCCGGAATCTATAATGCTACTTTTGCCATGGCTCCCACAACCCTAGTTGTGGGAGTTTAGTTAATCATGCTAGAAGAAGAAGAGAAGAAAGTCATATTCATAATAGAGAGAAAAGATTCTTACAATATAATGAAAACAAGCTTCAATTATCCAAGAACAAGAAACCAAGATCCCAAATACAATCAAGAACACGAATTCAATAAGTAGAAAACGTGTTTCTTGCTCTCCAATTCGACTAAATCTCTCCTAAAACTATTGGGAGAACTATTGTAAAAAGCTTGACAAATAAAATAAACCTAACGTAGGGTATTTATAGGAGTCTAGGAAACAAAGTCCCAAAAACGTTAGGATTCCGCGTAGCGGACTGCCTAGGTGTGACGGCCAGGCCGACGGACCATCACTGGCTTGACGGACCATCACCGGGACCGTCACCACTAGGCAGTGGGCAGCCTCCATTTGACGGTCACTGTGACGGACCGTCACATGTGTGACGGACCATCACTCAGGCCGTCACTCTTATCCAGAATGTCTTTTTGCTCGTATTTCCTTCCGTTTCTGTGTTTGTCTCCCTTTCCTGAAAACATACCATAAAACATAAAAAACAACGACGGTTGCTTGAAAACGTATGATTGTTCTTAGTTTAGAGACGTCGAAAGTGCCGTAGAATGGCGGCACATCAATAGATAAATTAGCCCATGATAGATTGAGTGATGTCATTCTTAAAGGAAAATCATCATCTTTTGAGGTTTGGTTGCGATTGACTCATTTGGTACTAATGAAGTAGTCTTGCATGATAAGTTAAATAGGCATACCCTTCCAAAAAATTTGTTAAAAGTGCATGGAAAAGAATGATGTTTATGACAACCCCTTTGATCTTTTTGTGACTCTTGGCTTATTAGCGGTGATAATATAGATTGGCTCCTCTTTGTTCTTGTTTAGGAATTAAAAATTGATCCTTCTTGAATGATTCACATGCCATGCATGGTGATGTTTAGTTAATAATTCTTGTTCTTGCTTGTGTTAACTAGAACTTGCTCGGTTAGTCTTTAAAGCTAGTCTTGATTACTTTTCATTGGAGAAATGATCTTAGGCCTTCTTTGTGATTATCGAAGCCTACTTAACCTTAAAAGCCACCATTGCACTTAAATTGAATCATTAGTCACCCCTCTTGAGCCTAATACCTTTTCTTTGGCAACCTTGATACAAGCCTTGGAACCATTTTTGAACATGAATCCTTCTCTTGAACCCGTCCCTCCTTGAACTCTACAAGTGCGAAATTGAGACTAAAAGCCTAAGTTTGGGGGTTCATAAATGTACCTTGAAGGAGTGCTAAATGAGTAAATCATGGTTTGTTGATTAAAAAGAATTGCCAAAAAGAAGGAAGAATTTGAAAAAGAAAGCAAAATGAAAGGAAAAGAGGAAAGGAAAGAAAAGAAATGAATCTTTCAAGGTGAATAAAATGATAAAGATTTGGGCCTCGAATGAAAATAAGTGAAATATGTGCCTCGTGTTGAATGGAAATGAAAATGAATGGCTTGGGTTTTGAATTGAAAGAGTTGTGTAGAGTTCGAGAAAGATGTAGTCACTTGAATCCAAATATGTATCCTACCCTCCCCTAAACCTACATTACAAGCTTAGAAAATCTTTTTGAGATCTTTGACCGATTGTTCTTAAGCTAGTGGCGAATGAAAATAAGGGCACGTCTATGGTTGATACTTGTTAGCACTTGAACTTCCTTGTGAGTGTGAGTGTTTTTTGTATTTGCCCCTTGTGATTGTGTTTGTACATAAAATATGTTTTTGGGACTTTCTTTGTTGTAGGGGCATGCGAATTAGAATAGTTGGTGACATTGATAAACTCCAAAAATGAGTCAATTGAGCATGTTTTGGTAAGCTAATGGTTTTGAGTCACATCTCGAGATTGGATGTTATCACTTGGTTTTTCTTAAAGTTCCATTGCATCCTTGAATTGTGTTTTAAATAGAGAGGAATTCTTAGATTAAATTATCATGTAATTGACTAATCATTAGTACCAACCGAAGTCATACTTTGTGATTGAAATGGGTTTTCCTTGACTTGAAGTGATGTCTTTGCACTTGTATTGTGTGCCTCTTGAAATTGAATTTTTAGTTGCTTGAGGACAAGCAATAGTTCAAGTTTGGGGGTTTGATAAGTTGGTATTTTACCTACTTATTTATCTTCTAATATTATGATTTCTCTAGCATACAATGGATAAATAGTGAAATTTGACACAAATTACTTCTATTTTACAGGTTTATGTGTTTTAGAAGTTTTCGGAAAAGATTCGAGTGAAAAAAAGTCAAATGGGAGCTAAAAGGAGTTGCTGGTCACTAACATGGTATTTCCCTTTGCAATCGCGAGACTGAGATCATGTGACCGCCATGCACAAGAACTCAAAACCACGCGACCACGAGAGTGGAGCCACGCGACCGTGTGGAGGGAAATCACAGAACCTCGTGATCGCGAATATTGTGCACACGATCGCGATGAAGGCGTCATCAGCTGCAGGACAGATTTGGAAATTCCCACTTTTGGAAATCCCAATTCACATAAAACTCTTACCAACCATTTTGGAAATCATCTTTGGCTAATCTTTGGACTTTTGCACAGCTCGGAGAGCAAGTTCATCAACAAACAACATAGGAGTGAAGATTTGGATGCTCTTTATTGTAAAATCTTTAGTTTCCATTCTTCAACTCTTGTTCTTAATTGCTATTTTATTGGTGTATTTGTTGAATTGAGATTTGGGTTTGTATTAGAGGTAATACTTGTTTGGGTGTTTAATCTATATCTAGATTTTTCTCTTGCTTAATTATTTGGGTCTATTGAATCCTCCATGCTTGAATTTATAGTTAATGGTTGCAAACATTGAATTAGCTATTTTATTTGGGTTTTTGCTTGATAAAGGAATTCCTTAAATTCGGGAAGATTCAATAGTGGGGATTTTGGGTTTCCACTCTAGATCAAGGCTAGAGATAGTTTGGTTGCCAGAAACTCACATCTAATAGTTGGGGTTAGAAATAGCCCAACTCACCCAAGTTAAATTGTTGGTTATTGCACACTCCTGGTGATTCGAGAGAACCCATGGGATAGTTTCTTGATTGGTTGAAAGACGGTTAAGTACACCTTTAGCCATGACTACCCATGTGTTGATCGGGTGCAAGTATTGTGAATTGAATTCCCATTCCCAATTTTCCCTTGTTATCCTTTCTTGGCGAAAGCAAGGTGAAATCCATTGATCAAAACCTATCTTTTATTTGATTTTCTTTATCTTTTGTTTTTAGTTTAAAACCCCCCTTTTTAGATATCTTTCCCCTTTTGTTAATTGAACTTCAATAAGTTGCTTAGATTCTTTATTAGCTCTATCGCGACTACATTGTTCTCTGTGTGTACGACTCCGACATCCGTTAGGAATATAAATGTGTTTTGCTTTGACAATCTTAATCACCTCCACTGGAGAGTGCTTTTGAGCATTATCAAAATACCCGGGAACATCGTCCCACCGTAACCTCACGATTTCCTCATCAAATACATATTATCATCACATTGCAAGTAGTTACTCAATCTACAGTAAAAACTACCAAGTCAGATAAAGTTTGATGTTCAAATATATAGTTACCTCAACCAGGCAACATCACCCACATCAAATAAATAACCTTTATGCCAGGGGCTATCATATCCACCCTTTTCTTTCATCGTACATGGATGCTAATTTTTATAATCCTTATTTGAATGCATATCCACCTTTATGCAAACTCTATATTTCATGCGATAGTTTGTAGCTCAACTAATGATTCAAAATAAACCAGGAATGAAAAGCAAAGAAGGGGAAAAGAGGGCAGGATTTTGTCCCACCTATACCGCTATAGTGGCTTACACAATGCTATAGTAACCCCCAACAACAGCAGCAACCCAAAAATTTATGATTTTTGCAAAAATTCCCTCATTCGCTTTCCCTGTTTTCAATATCAACACATGAAATTGCATTGTGATATTTAATATAATCCCCAAGGCTGAACCCAATAATGCATAAAAAAGAACATAACATCACATTATCATAAAATCATTTATGAATCACACTAAGAAACTATTCATAACAATAATTTTCCGCTATTCTACAACAATAGACCTTTGCCTATGGTTCCCAACCAAATCTCGACTCTTTTGAAACCGGAGTTTTCCCATAGTTGAAAGCTAGTTTTATCCCCTTACCACTTTACCAATGATAATTCTATGCATAACAATCACCATATAATTTCAGCTAAGCCACATAGAAAATAATTTCCCTTTAACCATCAACACATTACTAAGTTATGAACTTTCACTAACCATGAATTTCACAGTAACTCAAACAATCATATTTCATATATTTGAAGTTATTCAAGCAATAAAAATGCACGTAAGAATCAATCTCAAGTTTCATCACTGAACAAGCCCTTTTTATTATCCTTTGTTTGCCTCATGGATGACTGTTAGCCAATTATCCATTCCTTTACATAGCCTCTAAGGCCAGATACCAATGGAAACTTTTGAGTTCCAATCTCCCTTGCTTGTGTCATTTTAGCCGAAGTCAAATGACATTCTTTTACCTCATTAAGATACCAATTGGAATCGAGAGTTACTAATTAGACTCAACTCATACAAGCAAGTAACATACCGCATAAAAGGAGATAAAAAGTGAAACAATTTCCTAGAATGTGTCATAGCTCCCCAAAGATTAGATGTGGATGTCAACACACCAATTCACAAGACTCTATTTCATATTTTCTCTTGTACTGGGAGACTGGTGACCTTGGCTTTGATACCAAATTGTCATGACCCAACTACCAGATCATGCAGGCACCTACTCTAAGTCACCTAGATAGGAGAACCCTTACCACCTGATTAAAATAGGTACGCAGAAGTAAATAAGAAAACATGAAATTTTCCTTGATAATATAAAACCAATTTCAAAACTTGAATATAATAAAATCCTTTAAAGATACAACTAAACCCCTCACTAGGAACTAGTCTAAACAGGTACAAGAGCTACTAATCAAAATGGACAAATAAGACACAACTCCCACCATAGGAAGAGATGAGTAGAAGCTGTTTTAGATCACCATCGTCTTCACCTAAGGAACATCAACTGATCCTTCAACCAGACTATACCCAAAATGGCATAGCAAGAGTAGTATCAGTACAAATAACATGTACTGGTAGGCATAATCAATCGAGATAAATAAAATAACATAAACATCACATAAATATCAAGAAGAAAACATACAACTTAAGTGTTATTAGCCAGAGGTCTTTTAGTAAATAGTTCCTTAACACCAAGTCAACAACCATGACTCTACCATAATGACCTATACATTATACCGACTGCACAGGTAATAGAAAACATAGGCTTATGTTGTATAGTGCAATTAACCAACACCACCCAGGATCCCTAAGACAACAAATATGGAAGTTTACAGGCATCCCGAGTTACATATAGAACCCATCCTTAGAAATTGAGTGCATAGTTAAGTCCCGGTTCGCTCAAGGAACATACATGTATATGTTAAGTAAATCGATCAACCTTGTTCACTCAAGGAACCAACATGTATGAATATCAAGTAACCAAATAAGTATAGTTCACATAAGAAACCACCTTAGAACTTAAACATATCAACCCAGCCACTCAAGGACCAACATGTATGTCAAGTAGTAGTAAATGTCGGTCCTCTCTAAGAACTAACACATATGAATAACATCAACAATAGATAAGCCTAGTTAACTCAAGGAACCAACATATATGAATAACATCAATAACAGATAAGCCCCATTCACTCAAGGAACAAACACATATAAATAACAAGTAAACCTGTACCAGACGTGGTACCTGAGCCAACTATAAATGAACCTTTACCAGGTGTGGTACCCAAGATAACCAATGAATAAACCCGTACTAGACATGGTACCCGAGCCAACTAATGAATCATAGAAACTTTACCAGACGTGGTACTCATGCCAAAAAATGAATAACATTAATCAATACCATGAATATGTCCAAATACCAGTACATCCCACAATATTAACAGATATCACAATAATCACAACCATAATGAAAATAAGTTGTCATACTTGTATAGTCAACAAACCTTTAACATAACCTCATTATATATGATTAACACTTAGGATATCATTTAACCATTACCTTCAGTCACGCCTCGGGGCTACCCTCTAGACGTAACACGGTGCTTAGAGTCATAAGTAAACCTATGCTAACCCATGATATGTAATATACTAAGCATTCTGATTAACATAATATCTGTACGAAAGCTAAAGTGATGTAATCATGAAAGATATGAAAGATAAACCAACAATATCTGAATATATGTAAAATGAATTTGAAAACATATCAACTGACTGTATAAGCTGAAAAACTGACTCTATGTCTGAAAGCCTCTACTGGGATGAGTTGCTGGGACAAGCCCCCAACTAACTCTAATAATCTGAAAACTAAAGTAAAAGACTAAAATGATGAAATAAATCATGTCCTCGAAATATGAGGACTCACCAACTGAACTACTGAGAAGTCTGAGAAATCAAACTAGGCATGGTCCAAATATTAAGCTCCTAAACCTACATCATAATAGTATGTAGCACAAAAGTATGCATCAGTACTTGGAACGTACTGAACATGCGGGATATGCTCTAATCTATACATACTGAAATGAGTAGATAAACTGAATATGCAAGATATACTGAGCATGAAACTGAAAGATATAATCTAATGAAGTGACCAAGTAGATAACATGTAACTGTATAATATTGAACTGAATAACTGACTACAGGTCATGCAATAGTTGAGTCTGAACTATAGGAGCTACCATTAATAGACATACCCCAAGCTGAGCTAACTATGGGGCCAACTGGTAACCCTGGTTGGGATGGTGTTTATAACTTGCCAAGGGTATTGTAACACCCCAGAACTTCCAAGTGTAGACTCAGATCAGGAACCCAGAAAAAAAGGAATATTTCCAACTGTCAACCGGAATCACGAGTTGGACCTATGACCCATGGAAGTTTACATGAGTCATAGACTGGACCCGTGGAATCAGATCAAATACCTAAAGATTTCTCTCAGAACCATGATTAGGTTCTACGGACCATGAAAGGATCCACGAGCTGGGAAACCAAGTTGTGGAGCCAGACCAGAGGCCAGCCATTTCTCTGAGAACCACGATTGGGTTCTATAGACCATTGAAGGATCTATAAGTCGTGAACCCCAGTCGTGGAACCCAATTCCAGTAGCCTAAATTTCAGATCCAAGATCCAAGATAGGATTCCACGAGCCTTAGAAGTTTCCATGAATCATGGAACCCATTCGTGGAACCTGAGTCGTGAATTTTAGCAGTTTTCTTTCAAAATTTCCAAGGGAATTCCCAATTTTTCCTACCTCTTTTAAAGCCTAAACTACATCATTTTGGTTATTCTAACCCTAATTAATTAACTAAAACTACCTAAATCATCTATTCTCCAAAAAAAATCATCAAACATAGAAAGAAAAGGAGAAAAAGAGGCGACAATTTTCTCTCAACAACAAGCAGGAGGTCTTCCTCAAGCTCAACCCTAATCCCAAAGATTTTCTCAATAGATTCTTCTCTAGGTATTTGGGATTTCATCAATGCATTTATTTCACCCATTGAGTCCCTAGTTTCAGCCAGTTCTTCAGTTCTTCATGAATTAGTCCAGACCTAGGGTTCCTATTTCTTAAGGATTCATTGTAATTCAGATTCTACTATTTACATGATATTATATTCATGGTTCTTAGAGAGTTAGTATAGTCATATGTTTAGGACTCAGAAACCATAGCTTGTGTTAATCTCAACATGCCTAAATTATACTTGCTAGGTAGATAATTCAGACCATCATGGTTTGATTTTAAATGCCATCAGTTCAGATAAAGTTCTTGCATTCTCAAATGTTTATCAGTATTCGAGCTATCCAGTATTTCAGCTTGCGTCTCATTGCTTACTTTTCTGTTGGAAGCAGACTCAGTACCAAGCGGATGATGAGATAAAGGCTTAGCTATCAGATCGGGGTAAGACCTTTAGTAGAAGTCCCCCAATGCCAAAACTAAGGTGCCACCGCAGGAGTAAAGAGGGGTTAGCTGTCTGGTTAGGCTGCATACCTCTGTCCCATATGGACATCAGTCTAGTGGATCCACATCAGCTTTGTTTGTACTCTTGACACGGTATGAATACCCTTCCATCTAGGGTTACAAGTTGGCCCCATAGGTAGCTCAGCTTGGGATATATCGGTTAATAGTATCTCCCACAATCAGACTAATATTGCATTGACCATGTACTAAGTATATATTTCAGTTATTCAGCTCAGAGTATTGTATTATATGTTCATGTTAGTAATTGGTCATTATATCAAGCTTATTATCTAGATTATGCTTCAGTATGTATTTCCATGTTCAGTTTCATGTTGTTCAGCTTAGCCCATATCCCGCATGCTTAGTACATTCAAATTACTAACGTATAATTTTGTGCTACATCATTTTATGATGTAGGTTCAGGTGCTCAACATCCAAACAACGCTTAGATCAATTCCCAATCCTCACTTAGTAGCTTCATTGGTGAGTCCTCATGGCTCGAGGACGATATACATGCTTTACCTTTAAGTTTTTACTTTTCAGTTTTAGATTTTTAGGGTTAGCTGGGGGCATGTCCCAATAACTTATATCAGTTAGAGGCTTTCAGACATAGATTAGATTCAGCTCTTGAGTTGTTAGTGTTGTTTTCTATCATCACTATACTCTATATATATTTTTATATTTAGACATGTTTTGGGATCTTTCCCACTTCAGATATTAAATTATTTTCAGCTTCCGCACTGTATATGTTTTTAACTAAACTTGTCTAGATATGCCTCAGGGTACGAAAATTTGGTATCAGAGCATAAAGTTGAAGAGTCCTAAGGTGTCTGAAAGTCGCACTAAGTAGAGTCTCTTTCATGGGTGTGAAGCGTGCCACACTTATGAGGGAGAGACTACGAAGTGTTTTTAGAAAAAAACTCATTTCTTTCATTATCTTTATGGTGCGATGAAGTCTAGTTTAGTTTCTCTTATCTAATCTATTCGTTATGCATTTCAGATCATGCTTCCTCATAGAGCTAACACCCGCAATGCTAAGGCTAATCCTCTAGCCCTAAACCATGAGGTTACGAATACAGAGTTCCATAATGCAATCCAACTTTTGGCTCAGACCGTAGCCAATCAGGCTAATCAGCAGGCCCCAGTTACTGCAAACCCCACTGGTGGATCAACAGCAGCCCGAGATTAAGATTTTGTTAGCATAAATCTGCCAAAGTTTCTTAGGTCAAGGGTTGGTGAAGACCCATAAAATTTCATTGACTAGATCAAGAAGATTTTTGAGGTAATGCAAGTGACTGGTACATATAGTGTTGAGTTAGCATCCTATCAACTCAAGGATATGACTCACATTTGGTTCACTCAGTGAAAAGACAACAGGGTTGTAAATGTAGCTCCTGCGATATGGGATTATTTTACTGGAACTTTTCTAGACAGGTTCTTTTCAAGAGAGTTGAGAGAGGCTAAGGCCAAAGAGTTTATGAATCTGAGATAGGGATTGATATCGGTCCAGGAATATTGGTTGAAGTTCACTCAGCTTTCCAGGTATGCCCCATCTATGGTGGCCAATTCGAGGGCACAAATGGGAAAGTTCTTGAATGGGGTATCTAACTTAATGTAAACAGAGTGCAAAAATGCTATATTATTAGGAGAAATAGATATCTCTAGACTTATGACCCATGCTCAGCAGGTTGAGGAAGATAAGCTTATGGAGATGGCTCTGAATAGTATGAAGGCTAGGACAGGCAACTATGAATATTCTCAGTAGAGGTCGGGCGGTGGAAATCCCTCACAATTTCAGCAGAGGTCTTCAGCCCCAGCGCCTTCATCAGCCAGTGCTCTATCTCGTAGGCCTCGACATGATCAGAAAAAGTGAGCACCAGGCTCTAAGTCTCATGACAGTGTTTCAGGTAACCGCACTTTTCTATCCTTCCCCAAGTGTGGTAAAAATCATCTAGGTAAGTGTCTTACTGGCAGAGAGGGGTGTTTTGGGTGTGTTCAGCTCGGCCATAGGTTGAAGAAGTGCCTTTCTGCCAGGCAAGGACAAGGAAGTAATAGATCTCAGTCTACCACTTCAGCAGCTCCAGCAGGTCGCACAACTCAATAGAGTACTACTTCTGACACAGGTGGCGGTCAGTATAAGAACCATCTCTATGCCATGTCCTCACGCCAGGATCAAGAGAGTTTACCAGATGTAGTCACTGGTATGTTATCAGTCTTCTCTCTTGATGTTTATGCCTTGTTATATCCAGGGGCTTCCCTATCTTTTGTGACCCCGTATGTTGCATGTAAATTTTGAGTCAGTCCATAAATCCTCCCAGAACCCATTCCAGTCTCTACCCCAGTTGGTGAATTAGTCCTAGCTAACAGGGTGTATAGAAATTTCCCAATCTCAATCCTTCATAGAACCACCTCAGCAAATTTAGTAGAGTTAGATATGACCGACTTTGGTGTCATTCTTGGCATGGATTGGCTACATGCCTGTTATGCCTGAGTCGACTACAGAACTAGAGTGGTGAAATTCCAGTTTCCAAATGAGCCCATCTTAGAATTACAGGGTAGTCCTCCTTCATCAAAAGGTCGCTTCATATTCTACCTCAAAGCTAGTAAGATAATCTCAAAGGGTTACATCTACCATATAGTTCGGGTTAAGGATTCTGAGTCCAAAACTCTACCTTTCAAGTCAGTTCTAGTAGTTAATGAGTTTCTAGAGGTGTTTCCTGAATATCTGCCTGAAGTCTCTCCTGAGCGGAAGATCGACTTTGGGATAGACCTTCTTCCAGATACGCAACCCATAACTATTCCTCCACAAAAATGGCTCCAGCTGAGCTTAAGGAGTTTAAAGAACAGATTAAGGACCTCCTAGATAAAGGTTTCATCAGACCTAACATCTCTCTATGGGGTGCCCCAGTTCTCTTCGTGCATAAGAAAGACATTTCTCTCAGGATGTGCATAGACTACCGCCAGTTGAACAAAGTCACAATCAAGAATAAATATCCCATCCCCAGGATTGTTGACTTGTTCGACCAGCTTCAGAGTGCTAGTTGCTTCTCTATGATAGACCTCAGATTCGGCTATCATCAACTTAGAGTCAGAGATAGTGACATCCTGAAAATAGCCTTCAGGACTCGGTATGGTCACTATGAATTTGAAGTTATGTCTTTTGTACTAATCAATGCTCCTGCAGCTTTCATGGACTTAATGAACAGGGTGTTCAGACAGTATTTAGACTTGTTCGTTATTGTCTTCATTGATGATATACTTGTTTATTCTCAAAATAAGGAGGAGCATGTGAATCATTTGAGGGTTATTCTACAGATTCTCAAAGACCACCAGTTATTTGCCAAGTTTAGTAAGTGTGAGTTCTGGTCGAAATCAATTATTTTTCTTGGTCATATGGTGTCTAGCGAAGGAATCTGAGTTGATTCTCAGAAGATTGAGCCACTAAAGAACTGGCCCAGACCCACTTCTCCAATAGACATCAAGAGTTTCTTGGGTTTGGCTGGTTATTATAGGAGGTTTATTGAAGGATTTTCATCCATAGCTACCCCATTGACCAAGGTGACTCAGAAAAAGGTCAATTTTCAGTGGTCAGATTAGTGTGAGAAGAGCTTTCTAGAATTAAAGACTAGTTGACTACAACTCCCGTTTTGACTCTAATAGAGGGTTCATATGGTTTTGTAGTTTATTGTGATGCATCCAGGGTTGGCCTGGGTTGTGTTTTGATGCAGTAGGGTAAGGTCGTAGCTTATGCCTCCAGACAACTTAATATTAATGAGAAGAACTACATGACTCATTACCTTGAGCTTGCAGCTATTGTATTTGAATAAAGATGAGGAGACACTACTTGTATAGTGTTCATGTTGATGTGTTCACAGATCATAAGAGCCTACAGTATGTGTTCACCCTGAAAGAGTTGAATCTTCGTCAGAGGAGATTGCTTGAGTTCCTCAAAGACTATGATATGAATGTGCTCTACCACCCGGGTAAGTCAAATGTAGTGGTTGATGCCCTCAGCAGACTGTCCATGGATGGTGTGCCACATATTGAGAAAGAGAAGAAAGAACTAGGTAGAGATGTTCACAGGCTTGCTCGTTTAGGAGTTTGCCTTATGGACACGATATATGGTGGTGTGATAGTCCCGAATGGGTCAGAATCTTTATTGGTAGTGGAGGTTAAAGAGAAACAAGACAATGATCCCATATTGCTTCAGTTGAAAGGTGCAGTTCATCAGCAAATGGTGGAGTTTTTCTCCCAAGGAGAAAATGGTGTGCTCCGCTACTAGGGTTGTTTATGTGTACCTAACGTGGGTGAGTTGAGGTAGCAGATCCTTACAGAAGCCCCTAATTCTAGATATTCTACTCATCCAGGTTCTACTAAGATGTATTGTGATCTATGGGAAGTCTATTGGTGGAACGACATGAAGAAGGACATCACAGATTTTGTGGTTCTATCCCAGCTGTCAGCAGGTTAAAGTAGAACATCAAAAACTAGGAGGTGTGACTCAGGAGATTAGCATTCCTACTTGGAAGTGGGAACTGATCAACATGGATTTCATTATGGGCTTACCTTGTACTCGCAGACAACATGGCTCCATTTGGGTGATAGTGGATATAGTCACTAAGTCATCTCAATTCTTAGCTATCAAGACTACAGATTCAACAGAGGACTATGCCAGACTCTACATCAGCGAGATAGTTAGGTTACATAGGGTTCCCTTGTCTATCATCTCAGATAGGGGTCCTCAATTTACATCTCATTTCTGGAGATCATTTCAGAAAGGTCTTGGCACTCAGATGAATCTTAGTATAACATTTCATCCGCAGATGGATGGTCAGGTAGAGCATACCATTAAGACCTTAGAGAACATGTTGAGAGCTTGCGTGATCGATTTCAAAGGTTGTTGGGATAATCACCTACCTCTAGAGTTCGCCTATAATAACAGTTTCCACTCCAGTATTCAGATGGCCCCATATAAGGTAATCTATGGGCATAGATGTAGGTCTCTGGTTTGTTGGTTCGAAGTAGGTGAAGCATCCTTGGTTGGGTCTAATTTGGTTAATGAGGCTATGGAGAAAGTTTAGCTCATCAGAGAGAGACTAAAAATAGCTCAGAGTCATCAGAAGTTCTATGCAGATGTGAGAAGAAGGGACTTAGAGTTCGACATCGATGATTGGGTTTTCTTGAAAGTGTCACCCATGAAGGGTATGATGAGATTCGGCAAGAAAGGGAAGCTCAGTCCCCGATATATAGGTCCTTACAGAATCTTGAAAAGGATTGGTAATGTGGCTTATGAATTAGAATTGCCAGTAGAGCTAGCAATAGTTCATCCAGTCTTTAACATTTCCTTGTTGAAGAAGTGTGTTGGTGATCCAATAGCGATAGTACCTTTAGAGAATGTGGCTTTGAAGGATAGCCTCACCTATGAGGAGGTTCCAGTTGAGATTCTTGACCGTCAGGTTCGTAGGTTGAGAAATAAGAAAGTTTCTTCAGTGAAGGTTTTTGTGGAGAAATCAGTCTATAAAAGGGAGCTATATGGGAAACAGAAGCAGCCATGATAACCAAGTACCCTCACCTCCTTCCCTCCGATTCAGTTTCAGCTTGAGGTAATAGTTCCTCTCTAGTTTCTCAGTTTACACTCATGTATTTCAGTTTCAGTATCATATTCTCTCAGCTATTCTTGCATTTCAGCATATTTGCATACTCATGGAACTCAGTTCAATAAGATATCAATATCTAGGACCCGTTTGGTAGAGATTACAACTCTTTTCCTCCAAACTCAGCTTGTTTAGTATTCATTCGAGGATGAATAATCCCAAGGGGGAGATATTGGAACACCCCAGAACTTTCAAGCCTAGACTCAGATCAGGAAACCAGAAAAAATATTTTTTCCAACTGTCAGCCAGAATCACGAGTTGGACCCACGACCCGTGAAAGTTTCCATGAGTCGTGGATTGAACTCGTGGAATCAGATCTGAGGCCTGAAGGTATCTCTGAGAACCACAACTGGGTTCTACTGACCGTGAAAGGATCCACGAGCCTTGAACCCAAGTCATGGAACCAGACCAGAGCCCAGCCATTTCTATGAGAACCACGATTGGGTTTTACGGACCGTGGAAGGAGCCAGAGTCGTGAACCCAAGTCGTGGAACCCAATTCCAGTAGCCCAAATTTCACGTCCAGGAACTATGACAGGATTCCAAGAGCCGTAAAATTTTTGACGAGTCATGGAACCTATCCATGGAACCTGAGTTGCGAATTTCAGCAATTTTCTTTTAAAATTTCTTAGGGAATTCTAGAATTTTCCTACCTCTTTTAAAGCCTAAGATACATTGTTTTGGTTATTCTAAGCCTAATTAATTAACCAAAAACTACCTAAATCACCTATTCTCCTAAAAAACTCATCAGACTTATAAAGATAAGGAGAAAAAGAGGCGACAGTTTTCTCTCAAGAACAAGCAAGAGGTCTTCTTCAAGCTCAGCCCTAAACCCAAAGATTTCCTCCATAGATTCTTCTCCAGGTATGTGGTATTTTATTAATGGGTTCCTTTTACCCATTGAGTCCCTAGTTTCAGCCAGTTCTTCAGTTCTCCATGAATTTTTCCAGACCTAGGGTTCCTATTTCATTGGGATTCATTGTAATTCCGATTCTACTATTTACATGATATTATATTCATGGTTCTTGGAGAGTTAGTATAGTCACATGTTTAGGACTCAAAAACCCTAGCTTGTGTTAATCTCAGCATGCCTAAATTATACTTGCTACGTAGATAATTCAGACTATCATGTTTTAGATTTTGAATGCCATCAGTTCAGATAAAGTTGTTGCATTCTCAGATGTTTATCAATATTTGAGCTGTCAAGTATTTTAGTTTGCATTTTATTGCTTACTTTTTCAGTAGGAGTAGACTTAGTACCAAGCGGATAACGGGATAAAGAAAATCTATCAGATCAGAATAAGATCGTTAGTAGCAGTCCCTCAATCCCAGAACTACGGCATTACCATAGGAGTAAAGAGGGGTCAGTTGTCAGGTTAGGCTGCATACCTCTGTCCCTTGTGGTCATCAATTTAGTAGATCCACGTCAGCTTTGTTCGTACCCATGGCATGATATGAACACCCTTACATCCAGGTTGTGGGTTGGCCCCATAGTTAGCTCAATTTGGGGTATGTCGGTTAATAGTATTTCCTATAGTCAGACTCATTTTGCATTGACCATGTACTCAGTATATGTTTCAGTTGTTCAGCTCAGCGTATTGTATTATATGTTAATGTTAGTACTTGGTCATTGTATCCAGCTTATTATCTAGATTATGCTTCAGTATGTATTTCCATGTTTAGTTTTATGTTGTTCAGCTTAGCCCATATCCTGCATGCTCAGTACTTTTGAAGTACTGACGCATAATTTTGTGCTACATCATTTCATGATATAGGTTCAGGCGCTCAACATCTTGACCATGCTTAGATTGATTCCCAGTTCTCACTCAGCAGCTTCATTGGTTAGTCCTCATGGCTCGAGAACGATAGACATGCTTTATCTTTCAGTCTTTACTTTTCATACTCAGATTTTTAGGGTAAGTTAGGGGCATGTCCCAGAAACTCATATCAGTTAGAGGGTTTTAGACATAGATTAGATTCAACTATTGAGTTGTTAGTGTTTTGTTTTTCATCACTATACTCTATATATATTTTTATATTAAGACATGTTTTGGGCTCTTTCTCACTTCAGATATTAAACTATTTTCAGCTTCCGCACAGTATATGTTTTTAACTGAAATTATCTAGATATGCTAGACCATGGGTTAGCTTGGGGTCACTTGTGACACTAAGCACCGTGTAACATCTAAAGGGTAGCCTCGAGACATGAAAAACTTGGTATCAGAGAATAAGGATCAAGAGTCCTAGGGTGTTTGAAAGCCGCACTAAGTAGAATATCTTTCATGGGTAAGAAGAATGCCACACTTATGAGGGAGAGACTGCAAGATGTTTTAAGAAAAAACTATCTTCTTTCATTATCTTTATCATGCAATGAAGTTTGGTTCAGTTTTTCCTCTCTAATCTATTCGTTATGCATTTTAGATCATGCCTCCTCGCATAGGTAATGCCTACAATGCTAACGCTAATCCTACAACCCAAAACCATGATTTTAAAAATTGAGAGTTTTGTAATGCAATACAGTTGTTGGCTCAGACCATAGCCAATAAGGCTAACCCCACTGGTGGATCAGCAGTAGCCGAGTTCAAGATTTTGTTCGCATGAATCTACCAGAGTTTCTTGGGTCAAGGGTTGGTGAAGACCCACAAAATTTGATGGACGAGATCAAGAAGATTGTTGAGGTAATGCAAGTGACTGGTACTGATAGAGTTGAGTTAGTATCCTAAGTGTGGTAAAATTATCGAGTGTATTGCTAGCATTGAGGGGTGTTTTAGGTGTGGTTATCTCGGCCATAGGGTGAAAGAGTGACCTTCCACCAGGCAACGACAGTGAGGTAATAGAGCTCAGTCTACCACTTTAGTAGCTCCAGCAGGTCGCACAGCTCAGCAGAGTGCTACTTCCGGCATAGGTGGCGGTCAGCGTCAGAACCGTCTCTATGCCATGTCTTTACTCCACGATCAAGAGAGTTCACTAGATGTAGTCACTGGTATGCTATCAGTCTTCTCTCTTGATATTTATGGCATGGTAGATTCGAGGGCTTCCCTATCTTTTGTGACCCTGTATGTTGTATTTAAATTTGGAGTCAGTCCATAAATCCTCCCAAAACCCATTCCACTCTCTACACCAGTTGGTGAATCAGTCCTAGCTAACAGGGTGTACAAAAATTGATCAGTCTCGATCCTCTGTAGTACCACCTCAGCAGATTTAGTAGAGTTAGATATGATTGACTTTAATGTAATTCTTTGCATGGATTGGCTACATGCCTGTTATGCCTCAGTCGACTGCTGAACTAGAGTGGTGAAATTTGTGTTTCCAAATGAGCCCATCTTAGAATGGCAGGGTTGTCGTCCTTCATCAAAAGGTCGCTTCATATCCTACCTCAAAGCTAGGAAGATGATCTCAAAGGGTTACATCTACCACATAGTTCATGTTAAGGATTTCGAGTCTGAAACCCCACCTTTCCAGTCATTTCCAGTAGTTCATGAGTTTCTAGAGGTGTTTCTTGAAGATCCGCCTGGAGTCCCTCCTGAGTGGGAGATCGACTTTGGAATAGACCTTCTTCCAGATACACAGCCCATATCTATTTCTCCGTAAAAAATGGCTCCAGCGGAGCTTAAGTAGTTAGAAAAACAACTTAAGGACCTCCTAGATAAAGGTTTCATCAAAACTAGCATCTCTCTATGGGGTGCCCCAGTTCTCTTCGTGCATAAGAAAGATGATTCTCTCGAGATGTGCATAAAGTTTTCATAGTACTAACGCATACGTTTGTGCTACATCATTTCATGATATAGGTTCAGGTGCTCAGCATCCAGATCGCGCTTATATCAATTTCTAGTCCTCACTTAGCAGCTTCATTGGTGAGTCCTCATGGCTCGAGGATGATAGACATACTATACCTTTCAGTCCTTACTTTTTAGTTTCATATTTTTAGGGTTAGCTGGGGGCATGTCCCAGTAACTCATATCAGTTAGAGGCTTTCATACATAGATTATATTCAACTATTGAGTTGTTAGTGTTTTTTTCTGTCATCATTATACTCTATATATATATTTTTATATTCAGACATATTTTGGGCTCTTTTCCACTTCAGATATTAAATTATTTTCAGCTTCCGCACTGTATATGTTTTTAACTAAAATTGTCTAGATATGCCTCAGGGTATGACAAACTTGGTATCAGAGCATAAAGTTCAAGAGTCCTAAGGTGTCTGAAAGTCGTAAGAGTCCCTAAGTCTCTTTCATGGATCCACAAAACTAATTCCCATAAAGGCTAAGGTGTCAAGCCTCATCTGACGGATGACCTTTTAGAACCTATGGTAGCGCCATAATTCTAGGACTTAGGGACTTTTACTAAAGGTCTCAGTCCTAACTTCGAGGTGATCCTTCATCCCTTTGTCTACTCAGTGCTAAGTGCTACTCCCAACTGAATTATAGGTATATATATATCAATTGATGTACTGGAAGCTCAAAATACTGACTTACTGAGAATGCAACATAATACTGAGATTGAAGGCATTTAAATCATAAAATTTTGAATAACTGAGCACCTAATTATTAATGCATGAAAACAGGAACTGATTGGGTTATATTAACCCACCATCCTAAGAAATTGAGTTACTCTTAACAATTCTAGGACTTAAATAAATTATATGATT
This sequence comes from Jaltomata sinuosa, assembly GCA_003996215.1. NCBI lineage: Eukaryota > Viridiplantae > Streptophyta > Magnoliopsida > Solanales > Solanaceae > Jaltomata > Jaltomata sinuosa. The sequence continues at coordinate 123,051 of QJPP01007210.1, read as the reverse complement.
CAAGAGCGTAATTCAAATTCATCGGTTAGACCACCTACTAAGGGTTCAAGAATTCTAAGTATATCACGATGCTAGATTTCAAGAGAACATGTAATGATATTCATTCATAACAATGGAAACTAATATATAAGAAGTTCATGAATTCAGGAACCCTAGGTCCTAAAGATTAAACTAAAACTGGAGAACTGAGTTAATTTAAGGACTCAATGGGTAAAAGGATACCCATTGATGAATTCCCACATACCTGGAAGTAAAATCTATGGAGAATCCTTGGGTTTAGGAGCCTGAAGTTAGAGAAACCTTCTCCTAGCTTTTAGGAGGAAGGAATGCTTCTTCTTCTCTATTTTGCTAAGTATCGACTTAATTCTGAGCGAAAGAGGGATTTAGGTAGTTTTAGAATTAGTAAATGGCTAAGGCTAGTTAAAATGACATATTTTATCCTCTAAAAGAAAAGGAAAGGTCTGGAATACACCTGTGATTCAAAAATAAAAATAGCTAAAAAAATCGCGAGTTGAGTTTCATGGGTGGGAACCACGGGCCGTAGATAGTTCCATGAGCCATGGAACCCTGTCTTGGTTCTTGGGTTGTTTTTACCAGCTGTCGGTATGATTTCCACGACCCCAATCCATGACTCGTAGATCATTCCACGGTCCATGGAAGCCAGTTATGGTTCTCATAGGAACTGTTGAACCTAGGGTCTTATTCCACAGATGGAAACCATAGCCCGTAGTTCCATCCACAGTCTGTGGATCCCTCTCGTGGATCAGGCCCTAAGATTGATGTAACACCCTGTACCTTTCAAAACCTATGTGACTAAGTAAATATCGACAAAGGTATTTGAGCTCGAGATTGTGAAGGGGTACTTTGGCCTAGAATTTGAAATGGTCAAATGTATATAAGTGTTAAGTTAAATTATAAGGAGGAGGGTTTTGAAAATGAGATAAAACAAGTGAGGTACTTGCTCGACTTATCTAAGCTCTTAGGTGACAAGTAGGTGCATCACCTACCTACGCTAACGAACTAAGTTCCGAGGGCCGATTACGGGCAGCAACACCATGGATTATTAGACCTAATGGTAGCCCAAATGAAGCTTAAAGTTGGCCCATCAAAGCACAACCAAATCTGGCCCAAACAACTACAAAAGGTAGCCACCAATATTGACCACATTTTGACCCAAGAGAAGCCCAAAATCAGCCCCAAAACTTAACCCTTTTGAGGCCCAAGCAAAGGGTAATTTTGGCCCAAGTTTCTTGACCCATTTTGGCCCAAATATACTCAAAAAAAGTCGGCCAAAAAGGTCCCTTTATATAGGCCATTTGCTGATTAATGTTGATCACAAAAAGCTGGAAAATTCTCTCTTATCTCATTTCCTTTTGGCAGCCCTTCTCTCCCTTTAGGGTTCTAAGAAGACCAAGATTAATTGAAGCTTAAGGTGAGTTAAACAACTTGTTATCTTGGTATTAATCTACTACATATAGCTAGGATATCCTATGGTAAGAAAGACATGAACTATGGCAGCCCCTTTCTTATGATTTAACACATGGAAATTGTGTAACAATTAAGAGATTTCTTCTTCTCTTGTTGGTGTATGTGTAGGGGGTACTTAAGCTTTTAAAGCATCAATAAAAAGAGGATAAAAACACACCTTCAAGTGTGGTAAGTACTCTGCCCATAATAATATTTTTGGATTGAAGTTCGGATAGACAATTGTTGTTGAATTGTTGTTAAGAACTCACGGGACGGCGATCGGAAGCCGTGAGTTCAATGTGTTGCTATTGTATTTCGGCATGGTGGGTTGTGTAGGGGATGGTTGATGTGTTTTGTATTATTGGAGGCAGTAGGTTGGTGTGTGTGTGATGTGTATTGGATAAGGGGAGGAAGGTGTGACGATACACCTTTAATTAATGCAAAATACGTAAATCTGCCCGGGAAATGTTTAGCTACTGTTTTGGGAGTGTTGCAGCAGGTTTAAGAGCTAATATTAGCTTCATTATACCCTTGTGTTGTAGATTAACTTAATAAGGGAAAGTCCAAGTTGTGGTAAGCGCAATCTTCGGAAGGAACGAGGTATGTTAAGGCTTCTTTATTCCTTATCGGCATGAATCTAGAAATAGAACTCTAAATCTCCGAAAGAAGGAATTTGAGTATTTTGTTGTAAGAGAGCTGATTTGGTAACTCAACAAGTCTTAAGGAACTAATTTATACATTATGGTGATTCAAGTCGCCTTCTTATAAAAATCTGATTCTTTTTGCACGAAATGTAAGTTATCCTTTTGTCAAGTTTCTTCTTTGTATTGTGATCTCTAATCAAGCTTTAGAAAGTATACAAGGAAAGTTAGAAAGTCAAATCCCCATTTATATGTGTTTGGTATGTTGATTCCAACACCTAGTAAGCCAAGGCTAAAGAAGTTATCTAAATGAACCTTCATAAATAACAAGAATAGCTTGAAGGTCAATCTAGTAATACACTTATTATGTGTGGTTTGCGTGTTAGTGTGCACCGAGGTGCTACTGCCATATTGAGGCTATTATATACATAGTGTGCACCGAGGTGCTACTGCCCTATTGAGGCCATTATACACATAGTGTGCACCGAGGTGCTACTGCCATATTGAGGCTATTATACACATAGTGTGCACCGAGGTGCTACTGCCATATTGAGGCCATTATATACATAGTGTGCGCCGAGGCGCTACTGCCATATTGAGGCTATTAAATATAGGGTGCGCCGAGGCGCTGTTGTGGTTCAGTGTGGGTTATAAAGAGTGAGTTGCAGCGTGTGTTAATGCATGTATTGTGTTCTAAAAAGAATAAAGGAGAAAGAGCTTAATGAGTCTTACCAATTACAGTTTACAAGTTTCATATTTTATCTTGTTCGGATTTACTACTTGCGACTTACTTTTATGTTTCTACCTTACATGCCAGTACATTATTGTCGTACTGACGTCCCCATTGCCTAGGGGCGCTGCATACATGCCTGCAGGTCCAGACAGATACCCAGACAGATCTCTTCAGTAGGAGTTGCAGAGTTCAGCCATTTTGGTAAGCTCCATTCTTCCTGGAGCTGACGAGTCAGAAGTCTAGCTTATATTTTGACCAGGTTATGTATATGTACAACTTATGGGTAGTTCAGGGCCCTGTCCTGGATATGAGATATTTTACTTACTCCTAGAGGCTTGTAGACGTGTATATGTATATCAGTGTTGGGTATGGCCTTGTCGGCCTTGTTATTAGCTATCTACTATGATAATAGCCTTGTCGGCCTTGAGTTGCTTAACTACTATTGAGCTTTCAGTGTTTCAAATTGTATTCTTAGAGACCTTGTCGGTCTCAGACCCCCAGCAGGTTCAACAGAGATACACTCTATTTTGGCACCCTCGGCCTTTTGGGGCTCCGGGTGTCGGTCATGCCTCCCATGGTTTGGGGCGTGACAAACTTGGTATCAGAGCACGTCGAATCCCAGGGAGTCTACAAGCCGTGTCTAGTAGAGTCTTGTTTATGGGTGTGTTGTGCACCATACCTATAATCATGAGGCTACGGGACATTTAGGAAATGTTATCCTTCTTTCATTTGCTAGATCGTGCAATAGAGCGAGGTCATAAGATGTTTGAAGTCTAATTCATGTTTTTCTCTTCCTTGTCTACAGAAATGCCTGTGACTAGACAAATGAGTAGCCGACGGGTTGGCACGGATACGGGGGAAGGTACTAGTCGTTCCCCGCCTATCCGATTGGATAGATTTGAGGCTCAAAGTGAATCACCGATACCAGAGATCCCAGTTTATCAAGTACCTGATGAGACTAGAGGGGATCCAGTACCCCTGACCCCACCTGCTCCAGTGGCATCTGAGATAGCTAGAGATGAACCAGCACATGTAGCTCCTCCACCTGAAGCAGAGGACCAGGACATCAGGAGTGCTGTTCGATTATTGACCCAGATGGTAGCCACACAACAACAACAAATTGGGGCATCAACGAGTGCTAGGTCAGGTGGCTCAGAAAGTTCTAGGGCTCGAGAGTTTATCAGCCTAAGTCCTCCTATATTTACAGGCTCTGACCCACGTGAGGATCCTCAGGAGTTTATTGATCAGACTTATCGAGTACTTCGAGTCATGCATGCAACAGTAGTGGAGGCAGTGGAGTTTGCATCTTTCAGGTTACGAGATGTGGCCATTTTATGGTTCGAGGCTTGGGATCGGTCTAGGGGATCAAATGCACCCCCAGCTGAGTGGGAGGAATTTTCAGAGGCCTTCCTAGCTCACTATCTTCCACAGGAGGTTCGAGAGGCCAGACTTGATCAATTTTTAGCCCTTAGGCAGGGCAATATGATTGTTCGACAGTATAGCCTCAGATTTAATTCATTAGCCAGGTATGCCCCCGATATTGTGAGTACGATGCGAGCTAGAGTTCATCGATATGTGCGTGGTCTTAAGGATGAATTGATTAAGGGATTAACAATAGCAGCCACACAAGAGGATATGAATATTTCTAAGATACAGGCTATTGCTCAGACTGCAGAGGATCTTGAAGTACAAATTGGAGATAACCAAAGCCGAGAAAGGGATCAGAATAAGAGGGCTAGATCTATTGGGTCCTATGTAGAGCCACGAGGTAATGTTAGGCCACATTTTAATAGGCGATCACCCCACCCTACTAGTGGTGCCCCATATCAGTTGCAAAGGCAGAGGTATGATCGTTTTTCTCAGACTGGACCAGGCCACAGTTCTGGTGCATCCAGTTCCTATCGCCAGGGGCATTCAGGTCAGATGAGGCCACCTTTGCCACCTTGTGTTCAGTGCGGTAGGAAGCATCCTGGGATATGTCGCCTGGGTTCAGATACTTGTTATTCATGTGGGCATCCTGGTCACTTTATGCGAGATTGTCCGAGTAGAGGTAGGAGTGAGATATCCCAGCCTACAGGGTCGATGGCAGCTTCTTCATCTACTATTCGTCCCCCAAGGAGAGGACAACAGTCTACACCAGGTCGTGGTAGAAGTAGGGGAGGAGGAGGAGCATCCAGTTCAGGCAGTGGTCAGAATCGCACTTATGCTCTAGCCGGTCGCCAGGACTTGGAATCGTCACCTGATGTTGTTACAGGTACATTGACTATTTTTACTCATGCTGTTTATGCACTTATAGATCCTGGCTCTACTCTTTCATATGTTACCCCGCTCATTGCTGGTAAGTTGGGGGTAGGCCCTGAGTTATTGCCTAGACCATTTGTTGTATCCACGCCAGTTGGTGAATCTATTATAGCTAGACGAGTTTATCGAGATTGTGCAGTGTGGATTTATGACCATCTCACTTCAGCTGATCTAATCGAATTAGATATGATTAACTTCGATGTCATTATGGGCATGGACTGGTTAGCTGCATGTTATGCTAATATCGATTGTAGAAATAAGGTTGTCAAATTCCATTTTTCGGAAGAAACAATCCTGGAGTGGAAAGGTAATGCTGCCATGCCAAGGGGTAGGTTTATTTCCTACCTTAAAGCCCAAAAAATGATTTCTAAAGGCTATATTTATCATTTAGTCCGAGTACAAAGCACAGAGGATGGACAAGTGACTCCTCAATCAGTTCCCGTGGTGAGTCAATTTCTAGATGTATTCCCGGATGAGCTTCCAGGAATCCCTCCAGAAAGGGAAATTGAGTTTGCCATTGATCTACTCCCAGATACTCAGCCAATATCAATTCCCCCTTACAGGATGGCTCCTGCAGAATTAAGAGAGTTAAAGGAACAATTAAAGGATCTACTCGAAAAAGGTTTCATTAGGCCTAGTACATCGCCATGGGGCGCACCAGTTTTGTTTGTTCGTAAGAAGGATGGGTCCTTGAGAATTTGTATCGATTACCGACAACTGAACAAAGTTACAATCAAGAATAAGTATCCGCTTCCAAGGATTGATGACCTTTTTGATCAGTTGCAAGGCGCCAAATGTTTTTCAAAGATTGACTTGCGGTCGGGGTATCACCAGTTACGTGTTAAAGGGGTAGATGTTCCAAAAACAGCCTTTAGGATAAGGTATGGCCACTTTGAATTTCTAGTAATGTCTTTTGGGCTTACTAATGCCCCAACAGCTTTTATGGACCTAATGAATCGGGTATTCAAGCCATTCCTAGATGTATTCGTGATCGTATTTATTGACGATATCCTGATTTACTCGCGGTCCAAAGCCGAACATGCTGATCATTTACGTGCAGTATTGCAAACACTTCAGAATTATAAATTATATGCGAAGTTCTCCAAATGTGAGTTTTGGTTGACTTCAGTGGCTTTTCTTGGCCATATAATTACAGACGAAGGTATTAGAGTTGACGGCCAAAAGATTGAAGCAGTAAAGAATTGGCCGAGACCCTTGAATGCTACAGAGATCCGTAGTTTTTTGGGCTTAGCAGGTTATTATCGAAGGTTTGTAGAAGGGTTTTCTTCTATATCTGCACCATTGACAAAGTTGACTCATAAAGCTGCCAAGTTCCAGTGGTCTGATGCATGTGAGCAGAGTTTTCAGGAGTTGAAGGACAGGCTTACTTCAGCACCTGTCTTAACTCTGCCAGAGGGCACAGAAGGTTATGTTGTTTATTGTGATGCTTCAAGGATTGGGTTGGGTTGCGTTTTAATGCAACATGGTAAAGTTATTGCCTATGCCTCAAGACAACTAAGAAAGCACGAACAAAATTACCCTACTCACGATCTTGAATTGGCAGCAGTTATATTTGCCTTGAAAATTTGGCGCCATTACTTGTTTGGAGTCCATGTAGACGTGTTTTCGGACCACAAAAGTCTACAATATTTATTCAAACAGAAGGATTTAAACCTAAGGCAAAGAAGGTGGCTAGAGTTACTAAAGGATTATGACGTAGATATTTTGTACCATCCAGGGAAGGCCAATGTAGTGGCCGATGCACTTAGCCGCAAATCCATGGGAAGCTTGAGCCACGTGGAAAATAGAAAGATTGAGATGACAAGAGAACTACATCAGTTAGCTAATTTGCAGGTTCGACTACTAGACCAAGGTAATGGGGGAGTTGTTATTCAAAGCACAGCAGAATCCTCACTTGTGACAGAGGTAAAGGAAAGACAATATGATGATCCAGAATTAGTAAGATTGAGGGAGGAAATTCCACAACAAAAGCAACCACTAATAGAGCTTAAGGAAGATGGGGTTCTGAGATATCAAGGTCGTCTATGTGTACCTAACGTCGGGGAGCTTCGGGAGAAAATTTTGGCAGAAGTTCACTATTCCCGCTATTCAATCCATCCAGGAGCGACGAAGATGTATCATGATCTTCGACAGATTTATTGGTGGAATAATATGAAGAGAAATATTGCAGAGTTTGTAGCCCAATGCCCGAATTGTCAACAGGTAAAAATTGAACACCAGAGACCCGGAGGTCTAACTCAAAGTATAGTGATACCTACCTGGAAATGGGAGGTGATCAACATGGACTTTATTACAGGCTTACCCCGTACTTATCGGAAGTATGATTCCATATGGGTGATTGTAGATAGACTTACAAAATCAGCTCACTTCTTGCCAGTCAGGACAACTTATACTGCTGAAGATTATGCCAAGTTGTATATTAGTGAAATAGTTCGACTTCATGGTGTCCCAATTTCCATCATTTCAGATAGGGGTGCTCAGTTTACAGCAAATTTCTGGAGGTCTTTCCAGAGAGGCTTAGGTACTCAAATAAGTCTCAGTACAGCTTTTCATCCACAGACAGATGGACAAGCTGAACGCACTATTCAAACACTCGAAGATATGCTACGAGCTTGTGTACTAGATTTTAAAGGGAGTTGGGATGACCATTTGCCACTAATTGAGTTTGCTTATAATAATAGCTTCCATGCAAGCATTCAAATGGCTCCTTATGAGGCTTTATACGGGCGAAAGTGTAGATCACCAATTGGATGGTTTGAAATTGGAGAAGCAGGATTATTAGGGCCAGACCTAGTTAATCAGGCAATGGAGAAGGTGAAGCTAATTCGAGAAAGATTACTAACAGCCCAGAGTAGGCAGAAATCATATGCAGATGTGCGACGTCGGGATTTGAAATTTAATATTAGTGATTGGGTTTTCTAAAGGTTTCGCCTATGAAAGGCGTTATGCGATTTGGTAAAAAGGGAAAGCTTAGTCCAAGATATATTGGACCATACAGGATCATTCGGAGGGTAGGAAAAGTGGCATATGAGCTAGATTTACCCACAGAATTGGAGACAGTCCATCCTGTATTTCATGTATCGATGCTACGAAGGTGCATTGGAGATCCTTCACGTATTATGCCTATTAAAGATGTTCAACTTTCTGAAGACTTATCCTATAAGGAAGTACCAATTTCTATCCTAGATCGTCAAGTTAGGAAGCTCAGAACCAAAGAAGTAGCCTCAGTAAAGGTGTTGTGGAGAAATAATAATATTGAAGAAATGACGTGGGAAGCCGAGGAAGAAATGAGGAAAAAACATCCCCAGTTATTTATGACTTGAAGATAGTACATAGGTAAGTCATATTCTTATATTCTTGATACTCTTCCTACTATGCAAATATGATCAGGTTTGAACATGTGAAAATGATTACATTTAATTGTATATAGTTGTATTGCCCTGTGAGGCATCGTGCTGGACTTTTGCTGAGTTTCAGGTTTTTGGATAGTCCCAATTATAAAGGAAACTCTGCCAAAATTTAAAAAAAAAAAAAAAAACCTAAGGGACTAGAGCTCTATATGCATTACCCTCATTCGAGGACGAATGATTCTAAGGGGGGAAGGATATAACACCCCGTACCTTTCAAAACCTATGTGACTAAGTAAATATCGACGAAGGTATTTGAGCTCGAGATTGTGAAGGGGTACTTTGGCCTAGAATTTGAAATGGTCAAATGTATATAAGTGTTAAGTTAAATTATAAGGAGGAGGGTTTTGAAAATGAGATAAAACAAGTGAGGTACTTGCTCGACTTATCTAAGCTCTTAGGTGACAAGTAGGTGCATCACCTACCTACGCTAACGAACTAAGTTCCGAGGGCCGATTACGGGCAGCAACACCATGGATTATTAGACCTAATGGTAGCCCAAATGAAGCTTAAAGTTGGCCCATCAAAGCACAACCAAATCTGGCCCAAACAACTACAAAAGTTAGCCACCAATATTGACCACATTTTGACCCAAGAGAAGCCCAAAATCAGCCCCAAAACTTAACCCTTTTGAGGCCCAAGCAAAGGGTAATTTTGGCCCAAGTTTCTTGACCCATTTTGGCCCAAATATACTCAAAAAAGTCGGCCAAAAAGGTCCCTTTATATAGGGCTTTTGCTGATCAATGTTCATCACAAAAAGCTGGAAAATTCTCTCTTATCTCATTTCCTTTTTGGCAGCCCTTCTTTCCCTTTAGGGTTCTAAGAAGACCAAGATTAATTGAAGCTTAAGGTGAGTTAAACAACTTGTTATCTTGGTATTAATCTACTACATATAGCTAGGATATCCTATGGTAAGAAATACATGAACTATGGCAGCCCCTTTCTTATGATTTAACACATGGAAATTGTGTAACAATTAAGAGATTTCTTCTTCTCTTGTTGGTGTATGTGTAGGGGTACTTAAGCTTTTAAAGCATCAATAAAAAGAGGATAAAAACACACCTTCAAGTGTGGTAAGTACTCTGCCCATAATAATATTTTTGGATTGAAGTTCGGATAGACAATTGTTGTTGAATTGTTGTTAAGAACTCACGGGACGGCGATCGGAAGCCGTGGGTTCAATGTGTTGCTATTGTATTTCGGTATGGTGGGTTGTGTAGGGGATGTTTGATGTGTTTTGTATTATTGGAGGCAGTAGGTTGGTGTGTGTGTGATGTGTATTGGATAAGGGGAGAAAGGTGTGACGATACACCTTTAATTAATGCAAAATACGTAAATCTGCCCGGGAAATGTTTAGCTACTATTTTGGGAGTGTTGCAGCAGGTTTAAGAGCTAATATTAGCTTCATTATACCCTTGTGTTGTAGATTAACTTAATAAGGAAAAGTCCAAGTTGTGGTAAGCGCAATCTTCGGAAGGAACGAGGTATGTTAAGGCTTCTTTATTCCTTATCGGCATGAATCTAGAAATAGAATTCTAAATCTCCGAAAGAAGGAATTTGAGTATTTTGTTGTAAGAGAGCTGATTTGGTAACTCGACAAGTCTTAAGAAACTAATTTATACATTATGGTGATTCAAGTCGCCTTCTTATAAAAATCTGATTCTTTTTGCACGAAATGTAAGTTATCCTTTTGTCAAGTTTCTTCTTTGTATTGTGATCTCTAATCAAGCTTTAGAAAGTATACAAGGAAAGTTAGAAAGTCAAATCCCCATTTATATGTGTTTGGTATGTTGATTCCAACACCTAGTAAGCCAAGGCTAAAGAAGTTATCTAAATGAACCTTCATAAATAACAAGAATAGCTTTGAAGGTCAATCTAGTAATACACTTATTATGTGTGGTTTGCGTGTTAGTGTGCACCGAGGTGCTACTGCCATATTGAGGCTATTATATACATAGTGTGCACCGAGGTGCTACTGCCATATTGAGGCCATTATACACATAGTGTGCACCGAGGTGCTACTGCCATATTGAGGCCATTATATACATAGTGTGCGCCGAGGCGCTACTGCCATATTGAGGCTATTAAATATAGGGTGCGCCGAGGCGCTATTGTGGTTCAGTGTGGGTTATAAAGAGTGAGTTGCAGCGTGTGTTAATGCATGTATTGTGTTCTAAAAAGAATAAAGGAGAAAGAGCTTAATGAGTCTTACCAATTACAGTTTACAAGTTTCATATTTTATCTTGTTCGGATTTACTACTTGCGACTTGCTTTTATGTTTCTACCTTACATGCCAGTACATTATTGTCGTACTGACATCCCCATTGCCTGGGGGCGCTGCATACATGCCTGCAGGTCCAGACAGATACCCAGACAGATCTCTTCAGTAGGAGTTGCGGAGTTCAACCATTTTGGTAAGCTCCATTCTTCCTGGAGCTGACGAGTCAGAGGTCTAGCTTATATTTTGACCAGGTTATATATATGTACAACTTATGGGTAGTCCAGGGCCCTGTCCTGGATATGAGATATTTTACTTACTCCTAGAGGCTTGTAGACGTGTATATGTATATTAGTGTTGGGTATGGCCTTGTCTGCCTTGTTATTAGCTATCTACTATGATAATAGCCTTGTCGGCCTTGAGTTACTTAACTACTATTGAGCTTTTAGTGTTTCAAATTGCTATTCTTAGAGACCTTGTCGGTCTCAGACCCCCAGCAGGTTCAACAGAGATACACTCTATTTTGGCACCCTTGGCCTTTTGGGGCTCCGAGTGTCGGTCATGCCTCCCATGGTTTGGGGCGTGACACTAAACATCACGATTTTAGGTTAAAAATTAACAAAAGCAACTTGCATAACTTGAAAAACAATATCTACCAAGTTTGTATAACCCAAAACAACAATAAAACCTTAAAAATTGGGTTCAAAACCAGATCTCAAGCATAAACATAATATGGTAGAATCTAAGTAGCATGCTTCACTAATAATGCTCCCAAAGTACTTAAAAATAATGATTTAACATTGAAGAACATACTACAAGTGAAAAACAGGTAGTGAGGAGTGAAAATTTGATGCTTTGAGGCCTACAATGGTGACCCAAGAGATTTCACCGGAAAATATAGTGCGGCAGCGGCGGTGCTCTAGTGGAGTGGGGGAGAATATAGTGTAGGAAGTAGGGAAGAGTTTTGAGAGATTGAGTAATGGTGAAGAATGGGGGAGAAGAGGCAGTTTAAAGGGAAAAAGAAGGAGAAGAGACACGAGTCAAATTCTGGGTTGCTAGGTCATCAAATATTTAAATCATACTTGTGCCTGCGATGCCATATGCGATTCGCATATGACCACTTGTGTTTTACATGTGGCTTTGCAGATGACATTTTCATCCACTTTTGGTGCTAATTCACTGGTTAGACATGCGAAGGCATGTGCGAGATACGTTTAAGCATGTGTGTTTTGCCCCTCACCTCGCATGTGCCTTCCGACTTTTCACTATTTCTTTAGTGTATTGCCAACAGGGTGAGATGCCACCTGCGGCTGTAAGACATCAGTTGTAAAATTCCTATGGTGACGCACATGCCCTCCAAAAAAATTTCCACTTAACCATTTTTTCAATGTCCATAGATTCCTAAAATAAACCAAAAAAAAAAAAGTGAAGTTAATAAATCAAAAACACTTGGGTTACCTCCCAAGAAGTGCTTGATTTTACTTCGCGACTCGATGATAGTACCTCAAGTATCAATTATTGCTCGAGAGTATGCTAATACGATTCGCACAACCCCATCAAAAATTTTGAAAGTACTTTTTCAAGATCTTCATCAACTGCTCCCTTTGCCAAACTAGCAACATCTTAGATGTGGGTAATGAGAGGATGTCATTAGGACCCTTGTACAAATCCACCCGATTTGGTGGTGCAAGCATGGAAAATTCTCTGGGGTCCATCATCCTTTGAATATCATAGACAACAAGCAAATCACTTAGTGGTTCATCCATAATCTCATCTTCACACGGACCTTCAACCAACTCATCCTTGGTGGCAATCACTGACACGACCCGATATTCATCTGGGGGTTTCATAGGTTGACATACATTGAACGTGACTTTTTTGATCCCCACCTAAAACTTGAGTTCTCCTTACTCTATATCAATAAGAGCTTTTTTAGTGGCCAAAAATAGGTGCCCTAAAATTATAGGAACCTCTAAGTCCATGTCAAAGTCTAACACCATAAAATCCGCTAAGAGTATAAATTTGGCCACTTTTACCAAGACATCAAACAAGATCCCTATCAGTCATTTTTTCAAATGATCAGCTATTAACAAACTCATAGGCGTTGGCTTAAGAGTCCCAAGAACTAGCTTCTTGAAAATCATGAGAGGAATCAAGTTGATACTTTCCCCAAGGTCGCATAAGAACAGATGAATAAATAAATGCCAATAGTGTATGGAATGGTAAAAGAACCCGAATCTTCTCTCTTGATGGCCACATTACTTGTCATGACTGCACTATAATAGAGGGACACTTCCACTGTCCCTTTATCAATCACTCTCTTCTTTTTCAGCAACTCCTTCATAAATTTTGCATAGCTCGACATTTGTATAAGAGCGTTAACCAAGGGAATGTTTACCGAGATCTTGCTAAGAAAATCCACGAACTTTTTAAATTGGTTATCCTCCTTTTTCTTAATCAACCATTGAGGATGCGGAGGAGGAAATTTAGGAACATGCCTTGGCTCACAAGAATTTTGGTCCTAATTTGGTTCCTCAAGATCTACCACCACTTGGGGAGATGGATCAATTTCCTCCTCTTCACTACATGGAGTCTCATTTCTCACTTCATCTTTGTTCTCATCAACAACCACATTGGGTGCACTAGGCTTCACCCGAACTTCCGGATCTTCACTACTTCTGTTTTCAAGTGCAACTTCTTTTGTTTCAACATCAGCCTTATCAAGAATCTCTCCACTCCTATGACTATATCCATTACATGGCCATTATTCTTTGGGATAGAAAAAGTATCTCTAGGAAGAGTGCCCTTCATTCGGGGGTTCTTTTAACTTGACAAATGGTTCATTTGAGCTTTTAAGTATTTGATTGACCTCGAATAAGAGCTCACAATTTATTCAAGGGTAGACACATCACTCTTCAAGTCTTTCACCCCATTGACCATGGACTCAATCTTTTTCAACACAATTGCCAACATTTCTTCTAACTTTGAAGTAGCGGGGTCACTAACAATTGGTTGGAATGGAGAAGAATTTACCTTGGGTGGAGACACATATGGGTTAGCACTTTAGTGATTATATCAATGACCTTCCCCTTCATGATCTCTGTAATGAGCTTCTCGATCCCTTTCACAATCTTGCTCATGATCCCTCCAACCTTGATTCTCATCCCACGGTCTCCAAGTGCTTTAATTTGCACCTTGGTACCTGGGGCAAAAACCCGCTAATAGATAAAAAGCTTCCTCATCTAATAATGTGTAAGCACCAACTTCATCATGGAGTTTTTGCCCATGTGTTCCAACGACATCAACACTGTTAGTGCCGGCACCCATCATGTGTTTGGCTATAAACTCAATTAGATTCATCATCTTAGACATGGTTTTATCTCGTTCATCTTCTTTACTTATCATTTCATTGGTCATGATCGAGGAGGTAACACCTATTGTTACCTTAACCTCTGTTGTTTGACATGCTCTATTAGTCTTCATCATTTTATCCAGAAGAGCTTAAGCAAGACCATAAGTTTGATCCATGATAGATCCATTTATAATATTGTTAGCCACTGACTTGTTCATTGAATTTAGTGCTTGATGAAAACTTTGGAGTAGAACCCCTTCTGTTAGCCTATGGTACGAACATAGCAACAAATTCTTCTTGAACCTTAACCATACCTCGTACAATGGTTCATCTGGCAATTGGCAAACATTTGTAATGTCATCATGCAATTGAAACATCTTAGAGGGAGGAAAGAATTTATCGAAGAAAGCCACGACTAACTCATCCCAAGATGTAATAGAGCCCTCAGGGAGCTCTTCTATCCATGCAGTTGCCTCACCCATGAGAGAAAATGAAAATAGTTAGAGTCAAATTGACTCTTGACTAATTTTGTTAAAAATGAAGGGCTGGCAAATTTCTATGAAGTTTCGGATGTGTCGATTGGCATCATCACTTGCAAGTCCGCATAAGGCCTTCATTGGTAACAAGTGAAGAATTGTGCTTGTCACATGGAAAACTGTGTTGCCAATGGTGGGAGGCAAGCATATGGCACCAACGACACCATGAACAATAAGCCCATTCTCCACATCCATGAATCCGTCCATTCTGCCTTCCTCACTAGCTTGGCTCATAAGTCACCTGTTTTCAACACCAAAAATAATAAAAACATAAAAGAGAACAATATGCTAAAGTAAAGTGAATCAATAGATCATAAATGGCAAATCAAAAGTCAATCCCCGAAAATAACACTATTTTTTATGATGCTCAAAACAACTCTCTCGAAGGAGGTGGAAACGATCTTCAAGCAAAACAATAATTAACCTAATGGGATGTCGGGGTCGAATCTACAGAGATTGGTATGGAGATTCACCAAAGATTTTCAAGTTGATTCATGAAAGTAAGCAAGTAGTTCAAACAAGTAAGTAAAAATTGGGGGAAATGGTTTGGGAGCTAAGATTTGAATTATAACAACTAAAAGACATAAACACGAGAGTTTTTTAACCAATAAAAGATGCCTAGGGGTGTTCTTCTGATGGGGTCATGCAATGGGATAAGGGTTCGTTATTCAAGAAAATTCTCAATCAAAGTATATGTAGCCTTGAGCATAATTATGTTTATTTGTCTTTCAACACACTAAGCATATTACACTATAGTGTCTTTTGAACTCCATAGTTAGGCAATCAAACCAACCATTAGGCTTAGGTGAGTTAGGCTATTTCTAGCCCCAACACTTAGGTGAAAATTTCCTAAATCGAACTATTTCTAGCCTCAATTTATGTTGAAAATCTCAAATCCCCACTATT
The DNA here is from genome assembly GCA_003996215.1 of Jaltomata sinuosa. Lineage (NCBI taxonomy): Eukaryota > Viridiplantae > Streptophyta > Magnoliopsida > Solanales > Solanaceae > Jaltomata > Jaltomata sinuosa. The sequence continues at coordinate 107,469 of QJPP01007210.1, read as the reverse complement.
AAATTCTTATCAAATTGATGAACTTTTTCTTCAAGAAATCACACATTTAGTAAGCTAAATTAATATTTGCAACCACTAAATTTACAATGAAAACATAAAGAATTCAATACACCCATACATAATAATCGATTATTGTCATGACCCAATTTCTCAGGTCATGATGATAGCTATAACCCCTAAGTTGGCAAACCAATCCCTGTTGCCCAGAACGGTTAGTAATGGACTACTACCTAACCAAATACGCACAATAAGTAGAAATAAATGGAAGAAGATATAATAGAGAACAAAACAGAAGCAAAAACTTGAATATGTATATATACAAGGAAACTACACCAACCCCAAAATTTTGTATCGATAGTACATGATCTTCTAAATAGAATACAAGCTAGAAGTAACAAAACATAAAATACAATTCTCTCATAATAAATAAAGAATAAAAATGCCAAAAGATGAGATATGTCAAGCCCCGATCGTCAGGCACTCACCCTATTCTCGAATATCGAAAAGCAACACGAGTCTCCACACAGTCAATGGTGAAAGCTCACACTAATATCTACACTAAAAATATGCATAAGTGTAGTATTAGTACCAATTTCTAAGCAACGGGTACACAATAGGTATCACCGGCCGACTGAGCACATATATGATATAAAAATATTAAGTAGCAGATATCAAAGAAGCAGTCACAGAAGCAATAGAGATAGCACAAGGAACTAGCACGGATAGAAGTATTAAGAATTACAAACAAACTATTCTAGCCATAAAAGATATATATAACACAGAAGACAGGTGAAGGAAGGAAGAACGCACCTGGGGTCCTTGCAACAACAATATATATATAAAGAGAGTTTAGAAAGGTGGCGGTATACCGGTAACCTCAAGTAGAAAAGGGAATGAAGGAAAGAAAGTAAGCATAATAAAGCTAGAGCAATATAACTAACTGAATCATGCTTAAACACCATTTTAAGATCAGAGAAATGACATAACAATCTCACAATTACAACCCTAGGATGGAATAAACTAAGCGACAAAGAAACTGAAACCACTAATCAGCACCATGGAAAATGGGTAGGATCTGCTAACCCAGTAAATACTCAGAAGGCCACATAAATAGTGCCTCAAAAATCTAGGAACCACTACTCTATCAGTAATTAAAAGTCCACGAATCGGAGCCTCAACGGGCTAAAAAGCACTAAACCACCAAGAAATGAAGGCCATAACAAGATCTATAATACAACATGAGTAATATAATCTACCTACAGTCCCAACAGTGGCCCATACAATCGAGGAACATAATAAAGTGAAAACAAATCCTCTGGCATCCCATACTACCAAAGCGTACACTAAGCAAATAGCAAACAAGGGTGGAATCCAAATAAAACATGCAAGATGATGTGATATGATAGAACCACTGATAGTAACCATGTATACACCTTCTTCAACGCTCATAGACTCAGCTGGAGGACCTATGGTGGGATGTACACGTTATAACTCAACTCTACCATATACTCCAATATACTATGCCCAAATCCTCTGGTCTTAGATCAGCAGGGCCCATGGGGGTCCTTGACCACATATAGTAACTAATGAAAAATCTCAATGTAGGTCTAGATCAGTAATCAAAATTTTGTAGTACGTGCCTAGAATCAAACCGGGTCTAAAATAATAGTAGTGATCTCAAAACCCCATTAAAGGGTGCTTGAAGCGTATTTGGGTCTAAATACATCATAAAACATGTCTATCACTTTGGCATAGGCGAGTCTAGTATCAGTGTGAAAACTGGTGGTAAAAATCATCATAATATCCTCTTTACTCCAAGAGGTTTCCTAAAAAGATTCTTCCAAAACCCTTTCATAATTATTTTACTGAAAATGGGCCCTTGGGGACATGCTGAGTTTAGAAAACTGTGTATAGTAGGACTAAAGCCAAATCAGTATAAATAATATGGTCGCAAACAATAGATTAGCCTAATGACTCACAAGCATTCCTATCGGCCCTACACAGGCATAATCAGCTCTACTGCACATATAACCAGCCTAAAGTAATGTCACGATGTCTGGGACTCACAAACATTCCAAATTATCCTATCTTCTATGGTCTAAAGGCATATACAAAGGCCATACGGGGCTGCAAGGGTAAAATTACAATACTACAATGAATACTACAAATAACGGATAAAATAAATGGAGAGAAGAGGTAGATAAAGTCTAGGTGTACCAACCTAGAAAACCTATCAAAATATACTAATTAATACAGTTATAGCCTATATATGCAGAGTCTAGGTAGGGAAACCATAAACTACCTGTCGTCCAATGACTAGCTGCTGGAACAGTGTCATCCAAGCTTGAACTGCTCAGAGACGTCACAATTCACAAAAACACTATCAAAACAATATTCTATGAATCATAATAGGACTAGAGATACCCATATTGTTTTACTTATAGGTGGGTCAAAATTCGAGTAACTAGCGGGCCTGTGGGCCCCATAACCTGAAGCCAAAAATGGAAAGATGCAAACTGACCACTACACCCCCGAGAGTGCATCCTCAAAATATTAGCAAAATTTGGTCATGGAAATGGCACAAAACAGCCCACAAGTAGGAGAGTTAACTATGGAATCAAAAGAGGAAACTTTATGGAATTAAATGGAATAAAACTTACAATTATGATAGAGAGACGATCATGAGGAAGTAAAACACACCCTATCACCAAGAATTGAAGCTATAAGGAGTTTTGGTGAGCTTGAGCTGATAACAATGGAGGTTAGGAAATTTTGGGGTGATGAAAACAAAGAGGAAAGTTTATATACTTCCCAGAGGTCCTTCTTCACGATCGCGATGAGGCCCTACACGATCGCAATGACCATGCTGGCTAGACTATCGCGATCACAAGGACTATCCATATGGTCGCAAAGATCACAGAGGGAAGGCCTTTTTCATGGTCGCAAAGAAAGAACTCGCGATCGCGTAGAACAAAGGAGGCTGGGTCCACTAGCCCTTCAACGCGATCGCATGAAGGGACTTTCACAGTCGTGATGAATAATGAGATAGACCATCATGATCAGGATATATTCCCTCATGATCGCAATAAAATCTATAGGCCTGCACCTAAAATAGAAAACCAGTAGAAAACCAACGGGCAAAAAGTCTTCAGGTAGGCCCACAGGGCTCATCCTGGACCCGGCGCTGTGATGACCCTTTCAGTCATCTTTGTATTTACACATTCTTTGTACTGTTAGAGCTTTCCTGTAGTGGCCCCAAGTCATTAATGACTTATTGAGACTGGTGGTTTGGTGCCCTGGTCATTCGTTTAGTTATTTTGGCCATTTGCCTATTTTAGAGCTTTAACTTAGAATATCGTGACTTTAGTCAACATTCTTATTTAACGTGCTTGAAATTGAATTCTAATAGTTTTGTTAGCTCTGGAGCATTGAGTTTGGTCTAGTTGGACCTATAGTCGAGGCATGAGAACTTTTGGTGTGGGTTTTGTGTTGTTTTTTTGTTTTAAGGCCATTTAGAGTTGAAAGTGTAACTTGGGTAAGCTTTCGATGATTGGAGCGTCGGATTCAAAATTTGACGATTTCATCAGCTCCAAATTATTGAGTTTGGGTTGGGTAGAGGTTTGGTTCGAGTAGCAGGTGAGCCGGGCTCATTTTGGTTAGTTGGTTGATTTCAATTAGTGTTGACTTGGGTCAACATCACTCTGAAAAGACCTCGTATGGACGTTTCGTCATTTTTGTTGAGTACAGAACTTTGTTTCCACTTTGTTAGCATTATTGGTTTTTGACTATTGGGTTCCGATCGTGCCCATAATGGCTCGTAGAGTTCTAGAAATGTTACAGGTTTTTGCTATTGCAGGTACAGTCCTCAGGCCTTAATCGCAATTGCGAGGGTCTTCCTCGCGAATCCGATGAAGGTCTTGTGCACTTGGCAGCCTTGCTCTATGCGATCATGAGCCCTTCCTCGCGACTGCGATGGAGCGCCTATTTCCTTGTGCTATGTGATCACGATGTTCCTTATTATGACCACGATGTGGCCTTCTCCTCTTTGTTCTTCGTGACCACATGGCCAGTCCTCGTGATCATGATGGTCTAGACAGTGTGGTCATCGTTACCATGTGGTGTCCCTTTGCAATCGCGATGAAGGACCCATGGGTAGTATATAAACTTTTCTCTTCATTTTTCCAGCTTTCTTGTTTACTTCTCTCGACTCTAATCCCAAAAACACCCACTACTAGGTGCTCTTATCAGTGATTAGAATTGGGGAAATCAGTTTTTCATCAAATTCGTTTCCTCCCGTTAATTTGGTAAGTCCGTCTTCCCCAAGCTTACCTCTTCTCCTTTAATTTGCTAAAACTCCATTATTGTAATTCTTGGAGCTTGGGAATTATTGTAGACTCTGTTCCCCTTGTGATTGTATGTTCATGAGTTTGTGGAATTCACTTCCTTGGCACTTGTCCTCTCTTTTTGGTAAATTCTTGCTCAATTTCGGTTTTTCCATTCTTAAGGTTCCATCTTTGATCTTTGTCTTGTAGGGGCTGTTTTAGCTCGAAATTCTTGCCTTATTTCCTTAATTTTTCAGGCATGTAATCCTATGATCATGGTGATCACTTTGAACTCTTTCATTTTTGGCTTTGGGTTGTAGGGCCCGCGAGCCCGTTGGTGACCTAAATTTTGGCTTGGCTATTATTATAGAGATATAGGTATTGTTAGACTCATTCTGATGTATTATTTATGTTTTTGATAGTTTGATTTTCGTTCGGGGTTTCTCGGTGAGATTTAGCCTTGGATATTGTCATCCCAATAGCTTGTTGTCACATGATAGGTAGGTTACGGTTTAACCTGTCTATACTTTGCATATTTAGGATAAAATTGTACTAATGGGCATCCTTGGGTTGGGTTTCCTAGTTGGTACCACAGACCTTGACCGTTTATTTCTTGTCCGATTCATTTTTCTTCCTCCGATGGTTGTAGTATTTGTTCAGATGATATTATCACTCTTGTGGTCCTGTGTGGCCATGTATTGACTCTGGAACATAGATGGTGGGTTATATGGGAATTTTTGTGATTCTCAAACATCGTTATTATTGTTGTAGAGCTGGGTATCTATGTTGTATAACGATTGGAGCCTCTGCAGGGCTGATAGGTTTATTATGAGCTATTGGGCTACTGATTGTTATTGAGCGTGTCATTATCATGCATATAAATGGATTTCTACATGATTTTACTACATTTTTTGGCTTCAGGCCTACTTTATATGATTTTCTAAATCTTGCATGGCCTCGGGGGCCTGTTTTCGGTAAAAATGGTTATGAAATGGTTTGGTACTATCTTAATGGATCTTCTTGGGGTAAGAAAGGTTAAAAAAGATATTTACTACAGTTTTCCTACTTATACTAGACCCGGTTAAGCTGAGGTGCTATACTTGATTTGTTATTAATGTGAAATGATATTAGACTCGGGAAGGCCGAGTATCAGACTTGATTTACTATGGTTTTAGACCCAGATATGCTCGAGCACCCTTGAAGGGGTTTTTTGAGACATATTTCATTGATTTAGACCTGCATAGGATTCATGCATGCATTTTTGAGATTTGACTACTAGTTTGGATCTGATTGCACTCCGGACTGTTATATTGAGACTTGAGGTTTGGTATGTGGTCTAGGAACTCCATGGACCTTGCCGATCCAGAACATGGGCTACGGGCTGAGTGTGCCAAAATAGGGGTATACGGTGTAGTAGAGGTATACGGGCCATGTCCTTCCATGGATCCTACCTGCTGGGCCTATCGGTGCCGGAGGAGGTACATACGAGATAATGTTCCACCAGTTTCCTACGTTGCATCATATCATCCATTTATGAGAGGTTCCACTCTTGTTTTCTGTCTGCTAAGTGTACGCTCTAATAGTATGGGATGCCAGGGGATTTGTCTTCACTTGTTTACGTTCCTTGGGTGTATGGGTACCCGCAGGACTGTAGGTAGACTTAGTGGGTGTTTGGATTAGCTTTTGCCTTTTGGATTATAAGTCAAAAGGCAAAAGCTAGGTTTTGTAGCTTTTTGATTTTGGCTTATTTTTGTCTTTTTAGCTTAAAAAGAAGTGCTTAAAAGCACTTTTTTATTTTACCCAAATACTTCAAAAGTGCTTAAAAGCTATTTTAGCTTAAAAGCACTTAAAATAAGCCAATCCAAACAGTCTCTTATTGTTACTCTTTCGAACTTTTGGTTTCTATTGTGGTCCTTATGACTTTGGATATTGATTAAGTTGTACTTGGGTTTCCGTTGTTAGTTCTTGACTTGAGATTGGTAGACTTATTTGGGTTGTTGTATCTTGTATTTGAGCATGATTACCGTGATCTTCCTTCTCCTTCTCCATTCATTTGAGGTTACTGGTATACCGCCTACTTTCTCTTTCTCTCTTTATATACTGTTGTTGAGAGGATCCCAGGTATGTTATCTCTTTCTTTCACCTATGATTTGTGTTATAGTAGCTAGCCATGTATGTTATTCCTGTTTGTATTCCTTCCGTGCTAGCTTTCGTGTGCTTATTCATTGCCTTCTGTGACTATTTGCTTCTATTTTGCTTATTATTGCTCTTTTATCTTATATATGCCTAGTCGGTCTATAATACCTATTGGGTACCGATTGCTTAGCAATTGATGCTCATAATACACTCTGCATCTTCTGGTGCAGATCATAGTGTGGGCCATTACCGTTAGCTCATTGGAGACTAGTGCGAGGAGCTGTATTGGACATTCCAGACTGAGAGTGAGCTCTTGTTGACCGGGGCTTAACTTTAGTTTATCTTTTGCATTATGTACTTTCTTACTACTTGGAGACATTTGTATATATTATGTTGGATCCGTTGTACTCCTTGTATGTAGTTCCGGCTCTATACTATGATACCAGATTTAGGGGTTTGGTTTAGCTTCCGCATATATATTGTTATATATTCCTGTTATCTACTTTCTTCAGCATATTTCCCTTGCTTCTGCTTATTCAGATCATTCTTCTTCTTATTTGTTAGATAGTAGCCCATTACTAACCAAACTGGGCTACGAGAATTGGTTCGCCTACTAGGGGGTTGTAGGTGCCATCATGACCGAGAAATCAAGTTGTGACACGCACATGCAAACAAACTATGGTACTAGACTATAAATAACGTTCCTAATCCAACAAAATCATCAAAAATCTCATTGAGGGTCGATTTAATAAAAAGTGGGCCATGCCCAATGTCAACCTTAAGGCCAACTATTCCAAAATGGAACCTAAGGCCTAAAATAAAGTTCAAAAGCCTAGGGACCCAAACCAATGGTCCCTCTAGCCTAAATTGGACATTTTGAAGCTAATAGTGCTGACTGAATTTCCATCAGAGGTCATCTTCTCCGAATGTTGACAAAAGTCAATCAAACAATGCTAACTGGCCTAAAAACACAGACCGAGAGAGAATTCCAAGCTGAAAAGCTCCCGGATCCTAGCAAAAAGTCCAACTAGACCAAACTCCATGCTCAAGAGCTAACGAAACTGTAAAAATTTGATTCCAAGCATGATTACAAAGAATGTTGACTGAAGTCAATGATTTCCAAAGTTAAGGCTCTAAAACAGGAAAACAACCATAAAGACTAAACAAATTTCCCAGTGTAATGACCCTTCCGGTTATTTCCACGTATACGTTTTTCTTGAACCGTTAGAGCTTGTTTGTAGTGGCCCCAAGTCACTTAAGGCTCGTTAGGACCGGTATTTTGGTGTTGGGTCCATTTGTTTGGCCGTATGATAAGTTTTGAAGACAAGTAAGTCGGCAAAAGTTATCGTAAGTTCCTTTAATAAATTTTCTGAACTTTGGGTAAAATGTCTCGGAGCTTTTCTCTCAATATATAAATAGTTAGAAGTCCCCCTAAATACCAAATCGAAGTTCTACAAGTCTAGTTTCCAACGCACAAAACCTCACATCCAACTGATCTCGGAGTAAAAAGTTATGACTGTTTTACCGCAGACTTTCTGGCAGAAAACGGGTTGCGAACCGGGTCGCAAACCGGGTCGGGTTAAACTCGATTTAAGCCTCAACTTCATGTTTTAAAACGCCGTTTCAGTTCTGAAACAGTGAGAAAACATAAGGGAGGATTCCAAGAGGGTTCTTGAGTATCGAAATCGTGCGTACTTGAAAATATTTAATCTAAAAGTTGAATGTGGTAGAAAATTATATTATTATTACCTTTTCAAAATATTTTAAAGGTTTATGGAAAATATTTTTGATACGATATAATTGTATAGGTATTTATTTTATAAGGTTTTTATACATTGTAATTTTAAACGGAGATAGTAAAATTTAGTTATGTTGAAAATTATTATTATAATATAGTAGGTATTGTTTGAAATAATTTTCTATGAATTATGGTATATTTAAAATGTTATATTTATTTTATCACGAACCTATGCAATACCCGAATTTATATAACGGGGTAAAAGGATTCTTTCTATATGGCCACCTCCCCTTATACGTGTAAGTAAAAGGGGAGGGACACCAATTAATAGGGTGGCAGTAGTGCTAGTTACGTGGGGAATCAACAAGTCCATTGGACTTTTCTTTCAAATGTTGGTTGGCAAATCCAACATATTTATATATGAACATCTGCCAAACTTCCAAAGTTTGGCAGCATATTAAGTCCCTTTCCATTTCTATATTTTAGAAAGAGTCGTTGCAGCAACAAAGGTTACCTTCTACATACGTATACGGAGAGAATTAGGTGGAACTAGATATATTTTGGCATTGTGTTTAATTTCGGGAAAACAATCAATTATCTACGTCAAGTTATTCAAGCCCGAGTTCAAGTTTGATTTCGTTTCGGAGCTTCTTTTTGGAGAGATTTAATCTTGTCATCGGACGACAGGTAGGTTACAGTTTATTTTCCCTAGACTCCGCATATATAGGATAAAATTGTATTAATGGGCATCCTTGGGTTGGTTTAATAGGTTGGTACCACAGACCTCGACCGCTTTACTCATGTCCGCCTACTTTTGTTCCTCCGTTGCTTGTAGTATTTGCCGATATATTTTATTTACCCTTGTGATCCTGTGAGGCCTTGTTGACTCTGGAACATAAAAGGTGGGATTTTTGGAATGTCCGCGAGTCCCGAGCATAGAATTATCCTTCTAGGCTGGTTATTCTTGCTGAGTAGCTGTGGGCCTGTGCAGGGTCGATAGGTTGATTTTGAGCTGTTGGGCAGCTATTGTGTGTGATCATACCATTTCCATGCATATAAAGAGGTTTTATCCATGTTTTACTATGGTTTTGGCTTCGGGCCTACTGGCACTATTTTCTAAACCTTGCATGGCCCGGGGGCCCCTTTTTTATGAAAATAATTTGGAAATGGTTTGATTTAACTTGTGAATATTTTTGGATAAAGGAAAGTAAAATTATGTTTAAAATCATCAGTTTTACGATTATCGCTAGACTCGGCAGGGCCGGGGTGCTAGTTGAGTTTTCTTGTTACTTGAGATGATTTTTAGCCTCGGTCGGACCGAGCACTTGAGATGACTTTTTACTGCTTAGACCCGGTTATTCCCGGGCACCCTTTAAGGGTTTTTTTTTGAGATACTTTCCTACTACTTTAGTCCTGGACAAGGTCTAGGCATGCATATTCGAGACTAGGTCTCTATCTTGATCCCGGACTTGCTTCTGGACGACATGTGTTGATACTGAGTTTTAGTATGGGGTATGGGACCTCCATGGACCTTGCCATCTGGGCAAGGGGCTACGGGCTGCGTGTGCCGGAGGAAGGGTATACGGTGGAGTAGAGGTATACGGGCAGTGTCCTTCCATGGAACCTACTTGTTAGGCCGGATCGGCGCCGGAGGAGGTACATACAGAGATACCATTTCACTTGAGATCTTCATGCATCATATCATTCATTGTTTGAGGCTCCACCCTTGTTTGTTGTTTGTTGATTGTACGCTCCGGTAGTATGGGATGCCGGAGGGTTTGTTTTCACTTGTTTGAGTTCCTCGGTTGTATGGGCGGCCGGGGGACTGTAGGTAGACTTTTGCTATTTACTTACAGAATTGTTCTCTATTATGGATAAGTATGAGATTGATATGATTAGTTGAGTCTGATTCATGTCTCTGAGCATGCCTATTATTACTCTTTCTCTCTTCTTCTTAAACTTGAGGTTACCGGTATACCGTCCATTTCGTAAACTTATTTTGTATACACTGTTATTGCAAGGACCCCAGGTGCGTTATTTCTTACTTTCACATGTGCCTATGGTGTGCATATTCTGCTTACTAGCCTCATATGTGGTTCTGTTGATTTCCCTCTGGGCTAGTTCCTGTGTACCTTTCGTTGATTTCTGTGACTACTTGCCTCTATTCTGTCTATTACTACGCTTTTATCTTATATGTGCCCAGTCGGCCTATGATACCTACTGGGTACCTTATGCTTCGCATTTGGTGCTCACCCCTACCCCCTGCATCTTTGGGTGCAGATCCTAGCGTGGGCCATCGATGTTAGGTCGCTGTGATTCGTGCTTGGAGATCTGTTGAGGACTACTTCAGGCTGAGGGTGAGCTCTTGGCGACCGGAGCTTAGCTTTAGTTTATCTTTTGCTTCATGTACTCTATTACCATTCAGAGACATCTGTATATATAGTTTTGGTTTATTTGCACTCCATGTATGTAGTTTGGCTCTATACTATGATACCAGGTCTTGGGGTTTGGTTTAGTTTCCGCATATGTATATATTTATATACCTGTTATCTATTTTATTCGTCTGGTTCCCTTATGTGCTAGATTGTAGCCCATTACTAACTGTTCTAGGCTACGGGGATTGGTTCACCTACCGGGGGTTGTAGGTGCCATCATGACCGAGAAATTGGGTTGTGACATTATTAGTCCTCCAAGCAATGGCTTAGAGGATGGAATAAGAGAGCTGTTTGAGGAATGCGATGCTATAATAGATAACATCCCCGAAGCCTCCATGATCAGGGATGCCGAACCTGGCAAAAAGTTGTAGAAGTAGGCTGCAACTCCCCTCGTGACTCTCCACTTGGCTAGGTAGACAAAGACTCTATTTTATGAAAAATCGGTGATGGTCCGGATGAGGCTCCGCGACCCACCCTTTATGTTTTAATGTTCCTCGTACTATGTTCTGCTTTCCAAAAGGCATGAACCTGCACTCATGTGGGTTGTAGCCATAGTTTGTAAATATTTATGAGTTTCAATGGAAGCCTCCTTATTTTGAAAAAAACATTTACCGTTCAAAATTGTTTATGTTTACTCATTATTATCTAACCCATTTTGTTTTGGTTTCAGTAATAATAAGTTAAAACATGCCACTTTCATGTTATGTCGAAAGCTTAACGAACAAATCAAGATAGACGATGATGATTTCAAAGGGTATGTTAAAGAAATCATGGTCCTGGAATGAACAAACGAGAAGTCTAAGAACTTTGAAAATCAGGAAAGGCACCACCTAAAAGAGTTTGAGGTGGTCAATCTGAGAGGCAGCGGTCAAGTTGAAGAAATCAACGTCGATGTTCATTTTTCAAAAGCACAAGAGAAAGAACTTATCAGTATGCTCACACCATACATCGACATTTTTACTGGTCCTACAATAATAGCATGAGAATGAGCACAAACATCATCCCCAAAAATTTATTGGTCAATCCAGGATTCAATCCAGCGAATGGACAGTTAATCCTTCCCTCTCACGAGACAAGGGAAAGTTTGTGCCAAATCGGTAAGGACTGTACATCGTCCAAAAGGTGCTATCTGAAGGAGCTTTGATTCTATCCAGGATGGATGATCAAGTATGGCCCAAGCCTATAGCAACTCCGATGCTACGAAGGGATAATAGGCCTGAAGACGATTCCTTTCCCTTCTATTTCTTTCTATGTAATCGTATTTCCTGATCGTAGTCGCTTTTATGCTTAGTAATAACACAAAATTCCCTATCCTCCTTGTACAAACTACGTTTGACCTAATTCTCAAGAATGAGATATGTAGAAGGCCTTTGTCGGCTTCAGTCAGCCCCTTGTTTATTTCCAACATTCTCCTATTACAAGTTTAGGAACTATGTTTGACCTGATTCCTGCTTCAACGGGATACGTAGGCGCCACAATGGCTCGATCATATCACCCAGGAAATGGAAACTGGGGCAAAATTTTTGAGAAAGGAATCTCGAAAATTCAGAAGGCGAGGATCATTTTCTGACAAGTCAGAATGCAAAATGTGCTGAAGAACAACTTAAGTGAATCCCAAGAAAGAATCTCATAATCCCCACAGAGTGTCAAGTCTCTTGCCAATGGAATGAGGTTCATCGCAAAACCTTTAGCTGGGGCAGAAATTATGAGGAAGACCTCAAAATTTACACCAAGCTTCATTCAAGAATTCAGAGTTCAACTCTGAAAATTTCCCCAGTACCAAGAGATCGTAGTCTACTTCAAAATCTCCATCTCGAGGTGGATGGATCCCAGCTGTGACAGATTTCTCGAAAAACATTTCCGAACTCTCCATCTAGGATGAAAAAGGATCTCTAGAGTCTGCCAATAGTATGTCAGAAATGTCAAGGCCTCGAGTAAAGAGAATTCGTTGAGATAGCACATGACATGATGGGCAGAGACTTTTTCAAACTATCCTTTTTCAAAATCCTTGTTTTCCAAAGAACTTGTTTGAAAAATCTTTACAACAGATTAGTTTTACTCCTTTATAAATTGACTTTGTCTTATGTCTACCGTGAATTGGGGAGTTGAGGACGATGAGTGCCCAAGAATGGGAAGCATCCAGAAAGGCCAAGCAGGGAGCCGAAGATCGAAAGAGGTCAACACAGATTAGTTTCGCCAAAAACTAACAATTTTTCTGTGGATGCAGGTTGTCCTAAAAAAGTATGGTAGAAATCAGTAAAAACCCTCGTTATCCAATGCATTCAATGAAATGCAAACAAGACCAGATACCCCAAATTTGGTGATACAAGTCGAAATGGTAGGAAGGAGCCCAAGAAGCCAAAGTCCTTGGAGCGAGCGAATCATGTCATAGTTCATAGAAACTACTAAGATAAAGAGAGATCGATGGCATCCTCGAGTCCCCAAGTATCCCATGACATTTTGGGTCAACTTCAAAATTAAGAGACCAAATGAGATACCGACGATGTTCTCTGCCAACCTCAGCAAGTCGAAAGTCAACACGAACAAACGATGTTCAGAAATGGTACTTATGGTTGTTCCCAGAAATGGGCACGACCATTTCATTCACATTTGAAATAAAGTTATTTTGATTAGCTTCATAAACGTCGTCTTTAAAGTTTTTCAAGTTTGACTGTGGTCGCTAGTAAAAGCGACGCTGTGTCTACTAGTTGTTTGCTTTGAGCACAGGTACACACAAAAGAGTTAATAGGATAACATAAAGATCAAAGGTGATGTTTTCTACAACTGCTACACATACCATCACATGATCATCCGCATCATTGTCATATTTGCATGTCAAGAGGACCATGCCAAGAGGGTCATGTCATATTTGCATATCAAGAGGACCATGCCAAGAGGGCCATGTCATATTTGCATGTCGAGAGGATCATGTCATGAGGACCATCATCATCATTAAAATCGCAGATACATTTGCTGCAGATATTATGTCCCTCTACCGGCCGGTTTCAAAGAGGATGACATTCAGAGGCATCCTTAAGTCGCACTGGTTGCACGGGATCGACTCAAGAGCATATTTGTATCCAACATCACATAAGACGGAGGAGTCTAACGTTGAGGATATTTTCATTCGCATATTTATGCCACAGATATTTATGTATCCTTTATTATGTCAAATCTAGCATATTTATATCCAATATCATGTGAGATAGAGGATTCTGACTTAGGGTATATTTGCTTCATTATCATTATTATGCCAAGTATGGCATTCAATATATTTATATCCGATATTACGTGAGATGGAGGAGTCTGATGTTGAGGATGTATTTGCTTCATTATCATTATTATGCCAAGTCTAGCATTCAGCATATTTATATCTGATATTGTGTGAGATAGAGGAGTCTGACGTTGAGGATGTATTTTCTTCCTTATCATTATGCCAAGTCCGATATTCGGCATATTTATATCCAATATCAAGTGAGATGAAGGAGTCTGACGTTGAGGATGTATTTGCTTCCTTATTATTATGCCAAGTCTAGCATCCAGCATATTCATGTGCGATATCGCATAAGACGATGGAGTCTAACTTTGAGGATATTTATGCACTCTTATTTGGAAGCGTCAATCGCCAAAAGATGCAGCTATATTTGATCATGTGGCAAAGGCCTTGTAACCTCTGATGATCAAATAATATTTGCCATCGAGGCTGAAAGTATATAGTCTGAGGGATGTCTATGAGATGCCATACAAATCGGACGATGAATCAGATTTCCAAAAGTTGGAAGGCCAAAGGTCATCTGTAAGCCACAACGATGTCTAAAATCGGATAGTGTGAAAGATTGCCCAAAACTTGACAAACTAAGAGTTATCTTTAAGATGCAGTGATATTTGAAACCGGATAGTATGCAAGATCACCTGAAGATTGACAGTTCAAGGGTAATGCATAAGTCACAATAATATCCAAAATTGGATAAAGTGCAAGATTACCAAAAATTGATAGTCCAAGGGTTATCTATAAGCCACGACATATCCACGTTGATATTATGCAGGACTACCCAAAGTCTAGCAATTCAAGGAAAATCTGTAAGTCGCGTTACATCCAAGATCGGATAAAAGTGCAGCATTACCCAAAAATTGGTAATTCGAAGGACATCTGTAAGCCGCCTCTGTCCAAAGTTGGGTAATGTGCAAGATTACTCGAAGTTGACAAATTAAAGGCCTCTGTAAGCTGCCTCTATCCAAAGTTGGATGGTGTGCTAGATTACCTAAAGCCTGATAATTCAGGGAATATCTGTTATTCGCATCGATACGGATGATGCACGAGATTTACCCCAAAGGCATATTCAAAAGACATTACCAATAGCCAAGAAGGCTATCGCATTCAAGAGAATGCCATAAATGGTTGCAAGGACCGTCACGTCAAATGGCCACAAAGGTCTTCATATTTAAAGATCACCATATTCAACCGCCATAGAGTTGGATTATCTAACACTTTTAAGCCACAACAACGGGAATGTGCAAAATGTTCAGTCGTAGCAATGGGAATGCACAAATCTAACACTTTTAAGTCGCAACAACAAGAATGCTCAAAGTATTCAAGTCACAGCGATGGGAATGCGCAAATCTAACACTATTAAGCCGCAACAATGAAAATGCGTAAAGTATTCAAGTCGCAGCAATGGGAATGAAAAATCTAAGTTGCAGCAATGGGAATGCGCACCAGGTAATCCTATCCGATAGACAAGAAGCCTATCATGTTTAATTGTCACGGAAATTGCTATTTCCTGAAGCAAAGACAGGGAAGAGCAGCATCTTCTTCAAGAAATAACAGACGCAGAAAAATGAGGTACAAAGCTATCTCACCTTATTGAGCTACTTTACTACTAACAATTTTGTTTCAAAATATTGTCGAGAACATCCAAAAGGATGAAAATCTCAAACCAGAACAACAGGTATGAAATACGTCAAAAAGACGTCACCACACGGGATTCGAACGTAATTCAAGGATGAGGTATGAAGAATAAGCTATCTCTCCAAATGGAATTACTTTACACTAACCATTTTATTTTGATATGTTGTCAAGAGAATCCGAAAAGGATGAAATCTCAAAATAAAACCACAGGTGCAGACTACACCAAAAAGGATGCATCACAACGTGGAACTTTTTTTAGCAGCAAACTGGGACATAGTTCGAAGAGGAATATCAGACTCTTTGGACGCGAGTTGAGAATCGACTTCCACTTTAATCAAACCACACCCCTATCAGAAGGCATGTGGGTATTTCCTATAGTTGGAGTCTTAGTTTCACATCCAGAGTATTTTCCGAGTTTACGTTGGAAGAAATATTCCATCTTTCCAATCCGAGTGACAATACACCTCGAGCTTTGGGAATTATGTCCATGTAGCTTTTATCTATAGATGTGTGGGCCCCACATCTGTAATTGAGATGATTACAAGCCTCTTTTCCATAACTCAATTACTTGTCACTCATCCCGAGCCAAAGGTTATCTTAACATAAAGATTACCTTTTCCACCGATTGAGTCGAACTACAACCAGCCTGATTCCTAAGTCCTAGGATATGTAGGCGGGCTCTATGATGAAAACTCCGCTACATTCCAAACCCCCCAATCTCCTTACTCTCCAGCTTTTCGATCTCTCCGTACTCTGAAACTGAGAAAGTTTGGAATTCCTTAAAAATCATGCGTAAAATCAAGCGTCTTGAACTACAAGTGGCCTGATTTTTCATGAAACCTGAGATATGTAGAAAACTCGATACCGGAGTTTGGCCATGATTCCTTGAAATTCATGCTAAAACCAACCACTTTCGGGAGATGAACTAGTGGTCGAATAAAATTAGGATCGTCAATTCCCTTTGCCCAGGGTTCATTACACTCACCCTACCCAAAGGGAGGGGCAGTTGTTGACACCCAATTTTTACCCTCCACTATTTGATTAATTATCAAGCTTTTAGATTTCAAACAATTAAAAATAATTAATTTTGTAATTAAAAGAATTTTTCAAAAGTAATTTCGGAGAATATTCTATAGTTTCTCATGAATAACATATGTCTACGTATATTCATATTATATATATATGGATGTATACTATTGTGGAAATTGTAGTAGATATTCAAAGAATTTTTTCAAAATCATTTCAAAATATTTAAAACTGCCAATTTTGATCAAAATAATTCAAACGAGAATTAAATTGTGAAATTGGTGTTTTATAAATACATGATCAAATATGATAGCAAATTAATTATTTTAGTTGTTTTTAAAATAATAAGATCTCGATTAAATTAATCATATTTAGTTTATCCTCATTCCAATTATGGCCTAATTTCTTTGAATTAATCTCAATTAGGTCCAAATTGGCTATAATCTCAATGATTTGGCTAAAATTTAAACTATTGGGTTGTCAATTTGACCAAATTTTGCCACATTTGCAATGCAAAGTGGCCAAATCCTTAACCCACTATTCAACAACCCTCAACCTTTGTTTCAGCTAGTTTTGGGCTCAAATCCGCCCAACAATTGACCCGACGGCCCACTCCCTTTCTCCATTTCAAATCACACCCAAAACCCGGCCCTAAAACCCACACCCTTATCTCTTCTGTTCCCCTTTCCCTTTTCTTATTTTTACGCAGACAACCAAACAACCCTTACGCCTTCTCTCTCATAGACGACAACAAACAACACCCAGTACAAGTTCCATCAAACCAAGCCAAACGACCTGCAAATCTCTACCAAAATGACGCCCAACGTTCCCAAAATCCATCCAAATCCTATACGCCATCTATTTCTCGAGCTGTTAATACCTAGAAGCTTCTGGAAGTTTCTAGAAATTGACAGGTGGTAACCTCAGCATCATCATCCCTAAAATCGTGGTGGAATCCCTTCAAAATCACCGATGCATGATCGAATTGTACCCCAAAGGTATAGACGTCTCTATCTCAAGGGTTTTTGATTTTGGAATTCAAATCCCTCAACTTCTATCCAATTTCCGCAGATATTTCCCCCCATAAATTCTATCCATTGGAACCTTAGAACCCTCCTATATAAACCCTCTCTCTCTCATTGATTAAGGGGAGTTTTCGGATAGCAAAAAACTTTGACAGTCTTTTTCTCTAATTTTTGGAGAAATCTGAGAATTCGGGTTGAAACAAGCATGAAATACTATTTCATTGAAGATTTCTAGGTATTTTGAAAACCGCGAGAGGTCTAATACTAGTTCATCGGAAAGTCAAAATGATCCCATAACTCAACTCATCATCACAGTTAGCTGCACCACAAAAGGTAATATCCTCTCTGATCTGCCCTTTTTTTTAATTATTTACTGTATGATTGATTTCCATGAAAAATTCTATCTCATTGGGTCAAGCATGTTGTTGTGCTTAAGAGAATGTTAAGGTGTTAGTTTGACTGCTAGAATGGTGTAGTTAGATTTTGTATATGAAGCTGTGTTCTTAAAACTTGAAGCTTTTAAATCATGCTTGATCATCTAGCATAGAATCTGTGTAAGTCATGAGGTTTTTCTTTTTGTTTTGTTTCTTGCTTGTTTCTGCGGGATTCAATGGTTCTAAGAATGTGCAGTTCAAGTTGTGCTTTATATGGCTGATCTCGCATAGCGTCATGAGAATTTGATGGGTGTCTAGTTTGTAGGTGTGTTGTTTTCTTGAATATCTTGTGGGTACTCTCAAACTAAAGGCTTAAATGGGATTGAATCCTTCAAATGGATTCTTTCCAACTCGAAAGCTTATTTACTTATGCTAGCAATATTCAAAATTCCTAGAGAGATTCTGTTTGACCTATTCATGTGGTATAGAATCTATAAAGGGAAAGTAGTCGACTTTCGTTAAGAATTACTCTTTAATCTCTTCTTAAAGAATCAATCTTTTAAAGAACAAAGCTCCTTTCATAGCTTATTGTTATTTGAAGAATCACTCTCCTTAATAGTATAAAGCTTCCTTGTTCAAAAAGGCTTTGTTTGCATTTATTGTTAGTTTCCTTTACTATTTCAGTTTGAAAAATGTGAGTGCAGTTTCTCAATAAAGGTTGGATTTTTTGTGTATAAACAGTGACCAAGTTGGTGTAAAGAATGGACACTATAGGGTCATTTCTTTGAGGATACTCTTTAATTCTTTCATTTAAAAAAAAACCAAATTCCAGAAGATCAAGTTCATACGATAGCTTACAGTCTTCCACATGCATCTAAATTACCTTTAGTCTTTGATTGGTTCATAATATTTTTAAGTTAACATGGGACTGAATTTTCTTTTGGCTTCTATGAAGGTTTGAATAGCTAAAGAATCTGTCAATTCCTATGGCATTGTGTGAGGATCATAAATTTGTTTTTTTCGCAAGCCTCACGAATACTTTTAGCTAATTAGGGTGCTCCTATTCTCAGTTTCAAATTTGTTAGAGCTTATTTTATTTTCTATAAGGGTCATTGGTCAATAACCCAAACTAATAAGTCAAAATTTTGTACATCCCACACTTAGAAATAAGCTAACTTGCTGCTTTTATTTGAAAAAATGGAATTATGTTTAAAAGTGTTTGTGTTTGATGTTCCTTTCCAGATAGTTACATGCATCTTTTGTCTATTTGGACTAATGCACTTTAGGCTTAAACCTTATATGCATACGAACCTCTGTATCATCGTAAGCCTATGATTTTGCTAATCTTTATCTCCATCTCTTCTTTGATGCATGTAATCTCATCCGAGTCTTTTTGGACTCTCATTTTCCCTTGCATATCGAGTTGGGCTTTGGAAGCTCAACATCTTCGTGTTAAAGACTCAACAGAGGTCCAAGGGGGCTGATCTGCCTAGTTTAAAGAAATAGTATATTGGCCGAGTCCGGTCGATATACATTAAAAAGTAGCTGATATACAGGTCTTGGGAGCGAAAAAATGCAAAATATACAGCTGATACGCAACAATATACACGGCTGATATACAAGTGAAGAATGGACTCAAAGTCCCTTAATCAGCCTAGTCCAAATTTGGACACATTTTGTTGGGCCACAGCAGGGGCCCAAACCTCAACTCTATCTCCCTTTATTTATTTGTAATTTGTCATGTATTTCTATGTAACTAATTTTAACAAACTTTTTAATATTAATCTAGATAGATCCCCTAAAGTGTTGTTATTTTAATTTTATTCTTGCTTAAATATTGCAATATGTTTTAATTCCAATCTAGTAATTCACTTTAGTTTTTTTTTTTGGTTAAAAGTAAGATAAAATCGGAATTTATGGTAACTTTGCCTAAAAAGCAGATTTTGTTTCAAATAAAAAAGGGTTTCTTCATTTGCGTAGATTCCAACTTGGTTCTCTTTGAAAAACTTTAGCAGTTTTTTTATTAGTGGTTGAAATGATTTTCTTAAAATTTCCTTTATTATCTAAGTTTGTTTAAAAGTTGTTGTCTTCAAACCTTCCTTCGTTTTGATAAAATCACGTGTTTTCAAATGACATCCTTTTCCATGAGTCATTTATTTTCTTGTAATTCTAATTATGATTTCATAAATGCTAATTATAAAGAATTCATTTAAGTCTTCTTCTTTTAAAAAACTTATTGCATTTTATTTAAAGAGAACTTCTCTTTTACTTGGCTAAAAAATTGTTTCTTTATCGTTATATAATTACCATTTTCCATGAGATAACTCTTTTAAAATTAATCATCTTTTCAAGTTAGTCAAAATCATTTTTTGGTCAACCATTTTCTAAATGGACGTTCTTAAGTGCCTTAAAACCCTTCTTAAGACGTCATTTGAACCCTTGCCCATTTTCTCTAGATTTTAAGGATTTATTTCTGTTTTTAATTCTTTGAAATTGTTTTAAAATTTTCTTAATTTCTTTATAAAAATTAAGTGGCGACTCTATTTATTTTAGATATATTTTGAAATTTCTTTTAAGTTTTGAAATAATTTCTACGTGTCGAAAACCATTCTTTAAATTTTCCGAAAAGGGATAAAACAGTGCTCTCATGACCTTATCGACTTCTAAATATTATTGTTTCACTCTTTCTTAGATGGTTCAGATGAGATCAGTGGCAGGTCAGGATGAGGCCCCTGCACCTTCAGTTAGAGCCCTAGTTAGGGGATGGGGTAGAGGTCGAGGTAGGGGACAAGCTGCGATGCCAACTCGAGCCTAAACTAGATTACCTTCGCCAAAGTCAGATATTGAGGTTGAGAGGGTACAATATGAGCCGGAGGGCATAGGGTCAGCGCAGACCCCAACAAGTTTAGGGGCTACACTGGTACTACAGGATACATTGGTTTGCCTGCTTGGGTTTCTAGAGGGTGTGCCATAGCCAGCGGCTTCGCCCGATACTCCAGTTGGTTCCTAAATCAGGGGCGAGGCCCAGAATTTAGCCCAGTCAGTGGCACAAGGTTCATGAGCACAGCCTACTACTGAAACTCCCTAATTAGAGGTGTTTCCAGTTCCTACTGTTGTTCCACCTATTCCAGTTGGGCTGGTCATGTCTTCTGTGGAGCAGAAGATGCTTGGTAGGTTTCTACAATTGGGTCCCTCGAGGTTTTCAGGTGCTCCTAGGGATGATGCGCATGAGTTTTTGACTAGTTACCAGGAGAGGTTGCATAACCTTGGATTGGTTGAGTCGCACATAGTAGATTACATCGTGTTTCAGCTTGATGGTCTAGAAAAATAGTGGTGGAGGTCTTATATAGCCTAGCCAGGTCAGCTCTGCTTACTTAGGCATATTTCTCCGCAGCCTTCTTAGAGAAGTATGTACTATGCAGCTTGACAGAGCGACTGACAGATAAGTTCACCAGGTTGGAGCAGGGCTCCATGTACGTCTCTGAGTACGAGGTCTATTTCCATAAGTTGGCTAGGCATGCCACCATAATTCTGGACACCAAGAACGAGAGAGTGCATCACTTTGTTGGAGCTTTGACTTTACAGCTCTATTTGGCTACATAGGGTATGGTAGCATCAGGCCAATCCTTTCTGGAGGTGGTGGATCATGTCCACACTATTGAGGGCATACTTTGCGAGGCCCAAGAAGGCAGTGATAAGAGGCCTCGACATCAAGGCAGTTATAGTGGATCACAAACATGAGGTAGAGGCTACCTTGGTAGAGGTCAGCATCAGCAGAACTCTTAGCCAAGCTATCCTGTTCAAGTGGCACTAAAAATTGCGGAGGGTTAGAGTAGTCAGAGTAGTTAGGGCATGGTTCAGTCTCCTCGTGGTGCACATTCTGGTTATTTAGGTCATGGCAGCCACTCTAGTTCAGCGGGTTCTTCTGTTCAAACTTTAGCAGGCAGAGGTTTCTATGAGTGTGGTGAGTTAGGACACTTTGTCAGATATTGTCCTTGGGTCAGGCAGAGGTTTCTATGAGTGTGGTGAGTTAGGACACTTTGTCAGATATTGTCCTTGGGTCAGATATGGCGGCCAGTAGGGTCAGTTGGTTCAGGCCCCCTGGGCTTCAGCACCACCAGCCAGAATTAGTGCACAGGGTAGTAGGGATGGTTCCCAGGGTACTTGAGGTGGTCCTTAGTCTGGTAGATCGGGTGGTCGTGGTGGTCGAAGCCACATGTATGCATTTCTGGGCTATCCAGAGAATGAGGCTTTAGATGCTGTCATCATAAGTAAGATCTCTATTTGTCATCAATCAACTTCTACTTTGTTTGATCTGGGTTCTAAATTATCCTATGTGTTTGCTTATTATGCTACCCATCTGGAGTCTGCTTGTGAGTTATTGCCTGTGTCTTTGTGTATAGCTACCCCAATAAGAGATTTTTTAGTAGTGTATCATGTATACCGAGCTTGTGTGGTGACTATTCTAGGGTATGACACGTGGGTAGACCTGGTGTGCTAGATATGGTTGATTTTGATATGATTTTAGGCATGATGGTTATCTCCCTACCATGCGGTCTTGGATTGCTTCGCCAAGACTTTTACTCTATGGATGCCTGGTATTCCTCCTATAGTATGGAAGGGTTCCAATAGATACATGCCAAATGGAGTTATATCTTTCCTGAGCACCCATTGATTGGTTAGGAAGGGTTGCTTAGCCTATCTTGCTTACGTTTGTAATACTAGTGCCACTACACCTTTACTTGAGTCAGCTCTCATGGTTTATGAGTATTTAGATGTGTTTCTTTTTTATCTATTGGGTCTTCCTCTTGATCATGACATATACTTTAGCATTAATGTCGAGTCGGGCACTCAGCCTATTTCTATTCCACCATATCAGATGGCACTTGTCTAGTTGAGGGAGCTTAAGGATCAGCTCCAGGATTTGTTGAGTAGAGGGTTCATCAGGCCTAGTGTGTCTTTATCGGGTGCTCAAGTTCTGTTTGTGAAGAAGAAGGATAAGTCTATGCATATGTGTATTGAATAGAGGAAGCTGAATAAGGTGACTGTTAAGAACATGTATCCGATGCCACGTATTGATGATCTGTTTGACCAGGTACATGGTGCAGTGGTGTTCTCTAAGATAGACTTGAGGTCTGGTTGTTATCAGTTGAGAATTATGCATATGTGATGTCATAATCCTTAAGAAATTCCATCCACCTCTGCTACCTCAAATTATAGTCTTTCTGGGTGAAGACATGATGCAAGCTATGGTGGTCTGTGAACACTTCACAATGGAATCTGTAAAAATAGTGTCTCCAAATCTTAAGGGTGAATACTACTATAGCCAACTCTATGTCATAAGTAGGGTAGTTCTTCTTATGCACTTTGAGTTATCTCGAAGCATAAGAAATGACATTCTGTTCCTGCATCAACACAACACCTAAACCAGACAGTGAGGCATCATAATAAATAATAAGTCTTTACCTTCAACTGGCAAGGCTAGGCTAAGAGTTGTGGTCAATAAGGTCTTGAGCTTTTGGAAGCTCTCTTCACACTCTTCTAACCAAACAAATGGCACATCCTCTGAGTCAAGCGAGTCAAGAGAGTAGCAATGGATGAAAAATCCTTGATAAACCGGCGGTAGTATCTATCCAACCCCACAAAACTTTGGACTTCTGTCACCAAAATAGGTCTAGCCCAATTCTTAACTATTTCTATTTTTTGTGGGTCTACCATCACCCCATCTTTCAAAACCACATGGCCTAAAAAGGACATGGAGAATAACAAGACTTACACTTTAAATACTTCGCATACAATTCCTTCTCGTTCAACAGTCCCAACACAATTCTAAAGTGATCCTCATGCTCTTTATCATCCTTAGAGTATACTAGGATATCATCAATGAAAACTATGACGATAGAGTCAAGATAGGGCTTGAATACTTCATTCATCAACCCATGAAAGTAGTTGGGGCATTGGTCAGCCCGAACGACATTTTCAGAAACTCATAGTGCCTATAAATAGGTTTGAAATACAGTCTTAAGAATATCTGAAGGCCAGATTTACAGCTGATTGTAACCAGACATTAAGTCAATCTTAGGGAACACCAAAGCCCCTTGTAACTGATCTAACAGGTCATCAATGCAAGGGAGAGGGTACTGGTTATGGATAACAACCTTATTCAGCTGTCTATAATCTATACACATGCGCAGACTGCCATCTATTTTTTAACAAAGAGCATTGGAGCACCCCACAGGGAGGCACTCGGACGAATAAAACCCTTACTCAATAGCTCTTGTAACTGATCCTTAAGCTCTCTCAACTCAATCGGTGCCATCCTATAGGGATGAATAGAGATAGGATGAGTGTTTGGCTCTAAGTCAATGCTAAAATCAAGATCCCAGTCAGGTGGCATGCCAGGCAGATCTACAGGAAACACCTCCTGGAACTTACACACTACCAGAACTGACTTAATAAATAGGACCTCCAAACTAGTGTCCCGAAGATGAGCTAGGAAGGCCAAACATCCCCTCCCTATTAGAATCTGAGCACGAAGGAAGGACACGAATTTTATTGGAGTCAAACTATACTTACCCTCTAGCTTTAACCTATCCAACCCAGGCATTAACATAGCCACTATCTTAGCATGACAGTCCAAAATGACATAATGCTGAGATAACTAACTCATTCCCAAGATGACATCAAAGTCTACCATGTCAAGAATGACTAAGTCATCTAAGGTCTCTTGCTCTATGAATATAACAGGATAAGCCCAGAAGACCCTATCCACCACCACTGAATCCCCTATCAAAGTAGATAAAGTAATAGGTGAGTCAACGGATTCACACAATCAAAACTCTCAACAAAACTAGAAGACACATAAGAAAAGGTAGACCCAGGGTCAAACAAAACTCAAGATAGACACTCACAGACAAGAATGGTACTTGTGATCACCGCGTCTAAAGCCTCTGCCTCTAGTCTACCCGGGAAATCATAAAAGTGATTCTTGCCTCCTATCTGTGCACCATCCTTGTTGGGCTAATTACCTCCTCTACCACTACCCCGATTAGGCTGAGCGCCACCCCTACCTACTGTGTAACCTGCCCACCTACCCTGTAAATAATCTCTGTCATAACTAATATCTTTACCAGCTAGAACAAAATCTCCAAGAGCCTGCTACTGTGATGCATATCAAAGCCAAGGATAGTTCCTCCTCAAGTGACCACGCTCACCATACTGCAATCAAGCATGGTCAAAATTAGGTCATTGTGCTTAATCCAACTGAGCAAAATACCTATTAAAGTCTGGTGCAGGCAGACTGGTCCCTGATGGAACCCCTGCAGCAACCAGAGCCAATGAACAAATAGGGTGTGCAGGGTATCGTTGCAAACCTTGACCCTTTAAAAATTGACCACTGTAACCATCTCCAGATCGAGGCTTATTTAAAGCCATCCTTTCCTGACTCTCCCGCTTTACCCCCTCAACATTCTTTACGAACTCAACCACTTCCTAAAATTACCTACCCCAAGATGATACCTACAAGGCAGCGATATGCAATATTGTATTTAGACCTTTCATAAAGTGGCAGATCCACTATTCCTCTATATTAATCAACTAAGAAGAAGAACGAGCTAAGGCATGGAAACTGGTCTCATAAGCAGCCATCAAAGAATTCCCTTGTCCAATATTTGCGAACTCATCTTTCTTTCTGTCCCTTATGGTCTGGGGAACATACCTCTCTAGAAAGACCTGATAGAAGTGACTCTAAGTCACAGGGAGTGCCCTAGTAGGCCTGCAATCCACCAATTCCATTCACCACATCTTGGCATCCCCTTAAAACTGAAACAACAAAAAGTCTACCTCATGCCTCTCGATGATGCCTATTCTATGCAGCCTCTCGTGATAGTCTATGATGAAATCATAGGCATCCTCAGATTCCAATCCATAAAACACAGGAGGCCTCATCTTCATGAACTTGCAGAAGATTTCATGCTCACCACTAGTCATCAAAGGGCATATTACTTGTCTAGGAAATATGCTTGTCTCAGAAGCAACATCTAACCGCAGTGCCACAGCTGCAGCATGTTGGGTCATCAGATGATAGATAATTGGAACCTTAGGACTAGCTCCATCCCCTTCCAAACCAATAAAGAAGTTCAAAACCTGCTAGATTACCTCAAATGACAATGTGACCTGCGCTATACCTCCCAAAAATGGGTTCGCGCCTATCCCCTGGACTGGTCTACCATATTATCCTACTTAACCTTACCTCTTTCTCTAGTATAACTTCAGGACCATTCTATTGCAGAGGGGGACATGCTGACCTTTCACAAGCCAGAGATGCAGTTCGAGCTCCACCCCAGATGGGTGCACCTTCTCTCCTTCCGCTAACTCTACCTCTGACTCTTACCCTACCATGAACCACAACCTCGACAACTGGCTCATGTGTTGTTTCTATAGTTTTAGATGAATGTGTCCTCACCATCTATGAGAATAAGAGTGAAAGGATTAGATACTAATTTGGATCACCAGATACCCATTGGAATTAAGTTATAGCACAAGGAATGAAAGAAGTTGAGATTTCCTGAAGTCCTATAGCCTCCTATAGAGAAGTACAGACGTCTCCGTACTGTTCTACAAGACTCTACTAGATCGTTCTAGTATGACAAGGTCAAAAAACCTGTGGCTCTGATACCAACTTTGTCATGACCCATATGGGGCCTTAATTGGCACTCATGCTAACCCTCTGGTGGGAGAACCAAACAACCCAAAAACAAACTCTAGCTTTAACCAATTTCAAGATAATAGGTAAGCAACCCACTTAGGCTATAATAAATCAATGTTTATAAAATAATGAAAAACTGTGCGAAAAACATTCAACTACACATGTCCCCAGAAAGTTAAAGTCATCGTTCAGATACTAAACCAACATAGTCTAAGAATCTAATATTTAACTAAAAACAATAAGGATAGAGAATTCCATTGCCCAAAAGAAGGACAACAACTCGTGGAGGATCTATGGAAGCCTGAAGGTAGTGCTCACCCTTGGATCTAAAGTCGGTCTCTCTACTCTAGCCAAGGTTGCATCTCAGCCTCTGAAACACGATCTACACTCAACAAAATAAGAGCACGGGGTAGTATAAGTACAACACATTATATACTGGTAGGTATCATAGGCTGACCCAATAATATAACTTGCAAATATCAAAACATGTAACCAGTAATAGGAACCCAACACTTAACATATAAGCATTTAGCAGATAGTCTTTCAAATCAATTCAACAGCAACTACGTCAAGTTCATAATTCATAGAGGAAATACCATAATACAAAACAAGGTAAAAGGTGTACACACATGCTATGGGTTTTATGGCTACCCACTAGTTATGTCCTGTAGGGGACCCTAAGCTGTCCATGTACCATACCGGTGAAGTATCCGCTCTATATCAATGTATCTATAACAATATTTGGATAATCGGGTTCTCAAACCCATATTCTGACAAGACATTCAGTTCTCAAGACACAATTCATACTTAGCCATTTCAGCTTACTTATCACATCCTGTTCATTTAGCCTATTCATACAAGCATAACAAGAAAAGCATATATAATACAATCACGTTTGAAGACCTATCACAAATTATATAATTTTACTAAAAACATGTAACAAAGTGAGTCTTAACTCCAATTCAAACCTTAACCTATTTTGAGTGAATATATAACACCTGCAAGCTAGTTCACCACTGCCTTGTCCTTTCTTAATTCTCTGGAATGCACAATGTCTAGAAATAACATATATATAAGAGTAATCAGTCAATTACCCTTTATTTTGGGCCTTGGGAATCAAACCCAACCATTCTACCCATTACACGAGGTTTCTAGCATTCCCGAAGGGTTAACAAGTCATAAATCAACCTTATTACATTCATAGAATCAATATTCAAGGTCTCTAACCAAGTTCATACCTTTTTCACCATTTTAGGCCTAAAGGTTTCACCTTTATGGAACCTATGGTTCCCCACTAGCCTTAAACATGTTAAGAACCAATAATCTTATGCTAGAACTCATAAAAACATAATTTGAGATCAAATTTAGGTGATTTTACACCTACCCAGAGGGTTCTTCCCTAAGTTCATACTTCTAGCGCTTAATTGCAAGAAATCCACCATTAATTCCTCCCCAAAGGTCTAAGGAAAATAATTAATTAATAAATTATGAGTTCTAAGGATTACTTACCTCAAACAATGGAGTTTTCCCTAGCTTTCTTGGAAAACTGCTATTAAGAGCTCTGGAACAAAGTTGAGTTATGAGGGAAATAACTCAAAAAACTACAAAATCCCCAGGTATACTGTCGCGTAATCTTGTCGCGATGGACACTTCCATTATCGCGATGGCTCATCATGACAAGGACTGTTCATTGTGACAGACTATCACAATGAGGCATTCTTCTATCGTAGCGAAGGCAAATTCTAGAACACCATGATCTCACTCCTAAACACTCATTTTGCGACACACATTACTTCATAGATACCATGAATTATTCCCAACACGACAACTATGACATCCGGTGATCTCTAACTACGATTCCCATCCTAAAACTTCCTACGAGATCCTATGGCAGTTGGCTATCTAATTATAGACACAACACTACCACACGACAACACACAAAACATGAATTATACCTAAGGCACAAAATACTATATTTTAGTCTGAGCTCACCCTAGCTCAAAATTTTCAATTCTCACCTAGACACTTTTATAGACGGATGCTTATACCTTAATTCAATGTAATGATGGAACATGTCATTATATTCAACCGACTTAACTACTGTGGAGCTTGGCCACTCCTGCAGAGCCGCTGCTGTGGAGTTGGAGCCACTTCTGTGGAGAGAGCACTATGCTCCCAGCTCCACTCCTACATAGTTTTGCTGCCACTGCGGGCTCTCTCCTGTGGGCTCATGGATGCTCCTGAGGAGTTGGAAGATATTGTTGACCTCCACTCCTATGTACCTTCTCTACTCCAGTGATATCACACCTTTGATAAAATTTCTGCAGGAGCGACGATCATTTTATGTTTAAAAAGATCATCTCCTTTATTTTCTCTAAGTGTTAAATAATTCCTCCATAGAATAGGGCTTGTGTAAGTGGGAATTTCACCATTACTTTGTGATTTTGTGTGCATTTAAGGTAATTCTCTTCCATATTTTGTTCTATTACATGCCTAGTCCTTAATTCCATCTTTCGTTTATGTTTTGGGTCTTCAATTGCATGAATTTCTTCTTCACTTTAAAGTGATCATTTTGGACTATTTGAGGTCTAAATTCACTTCCATTTTTGCCCAAATTTGGGGCATGTGATCCTTACCTCATAAGGAGCATAATTGGAGAGATTGTTTTCTATTTTTGTCAATGGGCCTCAAAGGTCAATTTTTGACCCGATTTCTGACCTGAAATTCTATATAATAATATAGGTGTTGTTAGTCTCGTCTTGACTTGTAGAATATATTTGTGATAGTGTGGCAGTGATCCAAGACACTGCAAAAGGGAAAGGTTCCCGAGTGATGGTTTGTGTTTGCAGTTCAGCCCTGAGGTAGGTTATTATTTATCTTCTTTTGACTTAGCTCAAATAGATAGTATATTCTATAATTTTCATGAATTTTATGGTTAGGTTGTAGGGTACAATTAGGCTTTAAATATTTTCTAAACATTTGGTGATTTCTGGGACCATAAAATAGTGTTTCCTGTTAAACCTTAGTTTAGGTTATCTGTAGCCTTAGTATGGTTAGCTAGTGCATCCTTAGTTATTTTTAGGAGATGATTTGTGGTAGAGTAGTCATTTATCTTTGGTTTTCTACTCTTGTCACTTCTTTTCCGTTTATCCCTCTTATTGTGTTATTGTGGGCCTGAGGTCGTGAATTGGATTTGGCGAGATTCCAGGTTAGTATAGCGTGTTTGAAGGGTTGATTTACCCTGCTTGATATATATATATATATATATGTATGTATGTATATTATTATATATAAAATTCCTTGTGATGACACGCATACATTCACGTACATAGATTATGGTACTATTTTAGAGGAAAAACAGTAGTTTTTGGTTTTAAATGAAATTCGTAACTCTTACCATGGTTTTCAAATAAGAAAGGATTGTATTGTTTTATCACTATTTTTTGAGCGGAAGAGACTGTATCACCTTTTATACTCGATCTGAGAGATATTTTTGGACTTTTTCTCACTTACTTTGTGTTGATGAGTCCGACGTATGATTCTAGGCAGCTGAAGAAGTACATATCCAAGTTATTTACTTTACTGCATATGTTGATAAGTTCGAGGTAAGATTTCGGACGGCCTGAGGGATCATTCCACGTTTTAATTTTCTCCATTGGCCACATCTTGCATTGCATCATCCCATATTGCACTGCACCCTCCTTGTATTCTTATTTTGATTGTATTATTATCATTATTATTATTATCTTCACCTTTTCACTGTCGATACTTGAGAATTCTAGGGTAGTTCATTGGTTATAGTGGCCTTTATGTTTCTTATATTATATCCTATCTCCTGAGCTTGGTTGGCCTATGATTCCTATTGAGTACCCAACATTTTGGTACTCATACTACACTTCTATATTTTTTTCTAATACATCACCTAGTATGAGTCATTCCCGCTAATTATCCACTCATTCGTGGCCTGTTGCTATTCGGATCGTGGTGATCTCCCAGCATCCAAAGATTTACTGCTTTCTCTCTTTTATTTACTATCGTTATTTTGTGTTTTGTTAGACAGTTAGATCTTGTATAGCCTTATTCCCGTACTTAGAGGCTCTTGAACTGGTGATACCAAGTCCGGGGTTGGTTCTTTTTGTGTGTATAAATATATATATTCTGTCTTCTTGGTCTCTTTAGGACCCGTTTGTATTTTTTGTACCATTTTGTATATATCTATACTGGTGGCCCTCTCTTGTCGTTATTTACTTTCGCTTTTCTCTATTCTTGCTTTACTTGTAGTACTTGTCCTGAGTTTTGACTTGCCTACTAGGGGGTTATAGTAAGCACCATCATGGCTCAATTTTGGGTCGTGAAAAGAACAAATATACAGTCTAATCAAATAACAAGTAAAAGTCACTTTAGCACTTAGCATATATTTCAACCAACATATAATCATCTAAAGTCAAGTCAACAACATTTGCAATAATTCACAAAAGTCACCACATATTACCAAAACAATGTAAGAATAAGCACTTCCAACAATCACATCATATCGAATATACGTCTACCTAACTTTCCCAAATGTACTCAATACCATTAGTCTCTTCTCATTTTATAGTTCCAACTCACCATATCTAACTATGGGTAAATCAATATAAAAGAGTGTACACACATGCTAAAGGGTCTAATTTCTGCACAACTAGCCATGACCTGTAGGGGATGCACTAAGTTCCATGTACCATATCAACTCAGGGTACCCGATCCATAACAAGGGAAAAATATCAAATCTGTACCGGCTCATGGTACTCGCTCCAACTAACAATTGTCAACAACAATAATCATACCAGCTCATGGTACTCGACCCTTAACCCAAGTGAAGCTATGGTTCCAAGTTTATCTCTTAGATTACATCACAGTGCACTAATTACATGTACGTATAATTATTTCAAGTTCTTTATTTGGTATCATATATACACAGCTTATTCATTCAAGCACAACATGAAAACAATCATCATTCAAACATGTTCGAAGACCAATCGAAAGTCATATAATTAAACCACATAAATGCATTAAAATAAGTCTCAATTCTAATTTAGTCGTAACCTACCTTGACTGTCAAATTCTTAACTACAAGTTACTTTGCAATAGTCTTGCACTTCATCAATGCTTCAGAGAGTTCAAAGTCTATAAACAACAAATACAAGAGTAATTACTCATTTACTCTTTATTTTAGGCCTTGGAAATTTATTCTACTTATTCAACCCTTATTCGAGGTCTTTAGCGCTCCCCAAAGGTTAATTAATCACCAACTAGTCCCACAATATATTCATATGATCAACATTCAAGAGGTTTCTTATCAATTTTCTCCTTTTTAGCCATTTTATGCTTAAAGGTCATACCTTTATGAAACTCAAGGTTCCCAAATCATCCTAATCATGAATTTAGGAGTACTAAATTCATGCTAGAAATTATTAAATAACATCTTAGGATCAATTCTAGGTGAAATTATACCTATCCATAGGGTTATCCCACGTTTCATGCTTTTAGGGCTCTAACCCAAGAATTCCACAATAATTCTTCATTCCTGTGATTCTATGATCAACAAGGAATTAAATAATGATAAGAGGGAGTAATTAATCACCTTAATAGAGGGAAATCACCTACTCGAGAGGGAACATGGCCACACACTGATATTAGAACAAGGCTTTGGAGTTATGGGAAATAGACCTCTGAAAAATACACTTAAGTTAGGTAAACTACCCCATCACTCATTGTTGTGGCCCATTTCTTGCTATGGTGGACCGCTATGGCCAGACTTAGCTTGCTACGATAGTCCTTGATAATTCGTTAGTGTAATACCCTAGAACTTCCAAGCCCAGACTTAGCTTAGAAAACTAGAAAAAAAATTAAATTTCCAACTGTCAGTAAAACCATGAGTCACTTCCACGAGCCGTGGAATAGTCCACGAGTCTTGGACTGGACTCGTGGAACTCAAAATAGAGGACTGCTCCTCTGAAGTCTAAACCACAACTCATGTTCACGGTTCGTAGAAGTTTCTACGGACCATATATGCCATCCGTGGAAACCCTTTCCAATAGCCCAACATTTAGCTTCCAGGGTTCATGAGTGGGATCCATGACCCATGGAAGTTTCCATGAGTCGTGAACCCCAGTCGTGTAACCCAACTTCAGAGACCCATGAATTTCATCCCAGGAACCACGAGTGGGTTCCATGATCTATGGAAGTTTCCACGAGTCATGAACCCAACTCGTGGAACCCATTCCAGTAGCTTAGATTTCCAGGTCCAGGGACCACAACATGGTTCCACGAGCCGTAGAACTTTTCACGAGCCATAGAACTCACCCGTGGAACCTGAGACGTGAATTTTCCAGCAGCTTTTAAGTTATTTTCTTAGGGGTGTTTTAGACCTTCCTTTCTAATTTTGCTCTGACTGTAAATAGTCTTAGGCTTATTTTATTAAGTCTAATCCCCCAAAACAAGTCAGATTTTCTAACAGTCGATTCAAGTCAGAACAAAGAGTCTTCTCTAAAGTTTCAGGCCTAGGGTTCTCTACTCTAAGCTTCAACTCCAGATTCTTGCAGGGATTTTCATCCACCAGGTATGTGGGTATTCCGTAAGGGTTTAGGTCACCCTTATGCCCAAAACACTCTGATTTTTACAGTGTTCTCCATGAATTTAAGAACCAGGGTTCCTACCCAATTATGCAAATCCTTCTAGAATTTAGTTCTCATGATCCTCACATGATTTATATCCTGTTCTATATGGATTAAAGTATGTTTTAACGATTTGCTTGAGTTTTCACCATGAGTTGAGAAATCAAGAAATTTGCCTTAACTTGTAGGATTTTCTAAAGTGTCACATTTCATTCAAAATTCATTTCAGATTATTAGTATGAGCTTTAAAAGCGGAATTGAACTAGTTTTTAGTCTACTATAGTATTTCAGAAAAAAATAGAGATTTTAGACTAGTTCATTCCTATCTCAGAAAAACTTAGGACTCCAGTTTTAACGAGCTATTAGTCTTCAATTTGGGAGTAGTGGTAGCACCGAGTTGGACTAGGGTTCAGTGTACCCTTAAGGTCCCAGAACTACGTGCTAATGTAGGTTTATAAGTCTTCTCTATTGGGCATCAAATTTAGTGATCACGCCACAGTTATGCCTTTATATCCTAGCATGGTATATTGGATCCTCTCGATAGGGCGTATACATTGTACTACACATTTAGCTCACATGGTTTATGTCGGTTAATAAGCTCTCCTACAGTACTAGATTAAGTAATGTACTTCAGGCCCTCAGTTACATTTATTCTCAGTTTTCAGCATACTTTTATGTTACTCCTACATTTTGGCTGTTTTACGCACGATCATACATTTGGGCCTATGTACTATAGTTTAGTTCAGATTACAACATTCAGTATTTTTAGCGTGTTTACATTTCAGTCAGCTTTGCATATCCCTCATGCTCAGTAAATCCAAAGTACTGACGCATACTCTATGCTGCATCCTATTATGATGCAGTCTCAGGTTCTTAGCTTCAGCCTCGCGATTAGCTCGCCCCGGTGCCACATCAGCAACAGACAGTGGTGAGTCCTCATCATCGGAGGACATATCTTTTACATGCTTTTTGAGTAGTCAGTTGTGTTTACTTTCAGCATTTTAGAGTTAGCTGGGGACTTGTTCCAGCAACTCATCAGTATTAGAGGCTTTTTAGACATAGAGTTAGATACAATCCAATTGGGTTGTTCTGTTTTGTAAACAACTATTTGTTCAGATATTCTATTCTCAGTTGAACTCTTTTTAGATTATTCTCTTTATTCAGTTATACTTCCGATTGTTTAGAGTTATATTCAGTATGCTTGTGATATGCCAGTTTCAGGGTTAGCTTGGGGTCACTTGTGATCCTAGGTCCTATGTTATGCCTAGGGTCTAGTCTCGGGACATGACAAACTTGGTATCAGAGCATCAGGTTCAAGAGTCCTAGGGTATCTGAAATCCACACAAAGTAGAGAGTCTTTCATGGGTGTGAAGCGCGCCACACTTATGAGGGAGAGGCTACGAGGTGTTTTAAGAAAACTGTCAATTTTTTTGCTATCTTTATCATGCGATTGAGTGTGAATCAATTTCTACCTTCTAATCTGTTGTTATGCATTTCAGATCATGCCTTCTCGCAAAGCTAACGCATGCAATGCTAACGCAGTTCCTCCAGCCCTGGACCATGACGTTACGAATGCAGAGTTCTGTAATGCAATTCAGCTGTTGGCTCAGACAGTTGCCAATCAGGCTAATCAGCAGGCCCCAGTTCCTGCGAACCCCGCTGATGGATCAGCTACAACTAGGGTTCATGATTTTGTTCATATGAATCCACCAGAGTTTCTAGGGTCGAAGGTTGGTGAAGACCCACAAAATTTTATTGATGAGTTCAAGAAGATTCTTAAGGTGATGCAAGTGACTGGTGTTGACACCCAATTTTTACCCTCCACATTACGAATTAATCTTGAGCCTTTTTGAATTTTAAACAATTTTTGAAATAATTGTCTTGTAAAAAAGGGGTAAATCATCTTCAAATCAGCTTTATAATAGTTCTGAGTAACAATTTATATTTTTGGTATTTAATTATGTGAAATTTATATAAGCTTACTAAAAGAACTATTTTAGAGCTTAGTTTCATAAAAAAAGTCCTTTTAAAAGATTAAACACTTGATTTTTCTCCAAGTTATTTCAAATAAGAGGTTAATTGAATAATTAATTTCGTGATGATTAAAAGAGGAAATTATGTGTTGAACATGATAACGATTTCAATTTGTTTAAGTTAAAAAGGCTCGGGTAATTAATTTTAATTAATTCATCTTTATTTATATTCTAGCCTAAATCCCTAAAGCTGTTTAAATTATAGCCAAATTTTCCTAAATCCTATTCAATTTGACTACATCTTTAACTTGAAATGGCCACATTTTGCAAAATGTGGCCAAATCCTCAACACCCGTTATAACCCCTTTGCTTCAAGTAATGGATTGGGCCAGCAACTATCCCAACCCCCTCAGCCCACTTCCCTTTCCCCTAATCCACCTGCTGACCCAACCCGTCTGGCCCAAACCTCACCACTTATACTCTCCTTCTATCCTTTTCTCTCTAACACAATAGATGACAAACGACCTTTTGCTCATTTTCTCTCAACCCTCACATCAAACCCTAGCAGCCGCCTCCATCATTCCCTCTTCTTCTTCATTTCCTCGTACCAAAATTGCGTGCTAGGCACGAGAATTGTACCACGAATGTACTGAGAGAGGCAACGTGGAATGAATCCACACCTCCAATAGTCCTTGATCTCCTAACCCCGTTCATGATTTGTACCAATATGGTACCATTCCTAACAGCTCAGCTTCAACAACGGCTATAACTCCGTCAAAATTCCCAAATGTCATCTTCACTCCATCGAATGACAAGCTAGCAACCTCGAAGGTTCTATAAATGGCCCTATGTGGCGATTCCTTCACAAATCAAGTGAGAATTCATACAACTTGTACCATTATCTTTCTGGGTAACGTTATCCAGCCAAGGATTTCAAAAATTCTCAAGGGTTTTTCCCGAAACCCCCTCTTGTTTCCCCTCCCATTTTCACCCGAAATTCCCTATAAATAGCCCCCTCTATGCTGCATGTGAGGCAGCTGATTTTGGGTAAAATATTGGGGGTTCTGGAGAATCCATTCTCTAACCTCACGAAACCGATCAGCTAGCTTGGAAAATAAACACTAAAAATTCGAGTTCTAACGAGTTTGCTACTAATCCGGTGGTGGTGAGACTTTTCGATGAGGTTCAAGGTTAAAAGTTGCTGCCCTAAAAAATGTATACCCCTCACCCTCTTCTCTTTACTGTTTTCTTTTCCTTTTTACATTATGTAATGTTCAAGTCGAGTAAATCTGGATTTCTGGTCTTGTTTGTTAGCTTAAAGATATATGTTTTGATTTTAGATTGTTGTTATGGTAAGTTTGAGTAGTTATTTCATTTAGAAACATCAGGGTCTCCACTGGTCGTGTTTGATTTGTTAGAACAGTAGATGTAAGTGCAAATTTGTAGTCAAATTTATTGCTAAATGATGTGAATGCTATGATGTAAAACCTGTCCTGTTTTGTTCATGAAATGTTTGATTTTTCTGTTGTTTTTCCCCAACCCCTTTGTCATGATCATGCCCCCATTTTGCCTATTGATTCTTCCTAGTGTTATCCTCTCATGTTTAGGTTAACTTGGAACACTAATTTCTCTTAGTAAATTAGAGGCAGGGTCAGTCATTCTGCTTTGGTTCTGCTGTGAACCACAACTAACATGACTTCACCAAGGCCTCTATTATTTGTTCTTTTTTCACTCCTTTCTTAATATTTAGTTTGGGAGATCATGCGCCCTAACCTAAGCCTGGTGTTGTGTGTTCCGATCCTTCTAGTGAGAGCTTGTGACCATCGCAGTGACCGCAAGCTAGCAACAACGAAAGAATGTCGAAAAGCAGTTGCTCATCCAATCAGTCCAAGCATAGACAGATCGTAGTGCTAGTGTCATATCCCCCTTTTGATGGTGAATGTCAGAAATGCTGTTAAAAGACTCAATTCCATCAGAGGCAAGGTTTTTTACTAACTTTGTTCTACCTATATGATATCTAAATGAGTATGAATCTGTTGTTGGAATTTAGAATTGGTTTGGTTCGTTAATAAACACTTGACCCTCTCCTGTTTACCCTTAGTTTCTTTGGTCTTACTCTTGTCCTGTTTTCTTCTTTCCCTTTACTGTTTCTTGCTATGTGTGATATCAACATGAATTACTAAGTGTTATTTTCTTATGTTTAGGGTGATGTTTAGGTGAACTTTGAGTACTGATTTTCCATAGCTCCACTGGTTTCGTTTAAACTGTATGACATGTAAATACTATGAGCATGGATTTTATACTTGTTTACTGATATAAGAATGCTCAACCCCTTCCTGTTTCCCCTATTTCCCTCAACCTGTCATTGATTCTGCTTTCCTCTTCCCCTTTCCCTTCACTGTCTTGCTTATATTAAAAATGGTCTTATGTATATGAATTGGTTAAGTTATGGTGTCATTCACTTATGTTTAAAGTTATTATGTGTATTAATCTCTGAATATTGTGACCTGTTAAAAGCTTCATGACTTCTATATAATTCTTTGTTTGTGACATGAAAATGCTATAAACTTAAGACTTGCTGTTAGAATGGTTATCATTGTTCTACTCTCATCTCCTTTTCCCCTGATTTCCCTATCTTCTACCCTATTCCCTTCCTTTTTTCCTTTAATGATTTGATAATGCTAAATGACTATATATGAGCCTATTAACCATGGATTAGAATTTTCTTAAGCCTAAGTCTTAAAATCTAAACTCTGTGTTGTTTTGTGTGAAAGTTCTGTTATGATTAGGAGCTAGAGGTGAGGCATGTCCCCTCATGGCATGCTCGTCACCCCTGTAGGTTCCTCTGTTTCATCTTCATCAAGATATTTACTTCACTGCCTACTTTGTATATCACATGTATGGACTGTGAAATGATTTTGGTCTCTACCATGATAACAACCTTCTTATATATCCCTCCCCTGTACTCTCATGTGACTTTCAACTAGTTACACTAGCAATTGATGTCTAAAATTTGTCTAGCTTTCTTGTTTTCTTCTAATTTATTTCCATTTGGTGATATATGATATTGAAGTAAATCTTCCCTGTTGAACGAACTATGCTACTTTTGTGATCATAGAAGTCTTTTATGTGACTCAATTCTGTATTTTAGCATGTTACACTCCCAAGCCTAGACATTAAGAATGGTTAAATGTGCTGAGTATATGACTTGTGCCTCTGTGATACCATTTCTCTTCAAATTTGTGCATCTGTGTATACATGCTTTGTTTGAATCAACCTCTTATCCCTTTTGAGTTCTGGAAAAATGAATGGTTTATGAGTCTTTGTTAAAATTTGAAGTCTTGTAAGTATATGTCTTAAGTGATAAAAATTGTGATTTTATTGTATAAATATCCTTGTTTCATATATTTTAGCTCTGTATGAATCCCTGTGTGTATTGGTAAATATTTTCTTTAAGTATGAAATTTGTATAGTGCTTAATTACTCTTACTTAACATATTTAAAATATGTGCTAATCCTTATTTTCTTTACTTTCTATGTATAAAATCTGGGGGAGTCCAATTGGACTCCTAAAATTCCTCCTTGCATCTTCCAGTTGGGCCTAGCCCAACAGTGTCCATTTGGTCCAGCTTGATTAAGTCCAAAAGGGCCGAGTTGTTGAAAAGAAGGAGAAGCAGCTGGAGAAGAAAATGGGCCAAGCCTAAGCGCTACATTAGCAGAATAGTCCAAATGGACTGAATAAATAAAAATGGGCCAAGCCCATTAGATTCAGCAGGAGCAGTAGCCCAAAGGGCTAAAAGATGAAAAGTGGACTAAGTCCAAAGTGAAAACCGCGGTGGGCCTAAAGAGGGACCACACACTAGTATTAGGACATGATCAACATATTTTAATTATGTCTTCTTGTTACTTAGTTGATTAGTTTAATTGTATAATTTGGACCGACTTGGTAAACTTAGCTAAATTATCCCCAAACGAAATCAAAATTTTTGTTTAAACGTTTTTTTATGTTAATTACTGTTGTTCTTTAAATGTTAACTCTGTTTTCCCTATATATAAAAATGAACTCTTCCATATATTGTCTTTTATAAAATGAATCTTTCGTAACTATCTTCTTTAAAATCAATTCTTTCTAAAAACAAAACGTTTTCATACAAAAATCAATCCCTTTTCAAAAGTTAGTCAGTAAGTTAGTTTTTTTT
The DNA here is from genome assembly GCA_003996215.1 of Jaltomata sinuosa. NCBI lineage: Eukaryota > Viridiplantae > Streptophyta > Magnoliopsida > Solanales > Solanaceae > Jaltomata > Jaltomata sinuosa. The sequence continues at coordinate 67,969 of QJPP01007210.1, read as the reverse complement.
AACAAGCCCGGGTAACCGTGAGTTAGCGGATACTCTTGGTGCCTTAACACCCTTTCAAGAGTATTAACTTGAGCCCTTACCCTTAATCTCTTAATTTTTAAAGTCTTTATCTGTTTTGGATTTTAAAAATTCTTCTAAGTTTTTCTTGGTTTTTACTTTTATAAAAACTAAGTGGCCACTCTTGCTTTTTATTGAGTACGTTTTGGAACTTTAGTTAGATTTTCGAAATGAACTTTTCAATAAAGAAGTCACTTTCTTTTTCACGTCCTTACCCGAAAAGGATCAAAACAGAAATGGCGACTGGAGATAACTCAACTAGGTTCTAACCTTATTGTTTGAAACTAACTTGTTTGACTAGCTATTTGGAAATTGTAATAATTAGTAACTTTATTGCTTTCCTTAATTGTTTACTTTTTCCTCAATTATGAACTATTCATGGCATTTTCCGCCTCTCTTGGCAAAGCATTAGAATGCATTAGGGGTAAAAAGGTGATTACGCAAATCTTTGCGGTCGTTCTTGAAAAAACACATAATTTTCGAAACAGACGAGTGAAGTAGTTGACCCGTGATCGGTTAACGGTCACTTGTTGTTTCAAGCTTGGGTTGTCTGCCCGGGTTCCCGGTCAATTTCGAAACCTATTCTAGAAACTCAGGATAGAGCGAAACCAAATCCCAAAAATAGGCATTAGCCTAGGATGTCTTAATATCCAAGGGATATTAAGTCCATTAGTAAACCACCAAAACATGTCACCGGGTTTCCGACCCACCAACATAGCATCCAACTACGTGTTGTTTGAAAGACGTATGTGTTGTAACCAAACTATTGTCCTAGGGTAGGGCATAACAGGTTATTCTATTTTGTAGGATGTCAAAATTTCTCAAGTTTGACATAGTAAAAGAGGCGCCTCTCCTCCTCCGAATTTGGTGGATAAATCTGGGTCCTAACCATCAGAGGACAGTCCGCCAGTATATGGGACATTTGCCAACTTTATTAGATATGGAGGCCTGGCCAAAATTTATTGAGGTTTTAACGGGGTATTGGGAAAACAAGAAAATGGTGTTCCGATTCAGAACGATGGAAATGACCCCAACGATAGAAGAACTCAGGGATTGCCTAGAGACCGCGGGTATAACCAATGAAAAGAGATTAAGGCCTTAATAAGGCATCTTAATACCGAATAAACCCACCCCGACTCAGATTGCAAAGTATCTCCACTTGCGGGAGAATCAATGCCCGTGGATAAGGGGTCCAAGTATCTCCTTTCAAGAACTCTACAACCACTTTGCCACTAGGGAAGGGTTCTTTCAGCACTAAGCGAATTCTACACGTGGGACAAGACCCGAGCCTTGGCGTTTGCTATTGCTCTTTTAGGAATTATGGTATTTCCTCTAAATGAACAACTCCGCATCAACACCCGAATAATAATGGTGGCCTATACCATGTTCCATGGTTTGACAGAAGGAACCACCATCAGCTATGTTTCTCTAGTACATGTTATCTTATCTGATATTTATAGAGCTTTGGGGAAATGCAAGAACGGTCATCATTACTTACAAGGGTGCAACCTACTCCTAAAATATTGGATTCTCAAGCATCTGGCGAAAGATAACGGAAGCCAGGAAATCCCCAACCCAGATGGAATCGATAACTTCGCAGTATTGGCAGGAGTGCTTAGGGATAGAGGCATCGAAAATAGGACCAAGATAGGATGGGCCCAAGCTTTTTGTGAGCTTGGAGAAGATAATGTGTAGATGATGTTCAATGATTTTTACTCGAAGGAAGTAATTATGAAATGTCATGATATAGCTTTCCTCCCTCTCCCGGGAAGTCGTGGGATCCGACCTTATACTCCATAAAGGGTTCTTAGACAATTTAGAAGGGTTCAAATCGAGCCAGTGACAAGTCACATGGGTTGCTATGTCATCGACTATGAGGAACATGAAAAAGTCCCGAAAGCTTCGAGGATCCAGCACAACTGGAAGACACTTGAGAAAATGGGTCTAGAGACTTTGTCCCCAAACAGGTTCGATCCCGGGTATGAGGATGGCTATAAGTAGTGGTTGAAGGAAGACGTTGCAGATGTATCTATATTAGAACCACAGGTTGACTCCAGACCCAATCTCCGTCTCCAATTACTGAATCTCCAAGAGGAAGTGGCTAGAAGAGAGAAAGAATTTCTTATGAAAAAAGAAGAAGATCGACACACGATAGCAGGGTTGACTCAAAAACTCGAAGATATGAGAATGGGAAAAGCCCAGCTTGATTCAAAAATGACCAGGAAAGCCTTAGAGGCCGGGACATTACCTATTCATGAATAAGTGGTGAAACTCCAGAGCGACATGTGGTTGAGCCAATTCGAGCTTAGGAGCATTGCCGGAGCATCCAAGAGGAGCAGGACCGAGGAAGGACCTTCCACGTCATATCTTTAGTATCTTTGCCCCTGCGTGAGTTTTTATTTCCATGTTTGTCTTTACTTTACCTAAATTCTCCCCTGCGTGGGCGTGACTTTTGTGCAAATATCCTTTCCCCTAAAATGTATCCCCTTTTCGGCTAGCATTTGTATCCTTTTAAAAAGGGAAGTTTTCCGTATATATATACATGCTATTTTGGGGGTAATAGAATGGTTCAAATACGTCACATACGTATTTCAAACTCACTAGGCCTAACCTTGGCATGAAAAGGTCACCCAGTTAGGACACGATATTACTATGATATTAGCATGATATTATTGTGATATAAATTGTTTTATGTGCTATGTGTGTTGCTTGAATCAAGGAGAAATTGGTCCACTCCATGCCGAAATTTTCTAGAACACTGTAGGCAAAATATAAGCCCACTATGTAAAGTCTGACCAAAATACTCCAAGGCTTCCAAGTTTCTCCGAAAATCCTAAAGCCTTCTAAAAAGCTCCTAAAAATCTTCGTTCTTTCTGGAAAGGTTGAAATAGAGGTCGTGACTATATGAGAGAGAATGCTAAGGATCTGAGATGAAATGGAGGAGGTTCAGATAAAACATGAGAGAGTCGATCAACTTATGGAAATTGCCTTAGCTTGGACCAAGAAGGTGGTAGAGAAGACCGCCAAGGCTAAATAGAGGATTGCTGCAATCAACCAAATACTGGGAAAAACCGAGACTAAGACCAAACCAGACTTTGACCTAGAACTCAAAGAATTGCACCTGAAGTTTGAGGATGTCACTGGAAGATTGGAACAAGTCAACAAAGGGAAGGAAAGAGTAACTAAAGAAACCGAAGACAATGAGCAAGTGCCCATGGAGATCACTACTGAAAGGGCCCGACTATTTGACATGGGATTTCGCCACTGGACCAAGGTCAAGGGTGATGCTATCTGGCCTTCCAGATTCAGGCCAGGAGGGAAGCCCATCACCCTAAAAGTTCACTTCCGTGAATATACCAAAAATCTGAAGGTGATTCTCTGTTTAGAAATTTACGAGACCCTGAAAGCTATGGGGGTCCTGCATCCTGACCAATCTGAGGGATACGGGTGTCACCATCACAATGAGTACAAAAAAATGCGCCTATTATCCACATCGTAGAGGACACGCTACCGATGAATGCAATGCCCTAAGAGCCCAGATTTGCCACATGATCACTAGCGGCCAGATAAGCCATCTGTGGGGCCCCTGAAACATCCTTTCTTGCGACCAAGTTGGCTATGGCATGCCCATCACTGAGCAAATTATGATTCATCGCTATGATTTCACCATCTTCTAGGACACTTACTATGAAATCTATACTAAGCTGGTCCAAACCGGGATCCTGGAGCCTGTGGAAAGGAAACTGGGGAAGATGCCCAGGGCTTGGCGTCAGGGGAAAGAAGTTTGCCTCTACCAAAAAGGGGTCGGAGGCCATGATATCGAGACTTGTCGCCACTTTCAGGTCAATTTGGAATACCTCATTGACATAGGAAAAATCAAGCTGGAGTTTCCCCCTTATCATCCTTGAAGAAAAATCGAGAAGAGTCTAGAAGATCCCATCATCCAGAGCTAAAAGTAGCAGAAGTAGCTGTGTTTTAGCTTTCAGTTTCTTTATTTTTATTTTTGATGTCGTCTTTTACTTTCCCTTTATATTTAGAATAGTGGATAAAATGAAATGATACAACTTATCTATCACAAGTTCGAACTACATAGGGCCTGAATTCTCAAGAATGAGATACGTAGGCAACCTTCAAGGCCCGGCCCATGTCTTAAAGAAACTGTCATTTCTCCACATCGACGAAGATGGCGAAGTGTTCGGGAGAACAATAGGCAGAGATGTTACAAGATCAACAAAATCAACATTTCCTGACAAAACTTATCCCAATCAACGGATAAAATCCTGTCCTTTGAAACAATTGAGTCAAACCCACCTATGGACCAATTTGCCTTGACAAAACGCAACTTTTATGAGTTTAAAGAAATTCCTATGTGTTTATTTCTTGTCATATATCTTGTATCATTTGTCGCTAATGAAAACTAACATAGTGGCCTTTGAGTTATTTTTCATTTCAACAGATAAAAGAAACTGGTTTGTGTTGATGAAAACTGGCTGAAAACTCTTACTTCACTTGCTTGAAAGCACACTTAGATCCGTCCTCTAACCCTCGCTTGTCTGCAGAAAAATGACTGATAGTGAGGAAGAAAACACCCTGGCTATAAGAGACAGCGTCATCGATGAACAAAATGAAATGATCGCAGAGCTTGCGAAGAAGTTGGAAAAGATACAGGAAGAAGTGCAAAAGGCGAAAGACATGGCTAGTTTGGCTATCGCTGCCAATACTCCTACTTTGGACGACTCTCAGCCCCCTCTTCAAAATCCTCCACTCAATTCTCTGCAAACCAGAAATCAACCAAAAGACATCCCTTCCTCTTCCCTTCCCAGACCTTCAAATGAACCTATCGACAATAATCCCGCCTCGTCGGATCCTCGTATCAAATCCATACTCCTCATGTCCAGCACACTAACCAAAACAATAAACCAAGTGCCTACAATCCACAGAACCTCCCTCCAAATTACCAAAATATGCCACTGAACATATACAACACCCAAAACAACCATCCTAATGTCACCAACACCGTTAACCCATATAATTTTACCCCCACATACCTAAATACTGTTTCGCACGTCCAACCTCTGCCCGTACAGAATCTACCTCCCGCTTTTCATACCATAACAGAACCATACCCCATCCTCCAGGAAAACCCTGAGTTAGATCATTATGAAGAGAAAGAAAGAGAGGGCTTATGAAGGAAATGGCCCAGATTCGAGAGTTGCAGAGTTCGCCTTATGAAAAGGGCTACAATTATGATGATCTCTGCATTCAACCTGAGATGAACCTGCCAGAAGGGTTCAAAATTCCAAAGTTTGAAATCTTCAATGGTGTTGGGAGTCCCGAGGCCCATTTAAGGAGTTACTATGATCAGATGGTCGGTGCCCAAAGAAATGATGCCCTGCTGATGAGACTCTTTAGTCGAAGTCTCAATGGAGAAGCATTGGAATGGTTTGCCTCCCAAGAATTAAAAAAATGGTCCAAGTGGAGCAATCTTGCCCGAGACTTTGCCCAGAGATTTGCATACAACGTAGAAGTCATCCCGGATCGCTATTCCCTAGAACGCATCAGGAAAAAGTCCAATGAAGATTTTAGGGATTATGCTTACCGGTGGAGAAAAGAGGCTGCGAGAGTCCGGCCTCCTATGACCGAAGAAGAAATAAGCGCGGTGTTTATGCGTGCTCAGGATTCAGAAGTTTATGACAAGATGATATCGGCGGTAAAGGCCCAGTTCACCGACTTAGTTAAAATCAGAGAGATTGTGGAAGAAGGGCTCCATAGTGGCAAGATCGCCAAGACCCCAGTTTCTTCAGGACCAACAGGACCCCCCAAGAAAAAGAGAGAGGAGGTATCTTCGGTGTCTTTTAATCCTAGTCCAAAACGACATAAACCCTTCAAAGCTGGTTACAAAAAGCCACTTGTTCCAACAACCCCTCCTCCAGTTCCACAAAACCCTCAACCTATCTTCTATACACAACCAATCTACCAAGCTCCAATGCCAAATATACAGCCCACATACCAAGCTCCAATGCCAAATATGCAACCCACCTACCAAACTCATCCCCAGAATTTTCCAGTGTACCAAAAGGCTCCCGAAAATTAGAACAATCACCAGGTTCCTCCTCCCGCTAACCCCGGTCTCCCTCGACCGAATTTGGAAAAGAAAGTTCCTCGAACTTTCACTCAATTGGCCAAAACCTGAACTCAGTTGTATGAAAGACTAAAAACTGTCGAATTAGTTTAGCCCATTCAGCATAAACTAGGCAACGTCAACTCTCCTTTCTACAAAGCTGATTGACATTGTGCCTATCACTCAGGAGGCGCAGGGCATAGTACAGAGGATTGTATAAATCTAAACACAAGATTCAAGATTTGATCGATCAGAAGGTAATAACCTTACAGACATCACCGCCAAATGTTAATAACAACCCACTTTCGAATCACGGAAGAGCCACTGTAAACATGATCAAAATAGAGGAAGAATGGTTTGCAAGCAAGTCCATAGTACCGGCGAGCCCTAGAAAGCCTGAGGAACTAGAAAGTTCTGTAGCTGCTTTGAGCATCACGGAGAAGCTGCAATTTGCTGTGTTGGTGCCAGCTGAAAAAGAGTTCGTAATTGAAGCCGCCACGACTCACGACATGACATGATCTGGGAGATGTTATGTCCCTGATAATCTGGAAAATGATACCTCCAAGAGAGATCAACAGAAGAGACCAATCACAGAAGGCGAAGCGAAAGAATTCTAGAGAAGAATGCAGTCAAAAGAGTACTCCAATGTGAAGCATTTGGAGAAGACCCCCGCCCAAATTTCTATTTGGGCATTACTCATGAGTTCCCAATACCACAGACAGGCGTTACTCAAGGTTCTAAATGAAGCTTACATGCCCACGGGTACCAGTGCAGAAAATTTGACTGCCATGGCAAGCAAAGTCCTGGGAAGCCGCCACATCTATTTTGGTGAAGATGAGTTGCCTTTTGAAGGCATGATGCATAACAAGGATCTACATATCACTATTTAGAGTCAAGAAAAGGTCGTGAACAGGGTACTGATCAATGATGGATCAGGATTGAACGTCTGTCCATTGTCTACACTAACCTAGTTGGAATACGATTTGGGAAAGATTCATCAAATCAGGATCAATGTGAGAGCCTTTGATGGAGGACAGAGAGATACCCTTGGAGAAGTCAACTTATACATCTAGATGGGACCCGCTGAATTTCGGACAGAGTTCCAGGTCATGGATATTACCACTAGTTACAATTTGCTTTTGGGGAGGCCATGGATCCATGGGACCAGAGCTGTGCCATCTACCCTTCACCAGATGCTAAAATTCATTTGGGAAGGGCACGAGGTGGTAATCTATGGAGAGGGAATCCATCTGAGTCACCCAAACGATTGCGTCCCCATGATCGAAGAGGTCCCAAGAGGGAGTGACTTCTACACGGTGGAAATTGTGAATGCCACAGAAGAGGACCTGGATCCTCAAATCCCTATGCCTCCCATTTACAAGATGCTTGCGACCACAATGCTAAGGTGTGGTTATGAGCCGGGCTCAGGGCTAGGAAAGAACTCTGATGGTCGGATTGAATCTCTGAGCATTCCTGGACTGTTGGGCAAGCACGAATTGGGGTATGTGATCCAAGAAGATGAAGTCAGCAACCAAGAAAAGAAGCAGTCAGAACTACCCAAGCTGCTTCCTCACTTGTACCAGTCATTTCCGATTCATATTAGCCCTTCAAGCGATGGGTTAGAGGACGGGATCGGGAGGTTGTTTGAAGAATGCGATGTTGTGATGGAAGAAGCTCCCGAAACAACCACAATCAGGAACCTCGAGCCTAGAGAGAAGTTACAAAACTGGACCGCAACTCCCCTTGTGACTCTCCGCCTGGCTGGGTAGACAAAAACTTATTTCACAAAAATCAGTGATGGTCTAAATGAGGCTCCGCGACCCGCCCTTTATGTTGTAAATTCCCTAGTACTATTTACTGCTTTCCAAAAGGCATGCGCCTACATTTATGCAGGTGGTAGCCATAGCATATAAATATTTCTGGATTTTAATGAAAGCCTCTTTATTTCAAAAATATTTGCCGTTCAAAAATTATTTATGTTTGCTTATTATTTTCTAACCTGTTTTGTTTTAATTTCAGTAATAATAAGATAAAACCTGTCATTGTCATGTCATGCCAAGAGTTTGATGAACAGCCCAAGTCAGATAATAATGGTTTTGAAGAGTATGATGAGAAATTGACAACAAAATTAAGGATTTTGTGAATCGAGAAAAGCCTAACCTGGAAGAAACTGAAATGGTCAAACTAGGAGATGACCGAGAGGTCAAAGAGACCAGAATAAGTGTTTATTTGATAGAAGCATAGAAAAGAGAACTCATTAAGTTGCTCCGAGAGTACATCGACATATTTGCTTGGGCCTACAGTGATATGCTAGGACTAAGCACATATATAGTCTCTTACAACCTGCCCATCAATATGGGATTTGACCTTATCAAGCAGAAGACTCGAAAGTTCAAACCTGATCTAAGTTTGAAGATCAAGGAAGAAGTTACCAAACAGATTCAGTTTGGAGTGGTAGAGGTTACAAAGTATCCGACCTGGTTGGCCAACATTGTACCAGTTCCTAAGAAAGACGGGAAGATCAGAATCTGTGTCGACTATCGGGATCTGAATAAGTCTAGTCCGAAGGATAACTTTCTATTGCCCAATATCCATATCCTTATCGATAACTGCACGAAGCATGAAATGTAGTCATTCAAGGATTGTTTTGCTGGATACAATCAGGTCTTAATGGATGAAGAAGATGCTGAAAAGACAGCCTTTATCACACCCTGGGGTGTCTATCACTATCGGGTAATGCCGTTTGGTCTCAAGAACGCGGGTGCTACTTATATGTGAGCCATGACAACCATTTTCCATGAAATGATTCACAAGGAGATCGAGGTATACGTGGATGACGTGATTGCAAAATCCCGCGAGAGTTCGAATCACTTGACCCATTTGAGGAAGTGTTTTGACCGCCTGTGAAAATACAATCTAAAGCTAAACCCTGCTAAATGTGCTTTCGGGGTGCCAGCTGGCAAATTGTTGGGTTTTATAGTCAGTAGAAGGGGCATCGAGCTCGACCCTTCAAAGGTCAAAGAAATTCAGGAGTTGCCTCCCCCGAAGACCAAGAAAGAGGTCATGAGTTTCCTGGGAAGGTTGAATTATATTAGTCAGTTCATAACTCAATCAACGGTTATTTGTGAACCCGTTTTCATGTTATTGAAGAAATATGTGCCGACTGGTTGGACCAAGGAGTGCCAGCAAGCTTTTGATCATATCAAGGACTACTTGTCCAATCTTCCGATATTGGTTCCTCCAAGAGAAGGGAGCCCGTTATTGCTGTACCTGTCAGTTTTAGTAAATGCCTTCGGGTGTGTCATGGGACAACATGATGAAACTGGAAAGAAGGAATGAGCGATTTATTATCTGAGTAAGAAGTTCACTCCGTACGAGGCTCATTATACTTTGTTAGAAAAAACTTGTTGTGCTTTGACATGGGTTGCCCAGAAGTTGAGGCATTATCTGTCGTCCTATATGACGTATCTCATTTCCAGAATGGATCCCCTAAAGTACATATTCCAAAAGGCCATGCCTACAGAGAAGTTGGCCAAATGGCAGATGTTGCTATGTGAGTTCGACATCATATATGCGACTCAAAAAGAAATCAAGGGACAGGCCTTAGCAGATCATTTAGCAGAAAATCCAGTTGATGAAGATTATGAACCGCTCCAAACTTACTTCCCCGATGAAGAGATTTTGTTCGTAGGTGAGGATATTGCTGAGTCATACCCCGGTTGGAGATTATTCTTCGATGGAGCGGTTAACTTCAAAGGTTTGGGCCTTGGAGCAGTCTTGGTATCAGAAACTGGTCAGCACTATCCGGTGATAGCCAAACTCCATTTCCCGTGCACTAACAACATAGCGAGTACGAAACTTGTATTCTCGGTATCCAACTAGCTATTGATATGAATGTCTGAGAACTTTTGGTCATAGGTGATTCCGATTTGCTAATTCACCAAGTTCAAGGTGTATGGGCTGTGAAAAACCCCAAGATTGTGTCGTATGTGAAGATGGTTCAAAATTTGTGCAAGAGATTCAGGAAAATCAAATTCAAGCATACACCAAGGATTCAAAATGAGTTTGCCGATGCCTTGGCAACCATATCCTCCATGATTCAACATCTCGATCAGAATTATATCGATCCATTGATAATAGGTCTCAAAGAACAACCTGTGCACTGTGCGCAAGTCGAAGCAGAATCAGACAGAAAACCATGGTATCATGATATCAAGAGGTATATAGAAGTTGGAGTCTATCCCTAAGATGTGACCGCCAACCAAAAGAAAACCACTCACCGAATGGCCAACAACTTTTTCCTAAACGGAGAAATCCTATATATGAGGACTCCGAACCTTGGATTCTTAAGATGCGTTGATTTGGTTGAAGCCACAAGACTATTGGAAGAGGTACACGTTAGAGTGTGTGGTCCCCACATGAATGGGTTTACCCTAGCCAAGAAGATTTTGCGAATTGGATACTTTTGGATGACCATGGAAAATGACTGTAGCAAGTTCGTGCAAAAATGTCACAAGTGCCAGATCCACGGAGATTTGATTCGAGTACCACCTAGCGATCTTCATGCAATGAGTGCACCTTGGCCTTTAGTAGCCTGGGGCATGGATGTCATTAGTCCCGTTGAGCCGTCTGCCTCGAATGGACGCAGATTCATTTTGGTAGCTATTGATTACTTCACCAAGTGGGTAGAAGATGCTTCTTACAAGTCTGTGACCAAGAAGGTCGTAGCCAATTTTGTTAAAAACAACCTAATCTATCGATTCGGGATCCCCGAGTTAATTATTATCGAAAACGAAACAAATCTGAACAGCCACTTGATGAAAGAAATATGTAAGCCATTCAAGATCACTCACCGTAATTCAACCGCATACCGGACACAAATGAATGGAGCTGTGGAAGCCGCCAACAAAAATATCAAGAAGATCTTGAGAAAAATGGTGGATAGTCACCGATCTTGGCATGAAATGTTGCCTTATGCTTTGTTGGGATACCGGACGACCGTCAGGACTTTGACCGGAGCAACCCCTTATGTGTTGGTGTATGGATCGGAAGCAGTGATACCTGTTGAAGTTGAAATACCCTCCCTCAGAATTATTCAGGAAGCCGGGATGAGCAATGAAGAATGGGTTAGCGCTCGTTACGAGAAACTCATGTTGATTGATGAGAAAAGGATGAGTGCCATATGCCATGGTCAGTTGTACCAGCAAAGAATGATTTGTGCATTCAACAAAAGAGTAAGAGCTCGCATATTTTCCATAGGACAACTGGTCCTTAAGCGTATTTTTCCCTACCAGGATGAATACAAAGGAAAGTTTGCACCCAACTGGCAAGGGACGTATGTCATTCATAAAGTGTTATCCGGAGGAGCTCTGATCCTATCTAAAATGGATGGACAAGTATGAACCAAACCGATCAATTCAAATGCTGTGAAGAGATACTATGCTTAGGGATAGTTTTCCCTTAAATTTCCTTTCCCTGTAATCACATTTCCTGATTGTAATCATTTTATGCTTAGTAAAAGCTTAAAATATCCCCTATCCTCTATGTATGAACTATATTTGACCTAAATTCTCAATAATGAGATACTTAGGCGGCCTGTGTTGGCCTCGGTCACCCCTTTATTTATTTCCATCATTCTCCCACTTCGAGTGTGGGAACTACATTTGACCTGATTCCTGCCTCAATGGGATATGTAGGCGCTATAATGGTTCAGTCATATCACCCCAGGAAATGGAAACTGGGGCAGAATTTTTGAGAAAGAAATCTCAAAAATTCAGAAGATGAAGGTCGTTGTCAACGAAATAAGAGAATTCTTGTAGATACGTAAATTCCACAATGGTTCATCCGTATCGCCCAAGTAATAGAAACTGGGGCAGAATTTTTGAGAAAGGAATCTCAAAAATTAAGAAGACGAAGAGCGTTAGACTCTGAAGAGTTCCCTAGCAAGAATACAGAATATGCCAAAGAGAAACCAAGGTGAGTATCGAGAAAGAATCTCATAATCCCCACAAAGTCTCAAATCTCTTGCCAATGGAATGAGATTCGCTATGAAGCCTTTAACTGGGGCAGAAATTTTGAGAAGGATCTCAAAATTTCTGCCAAGCTTCATTCAAGAATTCAACATTAAGCTCCGAGGAATTCCCCAGCATCGAGAGATCAGTGTCTACTTCAAAGAAATCGCCAGTCCTATATGGATTAATCCTCGGCTATGATAGATTTCTTGAAAATCTTCTTTCAAGTTCCCTAGCTAGTACGATGAAGGACCTCCGTAGTCCGCTAGCAGTATGTCAGAAATGTCAAGACCTCGAGTAAAGGATGTTCATTGAAATAGTACATGACATGACTGGCAGAGACATTTCCAAAACATCTCCTTTTTAAACTCTTTGTTTTCCAAAGAACTTGTTTGAAAAATATTTACAAAGATTAGTTTTACTCCTTTAATGTGATTTTGTCTTATGTCTACCTTGGTCCGGGGAGAGTCGAGGGTGACAAGTACACGAGATTGGAAAGCATATGGAGAAGACAGAACCTGGAGCAAAAGAACGAAGGAGGTCAACACAAACCAGTTTTGACAAAACTAACAATTTTTCTGTAGATGCAGGTTATTCCCAAAATTACATTAGAAAAATAGTCTCACGCTCAAAGAAACGCAATAAGACCAGATGTTTTGAGATTTGGTAAGAAGAGCCCAAAACAGCAGAAAGAAGCCAAAGAGGCAAAAGTCCCCAAAGCAAATGGATTTTCTGGTAGTTCACATAAACTACCAGATAAAGAGAAACTGACAACGTTCTTAAGTCCCTAAAGGGATCAAGAAATTTCGGTCAGCTTCAAATTGGGGGCACCCAACAAAAGAGCGACAACACTCTCCACCAATTCCTTGCGGGTCAAGAATCACACTGAACATACAATGTTAAAAAAATGGTATTTATGACTGTCCCTGAATGCAGGCACGACCATTTCGCTTACATTTTTAAACAAAGTTATTTTGATCAGCTTCATAGACGTTGTCTTTAAAGTCTTTCAAATTTTGACTGTAGTCGCTAGTAAAAGCGACATTGTGTCTACTGACCATTTTCTTTGAGCGCAGGTACACAAAAAAGAGTCAACACAAATACCAAGAGGTGATGTTTTCATAACTCCCCTATGGGACATTGCATCATGCACCGCTACATGGCATCATATTTTTTCATTCATATTACACCATGACACATCGCATCATGCTGCATTGCATCACATTGCACCACATTGCATCATATGGCATAAATTCATGCCACATCATATCATAACATATCGCATTGCATCATATTATATTGTGTTGCATCGTATTGTATGTCATCGTATCGCAGGGTCATTCATATTTGCATGCCGAGAGGGCCATATCAAGAGGACCATGCCGAGAGGGCCATTTATATTTTCATGCCGAGAGGGCCATTCATATTTGCATGCCGAGAGGGCCATGCCAAGAGGATCATACCTAGAGGGCCATTCATATTTGCATGCCTAGAGGGCCATGTCAAGAGGACCATGCCGAGAGGGCCATTCATATTTGCATGCCGAGAGGGCCATGTCAAGAGGAACATGCCGAGAGGGCCATTCACATTTTCATGCCGAGAGTGCCATGTCAAGAGGACCATGCCGAGAGGGCCATTCATATTTTCATGTCAAGAAGACCATCATCATTATATATCACAAACACATATCCCTTGCAAAGATTATGTCCCTCTGCCAGCTGGCTTCAAAGAGGATGACATTCATTAGGCTTCCCCAAGTCGCACTAGCTACACAGGATCGACCTCAACATGCTTATATCCAAAATTACGTGAGACGAAAGGGTCTGACGTTGAGGATATCATTATCATTATCCTTATTCATTATGCCAAATACGGCATGCAGCATGCTTATATCCGAAATTACGTGAGGCAAAAGAGTCTGACGTTGAGGATATCATTATCATTTATTATGCCAAGTCTGGCATCCAGCATATTTATGTCCCATATTGCATAAGGCGGAGGAGTCTGATGTCAAGGATATTTTATGCACCTTTATTCGAAAGCATCAATCGCCAGAAGATGATGTTATAGAACATATGCCGTCAAGGTTTAAAGCTTATTATCTGAGGGATACATGTAAGTCGTCTCTACCCAAATCGGACGATGAATTAGATTTTCCAACATTCGAAGGTCAAAGGTCATCTATAAGTTACAGTGATATCTGAAACTGGATAGTGTGCAAGATTGCTCAAAACTCGACAGATGTAAGAGCTATCTGTAAGATGCAACGATATCTGAAACCGGATAGTGTGTGAGATCACCTGAAGATTGAAAGTCCGAAGGTAATGCGTAAATCACAACAATATCTGAAATTTGGTAAAGTGCAAGACTACCAAAAATGGATGGTCCAAAGGTTATCTATAAGTCGCGACATATCCACATTTATATTGTGCAGGACTACCCAAAGGCTAGTAATTCGAGGGAAATCTGTAAGTCGCATCACGTCCAAGATCGGATAAAAGTGCAGGATTACCTAAAAACTGGTAATTCAAAGGATATCTGTAAGCCGCCTCTATCCAAAGTTGGGTAATGTGCAAGATTACTCGAAAGCTGGTAAATTAAAGGCATCTGTAAGCCGCCTCTATCCAAAGTCAGATGATACGCTAGATTACCCAAAACCTGACGATCCAAAGAATATCTGTTAGTCGTGTCGATACGGAAGATACGCGAGATTTACTCCAAAGACATATGCAAAAGGCCACTGCCAAAAGCCAAGAAGGCTATCGCATTCAAGAGAATGCCCTTAAACAATCAAGAAGGTCGTCATCATTCAAAAATTGCTACACAAGCATTCTTCTCCGATAGCCAAGAAGGCTATCACATTTAACTGTCATGGAAGTGGCCATTTCCTAAAACAAAGATAGGAAAGGACGTCATCTTCCTCAAGAAACAACAGATAAAGGAAAATGAGGTACGAAGCTATCTCTCCTTGCTGAATTCTATTACTACTAACCATTTGGTTTCGATATATTATCGAGAGAATCCGAGAAGGATGAAATTCTCAAAGTAAAACTGTCACGCCCCAAACCATGGGAGGCATGACCGACACCCGGAGCCCCAAAAGGCCGAGGGTGCCAAAATAGAGTGTATCTCTGTTGAACCTGCTGGGGGTCTGAGACCGACAAGGTCTCTAAGAATTACAATTGGAAACACTGAAAGCTCAATAGTAGTTAAGCAACTCAAGGCCGACAAGGCTAGTATCATAGTAGATAACTAATAACAAGGCCGACAAGGCCATACCCAACACTGATGTACATATACACGTCTACAAGCCTCTAGGAGTAAGTAAAATATCTCATATCCAGGACAGGCCCTGGACTACCCATAAGCTGTACATATACATAACCTGGTCAAAATATAAGCTAGACCTCTGACTCGTCAGCTCCAGGAAGAATGGAGCTTACCAAAATGGTTGAACTCCGCAACTCCTACTGAAGAGGTCTATCTGGGTTTCTGTCTGGACCTGCAGGCATGAATGCAGCGCCCCCAGGCAATGGGGCGTCAGTACGACAATAATGTACTGGCATGTAAGGTAGAAGCATAAAAGCAAGTCGCAAGTAGTAAATCTGAACAAGATAAAATATGAATCTTGTAAACTGTAATTGGTTAGACTCATTAAGCTCTTTCTCCTTTATTCTTTTTAGAACACAACACATGCATTAACTCACGCTGCAACTCACTCTTTATAACCCACACTGAACCACAATAGCGCCTCGGCGCACCCTATATTTAATAGCCTCAATATGCAGTAGCGCCTCGGCGCACACTATGTATATAATGGCCTCAATATGGCAGTAGCACCTCGGTGCACACTATGTGTATAATGGCCTCAATATGGCAGTAGCACCTCGGTGCACACTATGAATATAATAGCCTCAATATGGCAGTAGCACCTCGGTGCACACTAACACGCAAACCACACATAATAAGTGTATTACTAGATTGACCTTCAAAGCTATTCTTGTTATTTATGAGGTTCATTTAGATAACTTCTTTAGCCTTGGCTTACTAGGTGTTGGAATCAACATACCAAACACATATAAATGGGGATTTGACTTTCTAACTTTCATTGTATACTTTCTAAAGCTTGATTAGAGATCACAATACAAAGAAGAAACTTTGACAAAAGGATAACTTACATTTCGTGCAAAAAGAATCAGATTTTTATAAGAAGGCGACTTGAATCACCATAATGTATAAATTAGTTCCTTAAGACTTGTTGAGTTACCAAATCAGCTCTCTTACAACCAAATACTCAAACTCCTTCTTTCGAAAATTTAGAGTTCTATTTCTAGATTCATGTCGATAAGGAATAAAGAAGCCTTAACATACCTCGTTCCTTCCGAAGATTGCGCTTACCACAACTTGGACTTTCCTTTATTAAGTTAATATACAACACAAGGGTATAATGAAGCTAATATTAGCTCTTAAACCTGCTGCAACACTCCCAAAACAGTAGCTAAACATTTCCCGGGCAGATTTACGTATTTTGCATTAATTAAAGGTGTATCATCACACCTTTCTCCCCTATCCAATACACATCACACACACACCAACCTACTTCCTCCAATAATACAAAACACATCAAACAGCCCCTACACAACTCACCATGTCGAAATACAATAGCAACACATTGAACCCACGGCTTCCGATCGCCGTCCCGTGAGTTCTTAACAACAATTCAACAACAATTGTCTATCCGAACTTCAATCCAAAAATATGATTATGGGCAGAGTACTTACCACACTTGAAGGGGTGTTTTTATCCTCTTTTTATTGATGCTTTAAAAGCTTAAGTACCCCCTACACATACACCAACAAGAGAAGAAGAAATCTCTTAATTGTTACACAATTTCCATGTGTTAAATCATAAGAAAGGGGCTGCCATAGTTCATGTCTTTCTTACCATAGGATATCCTAGCTATATGTAGTAGATTAATACCAAGATAACAAGTTGTTTAACTCACCTTAAGCTTCAATTAATCTTGGTCTTCTTAGAACCCTAAAGGGAAAGAAGGGCTGCCAAAAAGGAAATGAGATAAGAGAGAATTTTCCAGCTTTTTGTGATGAACATTGATCAGCAAAAGCCCTATATAAAGGGACCTTTTTGGCCGACTTTTTTGAGTATATTTGGGCCAAAATGGGTCAAGAAACTTGGGCCAAATTACCCTTTGCTTGGGCCTCAAAAGGGTTAAGTTTTGGGGCTGATTTTGGGCTTCTCTTGGGTCAAAAATGTGGTCAATATTGGTGGCTAACTTTTGTAGTTGTTTGGGCCAGATTTGGTTGTGCTTTGATGGGCCAACCTTAAGCTTCATTTGGGCTACCATTAGGTCTAATAATCCATGGTGTTGCTGCCCGTATATCGGCCCTCGGAAACTTAGTTCGTGTGCAGCGTAGGTAGGTGCATGCACCTACTTGTACCTAAAGCTTAGATAGTCGACAAGTACTCACTTGTTTTATCTCATTTTCAAAACCCTCCTCCTTATAATTTAACTTAACACTTATATACATTTGACCATTTCAAATTCTAGGCCAAAGTACCCCTTCACAATCTCGAGCTCAAATACCTTCGTCGATATTTACTTAGTCACATAGGTTTTGAAAGGTACGGGGTGTTATAGTACCAATACAAACAATTTGATCAAAGGCATGGATGATTTTGTATCTCAAAATGTGCATATTGAGTATTAGACATATATTGAAGAACTAGGAGATTCTTCAAGAATTGTTTATGTTGTGTGTTCTCATGATAAGTTGATCAGATCAGCTAATATTGGGATTGGATTCCCTAAATTCTAAAATAATATAAAAGGTGAATATGGGCCCATTCACCTGTCATGTGATATGTTAAATAGATGAATCTATAAGGTGATCACATGTACATTTATTATCAACCTGCAGTTTGATATTGTAACACCCTAGAATCTGAACCAGCTACTTTGCAGTGCTTAGTAGGAAAAGTGCAAAAAAACTCAAAATTTCAAGAATCACGAACAGGATCACAGGCTGTCATTCTGGTTCACAACCCGTAGTCTGATCCATGGTTTGGCCTCCAGGGTATGTCACCCAAGAATCTATAGGTGACTCCTTCTATCAACCAGGATTCTTATCATCCAAGGACCCTCGATTTAGGGTCCCAAAACCAGGATTCAACCACGGACTATCATGTCACTCGTGGTTTTGCCAGTTAGAGAGATGTCTATTTTGGGAGTGAAAACCATGACTTGATCGACTGTATGCCAATCCAATCCACAAATAATCTTTTCACTCGTGAAGAAAAAGATCAGAAGGACTTCAAAATCTCAGGGACAGAACCATGATTCAGACAATAGTCCGTCGATCAAAACCAAGGTCCGTCGACCCAACCGTGGGATAATATTCCATAAATTTTCACTAGTTTTTAATTTAATTCCCAATGGTAATTTAGACCTTTCCCTATTCTTATAACCCAATACCCATTCGTTTTAGGCTTATTTTTAAAGGCTTGAATTAGAATTAGCCTAGTTTTCCCTCATTCCCCAACAACCATGTTTCAGAGAAAGAAAAGAACGCTCTTTGAGACCTAGGGCTTTGTTCTCCAAGGCTTCAATTTTTATCTTCAACCAGGTATGTGGGTATTCAGTAAGGGTCTTGTTCTCTCTTATGCCAAAAACCTCAGGCTTTTGCATTGAATTCATTGATTTAGAAATTAGGGCTCTTACCTTATCATGTGGATTTTATAGAATTTAGTCTTTATGCTTATTTTTAGGATTTGAAAATCCTGTTTTAATGAACTACACTCCAGTTTCAGTGATTTGCATAAGTTTTTACAAAGATTTGAGAAAGCAAACACTTAGCCCTAGTTGAAATAAAGTTGCATGTATGCAAGCAAACTCCTCAGTAAAACTCATTTACATGAATGCCAGATTAACTAGTACTGTATATATATTAGTTTGATTGGATACGAAAATTAAGGAAGACTTTTGATATACAAAAATACCCTTTAAATCTAATGGTCTTAAGTATGTTATGTGATATTAAAATAAAGTGTTACAACTAAATATAAGGAGTTGCATTATTTCTGAAATGTACTAAAATGAAAAAATAAAATTTCATAAAGCGTACTACATATCTTTTAATATTAGCAAAAAAGGATGAAATTATATGTTCAGAATGGGATTGAATTGAATTCTCCTGGTCGACAAATAACATTGTGCAATACAATAAAAAAAATATTTTGTATATATACAAAACAATCATGACCAGTTTTGGGTCGTGACAGTGTCACAATTCAAAACTGGTCATGATGACACCTACCACGCCACTCTCGATAGGCAAGCCAACCCATCATAACTTATAACAAAATAAGAAAATTAAGCGGAAAAGATAATAACAAAACTAAGTCTTCACTGAAATTCATTAAAAAATGGTAGGAGTACATGAAATAGAATCCAACCCCAAAGGTCTAATAGTCATAAAGTACAATCCTCTAAGTATAGAATACAAAGAAAATTGTCCAAATATATCTCAAAATGTGAAAATGAATAAGACCAAAATAAAGGGAAATCCAGTAGATGCCATGACATAAGCCACTACCTCGGAAATCTTTGGAGCAAATAGCAAAACCAAACACAGAGTCAACCTCCATAAAGAATCATCTCAGTACCTGCACGTAAGATACAGAAATACCAAGAGTGAGTACGGGGTCACTGTACTCAACAACATCTTCCATTGACTCTAAATCAAAGTGGTAACGAGGACTATCTAAAATACAGATATCAAGTAAACTTTAAACTCCTACACACAGGAAGTCAACCTAGCCTAGCAGATATTCACAGCAGTAGAGCAAGAACAATAACATAGTTTACAACTTCTCACAAAAATCAATGATGATAGACCACCCTCCACAGCACACAATAGCAATAACTAACAACCAAGAATGATGCTTATGGATGCAATATGATAGAATGTATGCTACAATATACACATGTTGCCCTGTACAGCTAGCTGAGACCCATGGGGACTCGCGAGGTCCATATACCCACTCAAAACAGTTTCCTATTGGGAATGCAAATCACAAAATCTGCCCAAAACCATTTCCCATTAATCCACACAGAACACTTTCCAATCGAGCATACAAGTAAAATCAGTAAAACCACCCAAAAAACTTTTCCATCAGTCATGCAAGTTAAAAATCAGTAAAACCACCATAAACACCTTTCCATTGGGCATGTAAGTCAAATATCAGTAAAAACCACCCAAAATACTTTTCTATCAGGCATGCAACCTACTCAAATCAACCTTTCTCAAAAATAGTTCTTTAAGAATGCCATGATGTGAATATAAGTGAACATTCATGATCAATTAAAAAGGCTATACAATATCACAGTTTGGTCTCATAAGGCCAAATACACAAATATCTCAAACCAAACTCACAAAGTCAAACTCAAATTAATCATGAAGAATAGGGAGGAACAGACAATTTGCATAAGAATTCCATTTTAAAAACCCATCTTTTAGTACACAAGAACCAATATATATACTCATCACCTCATCTATGTAGAACCCACAAATCCTCATTACTCCCTAATTACACACATAACAGATAAACACTTTGAAATTGAGTCAAAGTGTAATGACCCTTTCGGTCATTAATGCATTTTTACATTCTTTTTACTGTTAGAGCTTTCTTGTAGTGGCCCCAAGTCATTTATGGCCTTATGGTACTGGTAGTTCAGTGCCTGGACCATTTGTTTGGTCTTTTATGACTATTTCCCTATTTTAGAGCTTTAACTTAGAAAATTATTGACTTTGGTCAACATTCTTTGTAAATGTGATAGGAATGAAATTCCAATAGTTCCCTTAGCTCCGGAGTATGGACTTTGGTCTATTTGGACCATTGGTCAGGCTTTGGGAGATTTCAGTTTAGTTCTGTGTCACTTTTTGTGTTTCTACCCTGTTAACCTTAGAAATTTGACTTTGGTAAAAATTTGGAGAAGACGGCCTCAGATGGAAATTTTTTCTGTGTTGTTAGCTCTATATTGTTGATTTTGGTCTATAAGGACCATTGGTTCAGGTCTCGAGGCTTTCAGACTCGATTTTGACCTTAGGTTCCATTTTGGTTTTAGTTGTCCTAAAGGTTGATTTTTGGGCGCGAGGTCCACTTTTTATTAAATCGACCTCTGTTTGGATTTTTGTTGATTCTGTAGAGTATGGAATGTTGTTTCTAAATGAATAAATCAGTTTGTTTATTTTTGTGGGACCCCGAATGAATTCTTGAGGGTCCGTTTGATAAAAAATCATGTGTTGCCTTGGCTATTGGCTGCTAGTTGCTGTCATCGCACCAACAAGGCCATTGCCCACGTGTGGGCATGGCCATGTGCGCACAGCAGTGCCAGCCAACCCCTTTCTCCTTAGCTACATGTGGGCTGCATGTGCCTGTGTCTAGCCGCGTGCGCTTGGGCTGCGTGCGCCTGTACTGGCCGCATGTGCAGTGCCTGGCCGCGTGTGCCCAGGCAGTACTGGCAGCTTATGTTTGGCCTTCTCCTTTATTTCTTATTTCCTCTTCACCCGATTCGTTCTTCCATTAAGTTGAACCCCAAAACCTCCATTTTACTCCTGATCGTTCCCAAAAGCTTAGAGGTGTTTATAGTTTTAGTCCGGAATCTAATTTGGTAAGTTCCTTCTTTAATTTCTTTAAGTTCTTTTATGATTCCCTCTATTTTTATTTAATTTGTGGGCTATTTTGGGGCCCTTCCCATGGTCCAATTCCACTCAAATTTGCCATCAGTCTGCTATGGCTTTATTTGATCCTGGATCCACATGTTCATATGTATCTGCCTACTTTGTGCCTTGTTTGGGGTTGGCTAGTGAGCCATTATCTGTTCCTGTTTCTGTTTCGACCCCAGTAGGAGATTCTTTAGTAGTGGATTGGATTGTGAGATCTTGTATGATATTTATTGGTGATTCAGAGACTTGGGGTGATTTGATGATTCTTGATATGCTAGATTTTGATGTGATACTGGGCATGGACTGGTTATCCCCTCACCGTGTTGTTTTGGATTTTTATGCTAAGACCATTACTATATCTGTGCTCGGTGTATCCCCGGTCATGTGGCAGGGTTCTGTTAGCCATGCACCATCTGGGATCATCTCTTTTCTTCGAGCTAGGAAGTTGATTTCCCGTGGGTGTTTAGCTTATCTAGCATATGTCCGAGATGTTAGTGCTGACCCTACTTCTCCTGAGTCTGTTCCTGTGGTTAGAGACTTCCTCGATGTGTTTCCTACCGACCTGCCAGGCCTTCCACCTGAGAGAGATATTGATTTTGCTATTGAGCTAGAGCCGGGCACTAGGCCTATTTCTATTTCTCCTTACCGTATGGCTCCTGCTGAGTTGAGGGAGCTTAAGGAGAGCTCTAGGATCTGTTAGCTAAGGGGTTTATTAGACCTAGTGTGTCACCGTGGGGTGCTTCTGTTCTCTTCGTGAAGAAGAAGGATGGGTCGATGCGCATGTGTATTGATTATCGGCAGCTGAATAGGGTGACAGTGAAGAATAGGTATCCGATGCCGAGGATTGATGATTTGTTTGACCAGCTTCAGGGTTCAGTCGTGTTTTCGAAGATTGATTTGAGGTCTGGCTACCATCAGTTGAGGATTAGGGCGGAGGACATCCCTAAGACAACAGTCAGGACACGTTATGGCCATTATGAGTTCCTGGTGATGTCTTTTGGGTTGACTAATGCCCCCGCAGCCTTTATGAATTTGATGCACAGGGTTCTTGGCCCGTATTTGGACTCATTTGTGATAGTTTTTATAGACAACATCTTGGTATACTCGCGTAGTAGAGATGAGCATGAGCAGCACTTGAGGGTTATACTCCAGACTTTGAGAGATCATCGGCTTTATGCCAAGTTCTCAAAGTGCAATTTTTGGCTTGAGTCAGTTGCATTCCTAGGGCACGTGGTGTCTAAGGATGGGATTAGGGTTGATCCGGGAAAGATTTCAGCGGTTTGTGAGTGGCCTAGACCTACTACTGTTACTGAGGTTCGCAGTTTTATTGGGTTAGCGGGTTACTACAGACGGTTCATTGAGGGATTTTCTTCCATAGCAGCACCCTTGACTATGCTGACTAGGAAGGATGTCCCATTTCAGTGGTCGGATCAGTGTGAGGATAGCTTCCAGAGGCTTAAGGCCTTATTGACTTCAGCTCCAGTTTTGACTTTGCCGGTTGAGGGTCAGAGCTTCTCCGTATATTGTGATGCTTCTGGGGTTGGTCTTGGTTATGTGCTGATGCAGCAGGGTTGAGTAATAGCATATGCGTCGAGGCAGCTGAAGGTTCACGAGCGCAACTACCCCACTCATGACTTAGAGTTGGCGGCGGTAGTTTTCGCGCTCAAGATCTGGAGGCATTACCTATATGGAGTTCACTGTGAGATCTTCACCGATCACCGTAGTCTTCAGTATATCATGAGTCAGCGGGAGTTGAACTCGAGACAGAGGAGATGGGTCGAGTTACTTAAGGACTATGACTTCACTATTTTGTATCATCCGGGCAAGGCAAACTTGGTAGCGGATGCCTTGAGCCGGAAGGTAGTGAGTATGGGTAGCCTAGCTTCTCTTTCAGTTTCAGAGCGACCGTTGGCCTGGGACATCCAGTCCTTGGCTAACCATTTGGTTAGGCTTGACCTGTCGGATCCTAGCAGAGTTCTCGCCAGTGTTGAGGTTCGTTCTACTTTGATTGATCAGATTCAGAGCCATCAGTTTGAGGATCAGCAGTTGTGTGGCCTTCGTGACCGGGTTGTTCAGGGTGAGACCAGTCGGGCTACTCTAGATTCAGATGGGGTTCTGAGGTTTGATAGTCGCCTTTGTGTTCCGAGGATTAGTGATTTGATTCAGTTGATACTTCATGAGGCACATTGTACTAGATATTCTATTCACCCTGGCACAGCAAAGATGTATAGGGACTTGAGACAGCTTTACTGGTGGAGTGGTATGAAGTGAGATATAGCGGAGTTTGTATCTCGGTGCTTGAACTGTCAGTAGGTTAAGTTCGAGCACATGAGACCTGGTGGTTTGATGCAGCGACTTCCCATTCCTGAGTTGAAGTGGGAAGGGATTACTATGGACTTTGTTGTTGGGTTGCCTCGTACTTCTCATGGGTTTGATTCCATATGGGTGATTGTTGATAGGCTGACTAAGTCAGCACATTTCTTACCGGTTCAGACTTCTTATGGTGCATAGAGGTTAGCTCAGATCTACCTTCGTGAGATTGTTCGGTTGCACGGGGTCCTAGCTTCTATCATTTTAGACCGCGGCACTCAGTTCACATCTCAGTTCTGGAAGGCTATTCAGTGAGATTTGGGTACAGAGGTTCATCTTAGTACCGCTTTCTACCCTCAGACAGATGGCCAGTCCGAGAGGACCATTCAGATTTTGGAGGACATGTTTCGAGCCTGTGTTCTTGACTTTGGAGATTCTTGGGATCAGTTTGTTCCCTTGGCAGAGTTTTCTTATAATAAGAGCTTCTATTCGAGTATCGGCATGGCACCTTTTGAGGCTTTGTATGGCAGGCGTTGCAGATCACCGATAGGTTGGTTTGATGGTTTTAGTGCTGGGCCACAGAGCACAGATTTGCTTCGAGATTCCTTAGACCGAGTCTGAGTGATTCAGGACAGACTTCGGGCAGCTCAGAGCAGGCAGAAGAGTTATGCTGATCGTAGGCTTCGTGCCTTGGAGTTTAGTGTCGGTGACTTGGTGTTTCTCCGTGTATCACCCATGAAGGGCGTGATGAGATTTGGTAGGCGGGGCAAGCTTAGCCCCAGGTACATTGGGCCGTTTGAGATTCTTCAGAGGGTTGGTTGCGTTGCCTATCAGCTAGCCTTGCCTCTGATGTTTTCAGCTATACATCATGTATTTCATGTTTCGATGTTGCGTCTGTATGTCTCAGATGAGTCTCATGTGTTGCAGTGGGATTCAGTTCAGTGTGGTGAGGGTTTAACCTTTGTTGAGGAGCCGGCAGCTATTTTGGCTAGAGATGTCAGGAGATTGAGGTCTCGAGAGATCCCGGTTTTTAAGGTTCAGTGGAGGCACCGTCCAGTTGAGGAGGCTACCTGGGAGATCGAGGAGATATGCAGGCTCAGTATCCGCAGTTGTTTGGTCCTTCAGGTACCCCCTTGACCTTGACTTTCGAGGACGAAAGTCCTTTTTAGTAGTGGATGATGTAATGACCCTTCCGGTTATTTCCACGTATACGTTTTCATTGAACCGCTAGGGCTTGTTTGTAGTGGCCCCAAGTCATTTAAGGCTTGTCGGGACCGGTATTTCGGCGCCGGGTCCATTTGTTTGATCGTAAGGTTCTTTGATAAATTTTCTGAACCTTGGGTCAAATGTCTCGGAGCTTTTCTCTCAATATATAAAGAGTTAGAAGTCCCCCAAAATACCAAATCAAAGGTCTACGAGTCTAGTTTTCAACGCACAAAACCTCACGTCCAACTGATCGCGGAGTAAAAAGTTATGATTGTTTTACCGCGGACTGTCTGGCAGAAAACGGGTTACGAACCGGGTCGCGAACCGGGTCGGGTTAAACTCGATTTAAGCCTCAACTTCACGTTTTAAAACGCCATTTCAGTTCCGAAACAGTGAGAAAACATAAGGGAGAATTCCAAGAGAGTTCTTGAGTATCAAAATCGTGCGTTGGTGATTTGCGAGTCTAGGTTTGAGAATTTTATTAGCATCGTGCGTGTATTTGAAAATATTTTATTTAAAAGTTGAATTTGGTAAAAATTATATTATTACTGCCTTTTCAAAATATTTTAAAAGTTTATGAAAAATATTTTGTTACGATATAGTTGTATATGTATTTATTTTATAAAGTTTTTATACATTGTATCATTTTAACGGAGATAGTAAATTTAGTTATGTTAAAAATTATTATTATAATATAGTATGTTTTGTTTGAAATAATTTTCTATGAATTATGATATATTCAAAAAGTTATATTTATTTTTCCACAAACCTATGCAATACCCGAATATATATAACGGGGTAAAGGTATCTTTCAATAGTGCCACCTCCACTCCACGTGGGAGTGGAGGGGTTGGACAACTCATTTGTTAACAACATGAGATGCTTCCACATATCCACTCATTAGCATATTAGCTAAATTAAGTGGCATATGCACTGATTATGGGTGCCTTAATTTATATCTTCCAGTAGAGGAAGTGATCTTATGAGCAATTACATACTTCTGTGTGTTGAAAAGATTAAATGAGGAGTTCGTATGAATAGAATTGCTGACGCAAAATTGTTAATTATCAAAAAGAAATCAATTATCTACGTCAAGTTATTCAAGTCCGAGTTCGAGTGTGATTTCATTTTGGAGCTTTTCGGAGAGGTTCAAGATTGTCATCGGACGACAGGTAGGTTACGATTTATTTTCCCTAGATTCCGCATATATAGAATAAAATTGTATTAATGGGCATCCTTGGGTTGGTTTATTAGGTTGGTACCACAGACCTCGACCGCTTTATTCATGTCCGCCTACTTTTGTTCCTCTGTTGCTTGTAGTATTTGCCGATATATTTTATTTACCCTTGTGGTCCTGTGAGGCCTTGTTGACTCTGGAACATAGAAGGTGGGATTTTGGGAACGTCCGCGAGTCCCGGGCATAGAATTATCCTTCTAGGCTGGTTATGCTTGCTGAGTAGCTGTGGGCCTGTGCAGGGTCGATAGGTTGATTGTGAGTTGCTGGGCAGCTATTGTGTGTGATCATACCATTTCCATGCATATAAAGAGGTTTTATCCATGTTTTTACTATGGTTTTGGCTTCGGGCCTACTGGCACTATTTTCTAACCTTGCATGGCCCGGGGGGGCCCATTTGATGGAAATAATTTAGAAATGGTTTGATTTAACTTGTGGATATTTCTGGATAAAAGAAAGTAAAATTATGTTTAAAATCATCAATTTTACGATTATCGCTAGACTCGGCAGGGCCGGGGTGCTAGTTGAGTTTTCTTGTTACTTGAGATGATTTTTAGCCTCGGTCGGACCGAGCACCTGAGATGACTTTTTACTGTTTAGACCCGGCTACGCCCGGGCACCTTTGGAGGGGTTTTTGAGATATTTTCCTACTATTTTTAGTCCTGGACAGGGTCTGGGCATGCATATTCGAGACTGGGTCTCTATCTTGAACCCGGACTTGCTTCCGGACGACATGTTTGATACTGAGTTTTAGTATGGGTTCTGGGACCTCCATGGACCTTGCCATCCGGTCCAGGGGCTACGGGCTGCGTGTGCCGGAGGAGGGGTATACGGTGGAGTAGAGGTATACGGGCAGTGTCCTTCCATGGAACCTACCTGCTGGGCCGGATCGGCGCCGGGGGAGGTACATACAGAGATACCATTTCACTGAGATCTTCATGCATCATATCATTCATTGTTTGAGGCTCCACCCTTGTTTGTTGTTTGTTGATTGTACGCTCCGGTAGTATGGGATGCCGGAGGGTTTGTTTTCACTTGTTTGTGTTCCTCGGTTGTATGGGCGGCCGGGGACTGTAGGTAGACTTTTGCTATTTACTTACAGAATTGTTCCCTGTTACGGTTAAGTATGAAATTGGTTACTGCTAGACTGTTAGTTGCTGGATTGAGATTGATATGATTAGTTGGGCTTGATTCATGTCTCTAAGCATGTCTATCATTACTCTTCTCTCTTCTTCTTACACTTGAGGTTACCGGTATACCGTCCATTTCGTAAACTGATTTTGTATACACTATTGTTGCAAGGACCCCAGGTGCATTGTTTCTTACTTTCACCTGTGCCTATGGTGTGTATATTCTGCTTACTAGCCTCATATGTGGTTTTGTTGATTTCCCTCTGGGCTAGTTCCTGTGTACCTTTCGTTGATTTATGTGACTGCTTGCTTCTATTCTGTCTATTACTACGCTTTTATTTTATATGTGCCCAGTCGGCCTATGATACCTACCGGGTACCTTATGCTTTGCATTTAGTGCTCACCCCTAACCCCCTGCATCTTTGGGTGCAGATCCTAACGTGGGCCATCGCCGTTAGATCGCTGTGATTCGTGCTTGGAGATCTGTTGGGGACTACTTCGGACTGAGGGTGAGCTCTTGGCGATCGGAGCTTAGCTTTAGTTTATCTTTAGCTTCATGTACTCTATTACCATTCAGAGACATTTGTATATATAGTTTTGGTTTATTTGCACTCCATGTATGTAGTTTGGATCTATACTATGATACCAGGTCTTGGGGTTTGGTTTAGTTTCCGCATATGTATATATTTATATTCCCTTTATCTGTTCTCTTCGTCTTGTTCCCTTATTTGTTAGATAGTAGCCCATTGCTAATTGTTCTGGGTTACGGAGATTGGTTCACTTACCGGGGGTTGTAGGTGTCATCATGACCGAGAAATTGGGTCGTGACATTACTGGCCTCACATGTGGTTCTGTTGATTTCCCTCTGGGATAGTTCCTGTGTACCTTTCATTGATTTCTGTGACTGCTTGCTTCTATTGTGTCTGTTACTACGCTTTTATCTTATATGTGCCCAGTCGGCCTATGATACCTACTGGGTACCTTGTGCTTCGCATTTGGTGCTCACCCCTACCCCCCTGCATCTTTGGGTGCAGATCCTAGCGTGGGCCATCGTCGTTAGATCGCTGTGATTCGTGCTTGGAGATCTGTTGGGGACTACTTCAGGCTGAGGGTGAGCTCTTGGCGATCGGAGCTTAGCTTTAGTTTATCTTTTGCTTCATGTACTCTATTACCATTCAGAGACATCTGTATATATTGTCTGGATCGTTTGCACTCCTTGTATGTAGTTTTGGCTCTATACTATGATACCAGGTCTTGGGGTTTAGTTTAGTTTCCGCATATGTATATATTTATAGTCCTTTTATCCGTTCTCTTCGTCTTGTTCTCTTATTTGTTAGATAGTAGCCCATTACTAACTGTTCTGGGCTACGGGGATTGGTTCACCTACCGGGGGTTGTAGGTGCCATCATGACCGAGAAATTGGGTCGTGACATTGTTTGGCCATGAAAACTAACAACATATTCCGGAATATGTTTTCACAGTTTTTAGTTTTTTGAGAAACACCTCTTGAGGTGTATTCACTATTTTTGGATTTAATTTTTCCTCTCACTTTATTTTTAAATACTACACCAAATAAATAATGTAAAATATTTTTGAAAATACTATGGCTAAACACAACTCTAACTCTATTTTCAGCTTTAAAGTGAATACTAAATAAAGTGAATACATTTTTGATTTTTATATCCAAACGGGTCCTAATTGTATCAAAAATCCAATATCCAAGCTAAAATTTACAAGTCCAAGGTTGAAGATTGAGAGAATGGATTGAAACCCTCTTTCTTGCCTTGGGAGAGAAACTTTCTTCAAAAACTGAAAAACTATTCAAAACTATCAAAAACTCTGCCTAAATTGGGTTTTAGAATGTTCCCAATTCGTCATACAAAGATAGACAAAAATGCCCCTCAGTAGTTGTGCACTGCGATGTGCGGTTTGACGTCACATTTTACGTATTGCACAGATCCGCATGAGTGAACCAGAGACTTGGCTGAACTTCAGATGTTATGCAAAGCAGGATGCGATTCACACCAGAGCTTGGGCTTGTCGCACAGAGTTCGCACCCCTTAACAGATCCTTCTCTTCTCTTCTGAGCTTCATGCGGAGGAAGGTACAGACTGCATCTCATGTTGTGCGTGTCGCACAAGGTCCGCACCTTACCACAAAATCTTCATCTCTTCTGATCACTTCACAATTCAACTCCTTTTGAGTTCTTTTGGGTCCATTTCCTTATTTTCTTCTCTAGGACAATAGTACTTGCATTCATGTAAATAAAGGCCATAAGAACCTCTAAATCTTATCAAAATATGGCAATAATTCATGAGTAAAGGCTCAATAAGTTTGTAGATTACCAACTTATCAAACCCCCAACTTAAACTATTGCTTATCCTCAAGCAAGATACTCACAAGGTAAGGAATGAATTATGCTCTAAAGCTCAATCAAGGCTCAAAAGACTAATCTATTCTAAAAAACTAAAAAGAATAAACAAAAAGACTCAAACAAAAGACACGACTACCATGCTCGTCTTAATTTGAACCACCACATTATCAAGGCAATTGATCATTTCAAAACCTTTTCAAAGGACCTCATTTCTCATTCAAAAATCAAGGGAATATTTTTATTCGAAACAAGATATAAAGCTTCTCAAGTCATTGACATGGACTATCAAGGTTTGCCTCGAGATTTGTCACACAACTTGTCTCATTCATTCCTCTTAATTGAAATAGAGACTTCATTTCCAATTTGAGTGCATGATGCCACTCACCATAAGAGATAATCCCACTCACAATCATGCAATTTCACAATACAAGGGATCATAAGAGAACCAAAAAGACTCTCACTCTCTCAAGGAAGTTCAAGTTCACACGTGTCGAACCATAGGCTTGCCCGTCATGTACATCGCCACTAATGTAGAGTGGCCAAGCTTAGAATCACTAAGGAATTGTGGGTTACGATGTTGGCTAGGGATAAGGTAAGGATTACATCTGGATCAAGTGACTAAATATCCCTAACGCTCTTTCTCTTCATTTTGAACACCGCTCACATTTTTGAACTTTGACTTTGCCTTATTTCTCCCTCACACATCCCAAGCTTTTCCCTTTTAATCTTGATCATTATACCTCCTAGTAACACCTTCACTTGGTAGCACCAATTCATTTCTTTTCATTTTTCTCATTGTATTGAACTTTTGGAGTAATTTTCAATTCAACATAAGGTGCTACCTTGCACTTGAAGTGCGTTCCTTTTCTTCTCCATATTAAACACATACACCCCCGAACTTAGGATTTTGCCTATGTTGTCATTTAATTCCCCCCCAAACTTAGGCTTTTAGCCTACTTTTTACTTCCAAGCCATTAGGGAGGACGGGTGCCAAGATAGAGTTTCCAAAAAGTTCAAGGTGTCGTATAGAAATAATGGGACAAGCTTAGACTTGCACGTTCTATAATAAACTCTTGACAAGCTATTCTGAGTTTATTATACACTCATTTGTGAATCGATCAAGCCAAACTGAGAGTGTGCAAGTCATAACAAGAGAATGCTTTCCTTAAAAAATAATTTTCCCTCTTTCCTTTCCTTTTCAAAAATGTCTTGCCAAGATTTTTTTTTTCCGGTGGGTACATTTTGAGACAAGCAAAGCATGGACTCAAATTAAACTAAAACTTGACATTTTTCCTTAAGAAAGTCGCCTCTCAATCTCAACCCGGTTCAACACAAAAACAAACAAAAGAAAAAGAAAATAAAGAAAAATTTTGCTCCTTGGAAAAGAATTGTGGTATTAAAAAAACCTTCGAAGTTTATTGCTAAACTACTATTAACAAGGTGATAACTAAATTTACGCGCTCATGAATCATTTGAAAAATAAGCCTTGGCGTAGACCCTTAGCGCATTTACAAGGCATGAGTAGTGAAATAATGGGAACGTGTAAAACTAGCCCGGCACACAATCAAGATTCACATCAAGCTTGGTGAGGGCACAATTAAGTATAAAATACATAAAAAAAGCCCGGGAAGGGAAATATGTGATCAATAATTACAGATCCCCCTAGTTCAAAGTAAGCATAGACCTCGATGCACAAAAATTATACAGAGAAGAATGAGTGCAAAAAAACCCTGGTGATGCTACTGATGGCGATGACGCCTCCTTGAGTAAACCTGCTGAGGTGGCCTATAAGAGCGAGGTGGTGACAATGCCGGTGGAAGGATGTAAGCATGTGCTGGATCAATTTGGAAACCTGCCAACTGGGGTATTGCAGGGTCCCATGGCAGTTTAAGGTTACCAAGAGGGTTATCCACAAACCATATGTCCTTGGTGGTCATCAATTCATGATAAGAAGGTGACGGTGGTAACCAACTTGGCCTAGGTAGATGCCTCTATTCAGGCACAGGTGAATCAAGAGGATCCAGATATTGCTGAGCTGATGGTGCATCAAACACTGCTTGAATTTTGAAGGCACTTTTGTCATCATTTGGGTCCCACCCGTGCACCAATCATAGGGAGGGCTATCAGCCTTTGGAGAGGATGTAGAGCTCGAGGCTGGTAGATTAAGATCCCAATTAGGAATCTTTGGCTCAACATGCGGTATTACTTGCCTAAGCTCATCAACCTCCACTTCCATGGTATCCATTTTAGCACAAAGCTTGCTCACACTTTACATTATCGGCTTCAAAGCCACTTTAATGGAGGATTGAATCCTAAGTGGAATGTCCCTAGCAACCCTGTGCAAGCGCTCCTCATTATATCAAACAAGGTGAGCAAGTTGAAGAAAATTACCAGAGGTGGATTTTGTTGGGGGAGCCATGTGGGTGGTGTTTGATGCCTCCTGAGATGGGGATGGAAAATCCAATCGATTAGAAGCAACAATCTCAGGTCTTCCCATAGCACTTGGGCTTGAGAAAGGTGTCTTTTCTGGACATGCGGGGAATCATTGTCTTGCCTAGTATCCAATTGGACCATTCTAGTAGCCTGACTAATTCTGTCCAAAGAATGAATTCGTGAACAGTTTTCTTGGAAGCACATTAGGCAAATGAGGACAGGAAAAGCCATAGAGGTGTTCTCTTGTCTTGCTTTCCACTTCAGTTGTTCGGTGATTATCTCCCCCTCATGTAACAAGGCTAGTCATCACACAAGCAATCAAAATATCCACCTCTATAGTCACCTTTGTCTTGTGACCGGTTGGAATGGGTCATGTGCGCACAAAATCTAACCATATCCGAGCTTCAAACTTGAGGTTAGAGCGATGAATGGGCCTTTTTGAAATGGCCAAAGAGGGTTCCCCTCAGCGATTATACTTGTCACCCAATCATATTGGTCCTCTTTTGTAGCTACATGCTCCATGTATTGAGACTCTGGGACTGGTTCATCATCACATAAAGAAAAGTGGATGGTAGCAGATGTGATATCTATTTCGCTTCCTCTCACCCAAATAAAAATAGAGGCATGGGAGCTTGCTTATCAGACCCTTATGCTTCAAAATATGTTGTCTAGCCCGATAGGAGGCATAGAATTCCCGCACCAACTCTGGGAAATATGGGCCCGGAGTCTTGGTGATGTAGGTCCAGATTCGTTCCTGAAACTGTTTGGGGATATTTGGGAAATCAGCTTCAAATACTTTGATATCCAACCCTTTTTCTTCCAAGATGAGTCAATTTTCCCGAAACTTTATATAGTATGCCTCCATCCCCTCGAGGCCAAATCGATTTCCAGACATAATAGGACCCTCATCTTGCACATGCAAGTTTACATTTGTAGATGTTGAAGATTGAGTTGAGGCACACCTCTTTTGGTGACGCCTATTGGAAGACATAGTCGTGCAAATAGAGGTTAGCAGCAGGCACCAAGTATCTGTACACAACCTAGTGTAAAAAGAAATTAATAAACTACAAGAATGGAATGCAAAGGATTAGAAAGCAAAGTAGGTAACTGGTGGCTTATGCGGTCCACGTGCAAAATGCACAAGGCATAGAGCATGTCGCACATGACGTCGCATGAGCTACCAGAAACCTACAGGGATTTTTGCACTGAGGTGCAAAGCTGGTGTGGTTCACACAAGCCGAAGTTCACATCGCACCATGCTTTACCCTTCAAAAAAGTAAACTGGCAGTATTTTCTCATAAGGTGCGGTGCCTTGTGCATTTCGCACATCGAGATCTATGCGTCACATATGAAATGCACAAGGAAATAATTTGAATTTTTGGTTCCTTGTGTTCTTATGAATTACGCATGTGATTCGTAGAGTAAGATCTATATTAAGCACTTGGCACCGAGCAGCAAACCAAAAATTAAACAACTTAAGCAATAGGGCCAAACATTATATGACCCAACCCAAATCATTCCGATACTCAGACTTTCCCGGAATCCATTATCACCATTCAAAACAAAAGAAGAACTCAACAACTTCCCTTAAGAAGGACGTTACCCCATCTATCATCGAAAAAACCAAGACTTCAATTGCAATTATTAGGCAAATTTATTCAACAATAATTCCTACCTCCCAACCAAATCATACACCCAACAAACTATATTCAACAAATTACATGGGCATAAGAATAGTAATAAATTTCAGCCCCAAACATCAATTTTCAACCAAAAACTCATGAAGACGATGATTTTCCCTTAAGAATGACGTCACCCAATCTATCATAGGGCCAATTCATGTATCAATCATAAGTGGGTTACTAAGACTTCACCCCAAACACAGATTTTCAAGGCTAAAAAACTACTACAATCGACATGCATTATCATAATATCAAGTTCTATCAAGTTGATCCTAAGCAAAATCAACATTAAAACGCAAAAGTGGGGACCCAAAAAATTCGGATCTCACCCAAAATCAATATGGCAATTCTAAAGAGCATGCTTCACAATATGAGTTCTCAATCATCATAATAATAAGTATTTAACGTCGAAGAACTTACCACAAGTGAAGATGAAGCGAAGAGAAGTAAAAATTGAAGCTTTTGAAAGATCAACAATGGTGACCCATGACTTTGCCCGGAGATGACAGTGGTGGAGACTGGGTTGTGGTGGCAAAAAGGTGTGAGTGAGAGGAGGAGAAGATTTTTGGAAGAGTTTAAGGGATTTATGGAGGATTTTGAGAGAGAGTTGAGAGAGTTGTGGGATAAATATGGGAGAAGAGGGTGAAGGTGGCGGTTTAAAAGAGAAAAAGAAAAGGAAAAGTCTCTGGGTTGGTCTTCGGGTGAGGTCAGTCAATGGGTAGGTAAATTAAAATTTAAAAGTTACCTTGGTGCATCACGACGTGTGATTCTCACAAGCCCTTGTGCAGACTGCATATCACTTTGCACCTTACTTTTTTTATGCCCAACTTAGCCCAGCTTTCTGCTATGGTGTGTGACGGAGGTGCGACGCACACATTAGCTCATGTGGGATGCACAACCCAGCACACATCGCCTCCAACTCAATATTTTTCATCCAGTTCTTTGTTGTGTGATGCGTTGGCCCATGCGATGTGCACAATGGCTTGTGCAACCTGAACGGTCTTCCGTATGCCTCATTTTTGCCCTATTTCCACTAATTCATTTTTCTTCTCCATGCATTTCTAAAACAAACCAAAAACAACAAAAAGGTAATGAAAAACAAAGTAAAAACACTTGGGTTTCCTCCCAAGAAACACTTCATTTTACATCGCGGCTCGATGATAGTACCTCAACCCTTAATCGTTGTCGGATAGCATGCTAATCTGGTTGGCATGGCCCGACCCTAGGAAGGGGAATTTCTCCATCAACAACTTGAAAACATCAACTTGTTGCCCATTGGGCAACACCTCAAACTTGGGTATTTTTCCCACTTCAAACTCCTCAACGGCACCATCAAGCTTGCCCTCAACATCTATCATCGAGACTACCCATAATTCATCTAGAGGCTTTGTGGATTGGCATATGTTGAATGTCACTACCTCACTCCCCACTCAGAATTTGAGTTCTCTGAGTTCAACATCCATAAGTGCTTTCCCTATAGCCAATAATGGTCACCCCAAAATGATGGGCACCTCAACATCTACTTCACAATCCAAGACCACAAAGTCCACCGAGAGAATAAACTTGTCAATCTTCACCAATACGTCAAATTGGATACCTATCGAACGCTTAATGGACCTATCAGCCATGAGTAGTCACATAGATGAAGGTTTGGGCGTACTCAATCCTAACTTCTTGAAGATCACTAGGGGTATCAAGTTGATGCGTTCCCCTATGTCACACAAGGCCTTACGGAGCACGAACAGTCCAATAGTACAAGGTATGGTAAATGCACCCGGGTCATCCCATTTTGTACCAACATTACTTTTTATCATAGTGCTACAGATGTGTGAGATATCAACCGTGTCCATATCGACAATATTCTTCTTCTTAAGCAACTTTTTCATGAATTTGGCATACCCCGGCATTTGCATTAAGTCTTCAACCAAAGGAATATTTATCGAAAGCTTGCTGAACATGTCAACAAACTTATTGAATTTGTGCTCTTCCTTCTTCTTATTTAACCTTTGAGGGTATGGAGGAGGTCCCTTGTGTAGTGTGGTTGGTACACTTTACACAATGGAAGGATCCTCGTCAATATCAATAGCCACTTGGGGAGGAGATTCAACCTCCTCCCTCTCATCATCAATAGCAACATCTACCAGAATATTGGGTGCACCAAGCTTCACCCCAACTTCTGATTCTACAACACCTTTGTCACTCGCAGCCTCTTTTTTATCATCACACAGCTCCATAACAGGGTTAACACTAGGCTTCTTTACTACAACATTCGGCTTCTCCGCAACATCCATAATGGGCTTTCCACCACACCTCTTATTCTTCCACTTCTAGTAACAATAGTCATAACATGAGAATCATTTTAAGATTGGTTGTTGTGTCACTAGGGAGTGTTACCTTCATTCTCGGATTCATTTGAGCAGATAGATGGTTCATTTGAGCCTCAAAATGCTTGATTGAGGCCGAATGAGAGTTCATGGTTTGATGAAGTATTGAAACATCACTTTTAAGCTCACTAACCTCGGTATTTGTAGTTTCTACCTTCTTCAACACTAGGGACAAAATGTCCTCAATCTTTGGGTGCCCGGGATTGCTTGTGGTGGGTTGATATAAAGAATATGACTTGTTTGGAGGTATGTAAGGATTTGAGCTCCGATGATTATATCTATCACCTTCTTTGTCACGATCCCTCCAACTTTCATCTCGTTCCTTGTCCCTATTTCAACCTTGATTCTCATCCCTGGGGCAATAATACCCTGGATGAGAACCCACCGACAGGTAGTAAAGTTTACCATCCACGATGGTTATTAGTCATCATCACTAGCCTTGTTCTCCGATGTACTCACAACATTCATGGTCTTAGCACCTCTGGCCACCATCGTATGCTTGGCCAATAAGTTTATTTGCATCATTATTTTTGCCATGGTTTCATCCCTCTCTTCATCCTTTCTCCGTATCTTATTAGTCAAATTAGATGTGGTCACTCCTGAGGTAGGAACATCATCCTCCCTTGTGTACCAAGCTTGGTTAGTCTTGGTCATTCTCTCTAGAAGGGCCTAGGCGACTTCAAATTATTGGTCCATGAAAGTGCCACCCCTAAGGTTGTTGGCCACGGACTTGTTCTTCGAGTTCAAAGCTCTATTGAAGCTTTGTAGAAGAATGTTGTCTGGCAACCCATAGTTGGGACACAACACAAGTTTCTTCTTGAATCTCAACCATGCATCGTGCAAAGGCTCCTCGTGAAGTTGGCAGAAGTTGGTAATTTCATCACTCAACTGCATCATCCGTGAGGAAGGGAAAAATCTAGTAGTGAAAGCATCTACCAACTCAGCCCGAGAGGTGATAGATCCATCCAGCAATTCCTCTAACCAAGTCGTGGCTTCTCCCATTAGAGAAAAGGGGAATAGGCAAAGTTGAATAGATTCTTGTGGAATATTTTGGAAGATGAAAGGTTGGCATATCTCCATGAAGTTTTGGATGCGCCTATTTGCATCTTCGTGTGCTGCTCCTCCAAACATCCCCTTCATTTGTATAAGATGGAGCATTATGCTAGTGACATGGAACACTGTATTTCCAACCATTGGGGGTAGGCAAATTGCACATACTCCCACTTGAATTGCGAGTTCATTGGTTGCGTCCATGAATCCGTCGATACTTTCGTTGAAGCTTTCATTGTCGCCCACTTGGCTCAAGGGCTGCCTATGCAATGGATAAACACAACAAACCAAATAAAAAGAACAAACACTCTTCAAGGTGATTTCAATTCATAATCAAAAAGGCTATTCAAACACAATTCCCTGGCAATGATGCCATTTTTGATAACACTCAAATGTACTCTACAAGATGGAGGTATCGGTGATTGTTAAGCAAAACACAATTTATATTACCCAATGGGAGTTGGGGTCGATCCCACAGGGAATTAGAGCTTAGCCAAAGATGATTGTAGAAAAGACTTCACAACGAGAGTAGATTGTCCAAACAACAAATAATGTAAAAAAGGGAGAATTGGGAATCTGTCACAATTCAATTCCAAACCAAACAATAAAAAGATGTGCGAGGTGTAAACAAGAGAGAGGACAACTAGGGATGTGCTTTCGATGGGACTCGAACACGGGTCAAGGTACTTGCTCTTTTGCATCAACTCTTACTAACAAAAAAAGGTAGCATTAGTTTTAGGCATGCTTGTCAATCTTTTGATTAAACAATCATTTATCCAACAATTTTTATTCAAATACCATTGTTTAAGCATAAACCAACCAATATATGGCTTGAAGAGGTCACATTATTTCTAGCTTAGACCCTTAAATAGGTGTTTCTAGTGAATTGAACTATTTCTAGCCTCAATCCAAGTGGAATACCAAGTACCCACTAGTAATTTCACCTCCAAAATTATGAACCTCTTTCTCAAGCAAGAACATAATCAAGTAAATTAAATTAATGTTTGCAACCACCAATTTTAGAGTTAAAATATGGTGAAATAACTAAACTCATGTCATATTAGCAATTATAAACACAAATAAGCAAAACCCATACCCTTTTATCAAGTACCCATCATTAACACAGCCCTAGACAAGGAAACTGAGCCACTCATGCTAAAGGAAGAATAAAGTATACCCATAGGGAAATTCAAATTCCTTTTCATTAATTGTAGCAAGAATCTAATATCCAAGCTCAAATTTATAAGTCCAAGGTTGAATATTAACAGAATGGATTGAAACCCTCTTTCTTTCCTTGGGAGAGAAACTTGCTTCAAAAACTGAAAACTATTCAAAACTATCAAAAACTGTGCCTAAATTGGGTTTTAGAATATTCCCAATTTATCACACAAAGATGGACAAAATGCCCCTCGGGAGCTGTGCGCCACAACATGCGGTTCGTACATCATGTTGTATGCATCGCACAGCTCCGCATGAGTGAACCAGAAACTTGGCTGAACTTCCATCGTTATGCGAAGCAGGATGCAATTCGCACCAGAGCTTGTGTGTGTCGCACAACGGCTACACCCCTAAACAGATCTTTCTCTTCTCTTCTAAGATTTATGCAGAGGAAGGTGCGGTCGTGTTGTGCATGTTGCACGAAGTTCGCACCTCACCATAAAATCTTCATCTCTTTCGATCACTTCACACTTCATTTCCTTTTGAGCTCTTTTGGGTCCATTTTCTTGTTTTCTTCTCTAGGACAAGAGTACCTACATTCATGTCAATAAAGGCCATAAGAACCTTTAAATATTATCAAAACCTGACAATAATTCACGAGTAAAGGCTTAATAAGTTGGTAGATTACCGACTTATCAGTAATGCTTTATCTGGGCCTTGTAAAGTGATGCGCTTTCATATGCTCTCAGTCAAAATTTATCAATCTCATTTATCTGCTCCATCCTCAAGTTACAGGCTTCATTCTAATCAAGATTTAGCTTCTTCAATGCCCACAATGCATTATGCTCCAGTTCTACAAGCAAGTGGCAAGCCTTACCAAACACTAGTGGTATGGTGACATCCCAATAGATGTTTTAAAAGCTACCGTATACGCCCATAAAGCATCATCTGACTTCCTAGACCAGTCCATCCTATTAGCATTTATAGGTTTGTATCGGATAGTTTTGATCTCTCAGTTGGACACCTCTACCTGGACACTTGTCCGAGGATGATTGAGGATTACAACCTTGTGTTTCACACCATATTTCTCAAGTAGTGAGCTAAAAAACTTGTTTCTAAATGGGCCCCCATTAGTGATAATTAGTCTCAGAGTGCCAAACCTAGTGAAAATATTCTTCTTTAGGAATATAGTCAAACTTCTTCCATCATTATTGGGCAGCGCCACTACTTCTACCTATTTTGAGAAGTAGTGTACATCCATGAGAATATACTCTACCCATAAGAACTCACAAAGGGCCCCATAAAGTCTATTCCCCATATTTTAAATAGTTCAACTTCAAGAATAGAGGTCAATGGTAATTCATGTTTTCTAAAGATACCCTCATGGAGTTGGCACAAATCACATGATTTGATAAAGTTGTGAGCATCCTGATAGATAGTGGGACAATAGAATACACTTTGCAAGATCTGTGCAGCAGTTCGAGTGCTACTATAATGTCGTCCAATAGGATAGGAGTGACATGCTTCCATAATGGACATCATTTTAATTTTGATAACACACTTGTGAATAACATTATTTGCACACACCCAAAAGAGAAATAGCTCATCCCAAGAGAATTTATGAACTTCATGCAAGAACTTCTTTTTCTGATAAAAGTTAAGAACTTCAGGCATCACCTCATTAACAAGGAAGTTAGCATAATCAGCAAACCAAGACATTAAATCATGTGAGGCAGCAAGCACCTGTTCATTTGGGAAGAAATCATTTATTTCAAGCTCACACTTGTTTCTAGTGGTCTCATTTCCATTATCTAAAGATGATTCTACTTTCTCACTATCAACATCAGTGACACTGGGCTTTTTAATACTAGCTGACTTCTTCTTAGCCTTCAACTAAATCTCAACTACCAAAGGATCAATTTCAGACTCTTTTTGTTGTGTACCATTGACTAACTCAGACTCATTGCTCAACACTCTATCACTCTAAGTACTAACATCCATGCAATGACAATTATTTCTACTGTCATTCTTCAAATTTGTAACACTGTCACTCGAAAGGGTGAACTTTTGTCTTGGATTAAGAACAATGGAAACTTACACATTTGTGCCTCCAATTGCTTGATAGTTGTGTAGTGTGAGTTTACTAAATGGCTCATGTTGGACAATTCACTTTTTATCTCTTTGATGCCCAAATTTGTAGATTTCACCTTCTTCAATACCCAATACAATGTGTCTTTAATTTTTGAGCCATCTAGGTCACTCACAGATGGTTGATTTGCATTTGGCTGATTAACCCTATGAGGAACATATGCACTGGAGCTATGGTTTCTAAAACCTGGGTCACTATCACCAAATTTCCTTGCTCTCCATCATGCTAATCGAAACTGTCTTGGTTATTCTACCTCCAGTTTGAACCACCCTAATCTTTGTTCCAACCTTGATTCCCATTACCTTGCTACTAAGAATCCTAGTTGGATCCTTGGTAGTTTGATCAGGAGCCCATCGGCAGATTGTTCACAAAATTTTCCTCCTCAACACACACTTGATAGTTATTATTATTTTGAGGCCCCATCTTATTTACCCTAATAGAGTTTACTTTTTGGGATTCATGCCCTATCACATCTTTAGTATGAAACTCTAATTGGGTCATCATTTATGCCATGTTGTCATCTTATGGTTCCTCTTTCTTTATTTCATTCTTCAACAATGTTCTGGACTGACCCCACTACAACTTTTGAATCTCGCATATGCCATGCAATATTAGTTTTTCTCATTCGATTAAGCAAAGAACTTGCCATATCAAATGTGTTATCCATGAGATAATCATCAATAACATTGTTGGCAACGGATTTGTTCACAACATTAAGAGATCTATAGAAAACTTCACGGAGCACCTCATCGAGTAACTTATGGTTTGGAAACTGCTTACGCTTCTTCTTGAACATCAACCAAGCCTCATGTAGAGCTTCTCTCAGAAGTTGATGAAAATTGTTAATCACATCCATTAGTTGTATCATCCTAGAAGGAGGAAATAATCTTTCAAGAAATGTCTCGGTTAACTCAGCCTATGTTGTGATTAACTCCTCTGGAAATTCTCACAACCATGTAGTGGCCTCTCTTGTTATAGAGCAGAGAAAGAACCTTAATAGGATAGCCTCTTGGGAGATATTTGGAATATTATAGGCTGAGAAAATCTCCGTAAAATTCTTGACATGTCGATTTGGGTCCTCATGGATCAGCCTCCTAACTAGACCTTTTATGTTGAGAAGGTGTATCATAAAGCCGGTGATATTAATGTTGGCATTACCAGCCAACATAGGAGGTTGTATGGCATTAGCAAACCCGGTTTGTTCAAAATCCATCTCATTCATCGTAGGTATGTTTCTAGTCAGATGTCAATTTCTTATAGCAGTCACAACTATAGTGGAAGAGGAAGCGACAACATCTACTACTTGTTGGTCTACAACCTCCATTGCACCTGAATCAATACAAAAACAATAAACAAAAGTAATATGAGAAATATAGACTAAAAGTTGAATCTACACTAGAAAGTAATTTCTAAACCATATTACCCGGCAACGGTACCAAACTTTTATACGCCTAAAATACACCTCTAAAAAGGTATAAAGTTGTTAATGTAAAATATATAACCCAATAAGGTTGGGGTCAAATCTCACAGAGAATATGGTGAGAAATTACAACAATAGTGAAATTAAAACTCATAGTCAATATTTCTAATAGGGGGTTTGAAAGGAAATTTAAATTGTTAGAGTTTGTAACATTTGATTTCTTGTGAATTACAGTTGTTTAATAATTGAAGAGAGACTAGGGCTGTTTTTATCACTAGGTTGTAACTCCGAATAGGTCTATCATTTTAAAAGTTAGTTTGGTGTTCCCATGTGCAAAAATGGTGAATCTATCATTCCGCTTAAGTCTTTCGACCCAATTAGAAGAATATCAACCTAAGTTCTTCAGGCACTTGGGTGTGTATTAAATGTCCTTCATCATATATTTCAGGTTGAATTTCCTAGTAATATTTCAAGTCATTTTATGAGGATTGATAGCTTCAAATCCCGGTGTTCAACTCTTTTTCCTAATCTTAACATCTTTTGGCAAGCAAGTTTAGAATTACAAACTTGAAAGGCCTATTGTAGTTTCTCCCATGTCGACTCTCACAATCCTAGCTATGTAGTTTAGCTACTCATAATAGTAAGAAACATATCAATATATGAATAACACTCAAGTAACATAGAACTTACAAAGTTGTTCAAAAGAAATTGATGATTCGAATTGTCAATATCAATGTAATGCAAGAGTTTCTAGAATACGTTCTCTATTTCTCCCTATCGATCTCTTTAGAATAATGAAAAGATAATCTATATAAAACCCTAGAAAGTATCTTAAAAATGAGAAATTTGTGCATAAGGATTGGACAAAATTGCCTCCGTCAGCTTTAATGCGTCGTATATCCACTATATTTAGTGGTATGTGGCCCCCATTCTCCCAGCGCATTTGGACTGTCATTCTTTGAGGGTTCTATTTTGAGGGTTCTATTTTGAGGGTGTGTTGGGTATGCACCCGCAGTTAATGTTATGTGGGTTGCATATGCCATTGCATATTCATGGGATTTCTGTGTTGGAGGCTTGTGATCTGCTCTCCATGGCTACAGTTAGTCATATACGGGCCGCAAGTACTCTTATCCTTAGAGAATTTTGCAATTCTGATCCCGATTATATGAGCTTGACTTCTATCTTTATTTTGGCCTCATTTTGGTTTGGTTTCCATCATTCTCCTTTTAACTCAAGTGTACCTACAAACATGAGAAAATGTCATTAGATGTGTAAATTTTTTTATAACATGAAGCAAAAATCCAACCTTACGTAAGAGATAAGTTGATAAAATAACAACTTATCACTCACCAAGATGTCATTGATATGCTTCACAAAAAATATTCCATTAAACATGAAGAGTTTAAGTTCCAAATCACTCACATACAGGGTAAACTTGAACGGAAAAAGGCCACAAACTCGGCTAGCCTATAGGGAATCTATACGCTTCTGTAATAAAATCCTCCCTCCTCTTCAAACCCTCTAGCTTATCTAAGTCATATCAAGCCTCCAAAATTTGATAAAACAGCCCCGTTTTCTTTACTCCATAAGTAATCTAGCTTGTTCTTTTTTTTTTCTTAGAACTGTGGTGTCGCTTATCTTGCTTAGTATAACAGGTTGGATTTATTCTTGGTCTTTGGATATTCTGCTTGACTTTGCAAATATCTTGAGATATCTAACTGATTTATTTTGGTATTTTCATGCTTGTATCTATGATAGCCCAGTGGCCATGAGCTTTAAATTGCTAACTCAAGAGACTTTGTTTGCACAATTCATGCAAGTTTTTTATGATGCCAACAGGGAGAAGTGTGCATACTGTATAAAAT
Organism: Jaltomata sinuosa; assembly: GCA_003996215.1. NCBI lineage: Eukaryota > Viridiplantae > Streptophyta > Magnoliopsida > Solanales > Solanaceae > Jaltomata > Jaltomata sinuosa. Next base: position 23,639 of record QJPP01007210.1, on the reverse strand, counting down.
TTATAACCCATTATTCTAACCTGGTTCATCTAGAATGTGTCTTCTCATGCTTTGTTTGTATTTTGGACTGAGTGAAATAGGTTGAGCACAATACAGAAGGAGTATGAGTTTTTTTATCATCAAAAAGGGAAAATTTGTTGAGTTGGGTATATTTAGATAATTGACAATGAGATGGATCAAGTACATGAACCTGGTACAAGACACATGTTCCATCAATCAGAGTCCAACTTGTACAGGAATTCAGAGAAATAAAGGAAGTCTCAAATAGAGAAGGTCATGAAGCATATCCAAGACAATAGCCCAACTTGCAATAGGACTGCCTGAAATAAAGTAAGTCTCAAGTAGAAAAGATCATGAAGTCTGTATAAAGCATGTCGGTGATAGTAGCCCACAAACATGCAGACTCAAGTATCTAAGAAAGATGGGAGTCCTTGTGAAGCTAAAATTCTGATGGACTGAGAAGAACAATCAAACTATAAATATACAAGGTCTTCCACAATGAGACTCATGCACTCAAACTAAGAATAAAATACAGAACATAATTAGATAAGAAAGAGAAAGATTTGAAAGAGTTCTGACTAACGATCGAAGTGCATCTAATAAAAGGACCAGCTTGAAAAACCTACTTCATAGTCATATGTTTTACAGTCTTCTAGTCTAGTTAATGTGTATTAAGAAGTTCAATTGTGTTGTAACTTATTTCTTTGCTAGATCTAGTATGTTTAGAGAACATTATTGAAGTGTGTGTTAAATTCAAGTTGGGAATAACTTGAAGCGGGTTCAACGATCTGATTCATGTTGAAGCTTAGGAATTAAAGTTAGTTCTTAGGTTGTAATTATTTTTGTTATCTGAATATAGCTCAGTCTAGTATGTGCACTTCAATACATAACTATTTTTGTAATCTGAATATAGCTCAGTCTAGTAGGTGCACTTCAATATATAACTTATGCACGTCCTAACATCGTGCAAGAAGTTGATAAAGTATGTCAAAAATTAAAAGAGCCAACAGAAAGAGACATAAAAGCAGTAAAAAGTATACTTCGCTCTCTCAAAGGAACAATGAACTATGAAATCAAATTTCTTGCCCAAAGTCCTCTAAATATATATCAATTTTGTGAAGCTAATTGGGCATGCTGTTTAGACACTAAAAGAAGCACTACTAGTTAGTGCATTTATCTAGAAGATAATTGAATTTTTTGCTCATCAAAGAAGCAACCAACAGTTTCAAGATTAAGTTCTGAAGTAGAATATAGGTTGATAAGAGTCTTTCTTCTCCGGTGCATAAACCCGATTCAGATGAAGAGTGAGCTGAAGATACTCTCGAAGTTTTCTAATTGATATCTGGTCCTTTCTTGTCTTTTGTTTATTTTTCTTTGGGTTGGATCTCTTTTTGTTCTTCAACCACTTTTCTATTTTACTTTTGGGCCTGTGCCTAATTTCTTGTAAATACTATCCTGTTTTATTAATAAAATTTGGCCTTGCCCTCTTTATTTATAAAAAATAGGTCAATGGCAAGTACAATGATGAAACTAGTATGGAATACATTCGTACTATGAGATGCTGGAATTAAATTATATGAACCACCACAATTCTTTTGTGACAATAAATTTTCACTCTACATGCTAAGTTTGCCCCGTCGACCAAATCTCATCACGCCTTTCATGGGCGACACACCGAGGAATACCAAATCACCAACACTGAACTCCAAGGCACGAAGTCTACGATCAGCGTAGCTCTTCTGCCTACTCTGAGCAGCTCGAAGTCTATCCTGAATCACCCTAACTCTGTCTAAAGAGTCTCGAAGTAAATCAGTACTCTGTGGCCTAGACTCCAATCCATCAAACTAACCAACCAGCGATCTACAACACCTACCATACAATGCCTCAAAGAGTGCCATGTCAATGCTACAATGGAAGCTATTATTATACGCAAACTCATCCAAAGGCATAAATTGATCCCAAGAACCTCTAAAATAAAAAACACAGGATCGAAGCATGTCCTCCAGGACCTGGATTGTCCTCTCAGACTGGACATCTGTCTGAGGGTGGAAAGAAGTACTGAGATCAACCTATGTACCCAAATCTCACTGAATAGCTCTCCAAAAATGAGATGTGAATTGAGTATCGCGGTCTGAAATGATAGAAGCTGGGACCCCGTGCAACTGAACAACCTCACAAATATAGATCTGAGCTAACCTATCGGCACTGTAAGAAGTCTGAACTTGTAAGAAATGGGCTGACTTAGTCAGCCAATCCACAACCACCCAAATGGAATCAAAACCCCCGGAGGTAAGAGGCGAACCAACCACAAAATCCATAGTAATCCCTTTCCACTTCCACTCTGGAATGGGATGTCACTGCATCAACCCACCAGGCCTCATGAGCTTGAACTTCACTTGCTGACAGTTCAAGTACCAATACACGAACTATACTACATCTCACTTCATACCACTCCACTAGTAAAGATGTCTCAAGTCTCTATACATCTTTGTCGCACAAGGATGAATGGAGTATCTAGAACAATGTGCCTCACGAAGTATAAACTAAATCAAATCACCAACCCTCGGAACATAAAGTCAACCACCAAACCTCAGAACCCTATCTGAATCTAAAGTTGCCCGGCTGGCCTCACCCCGAATAACCTGATCTTGAAGGTCACACAACCGCTGATCCTCAAACTGACGGCTCTTTATCTGATCAACAAGAGTAGATCGAACCTCAAAACTGGCAAGAACTCGATTGGGATCTGACAAATCAAGCCTAACCAAGCGCTTAGCTAAGGACTGGATGTCCAAGGCCAATGGTCGCTCAGAAAATGAAAGTGAAGCTAGGCTACCCATACTCACCGCCTTTCGACTCAAGGCATCCACTACCACGTTTGCCTTGCCTGGATGGTACAAAATAGTGAAATCATAGTCCTTCAGTAACTCAATCCATCTCCTCTGTCTCGAGTTCAGCTCTCGCTGACTCGTAATGTACTGAAAACTACGGTGATCAATGAATATCTCACAATGAACTCCATATAAGTAGTGCCTCAAGATATTGAGCGCAAAAACTACCACCGTCAACTACAAATCATGGGTGGGGTAGTTGCACTCGTGAACCTTCATCTGCCTCGATGCATATGCAATCACACGACCCTGCTACATCAAGACACAACCAAGACCAACCCCAGAAGTATCATAATAAATGGAGAAACTCTGACCTTCAACCGTCAAAGTCAATACAAGAGCTGGAGTCAACAAGGCCTTAAGCCTCTGGAAGCTATCCTCTCACTGATCTGACCACTGAAATGGTACATCCTTCCTAGTCAGCCTAGTCAAAGGTGTTGCTATGGAAGAAAACCCCTCTACAAACCGTCTGTAGTACCCGGATAACCCAATAAAGCTGCAAACCTCAGTAGGAGTAGTAGGTCTAGGCCAATCATGGACCGGTGAAATCTTACTCGAATCTACTCAAATCCCATCCTTAGACAGCACGTGTCCTAGAAATGCAACTGACTCAAGCCAAAACTAGCACTTTGAGAACTTGGCATAAAGCCGATGATCTCTTAAAGTATGGAGTATAATCCTCAAGTACTACTCATGCTCATCTCTAATTCGTAAGTATATCAGAATGTCGTCTATGAAGACTATCACAAAGGAGTCCATATACAGGCTAAACACCCTATGCATCAGATCCATGAATGTTGCGGGGGAATTAATCAACCCAAAAGACATCACCAGGAACTCATAATGATCATAATGTGTCCTAAATGATGTCTTAGGGATGTCCTCCACCCTAATCCTCAACTGATGGTAGCCTGAACTCAAATCTATCTTCAAAAACATGGCTGAACCCTGGAGCTGATCAAACAAATTATCAATACGTGGCATCAGATGCCCATTCCTCACAATAACCCTATTCAGCTGTCGATAATAAATACACATCCACATCGACCCATCCTTCTTCTTAACAAATAGAATAGGAGCACCCCATGGAAACATACTCAATCTAATGAACCCCTTAGCTAACAAATCCTGGAGCTGCTCCTTAAGCTCTCTCAACTCAGCAGGAGCCATACGGTAGGGAGAAATAAAAATGGGCCTGGTGCCCGGCTCTAACTCAATAGCAAAATCAATATCTCTCTCAAGGGGAAGACCTAGAAGGTCGGTAGGGAACACATCTAGGAAGTCTCTAACCACAGGAATGGACTCAGGGGAAGAAGGGTCAGCACTAGCATCTCGGACATATGCTAAGTAAGCCAAACACCCTCGCAAAATCAGCTTCCTAGCTCAAAGACAAGAGATGATCCCAGATGGCGTGCGGCTAATAGAACACTGCCATACAACTGGGGATACACCAGGCACGGCGATGGTAACTGTCTTGGCATGACAATTCAAAACCGCATGGTGAGAGGATAACCAGTCCATGCCCAGTATCACATCAAAATCTAACATATCAAGTATCATCAAATCAACCCAAGTCTCCAAATCACCAACAGATATCATGCAAGATCTCATAATTTGATCCACTGCTAAAGAATCTCCTACTGGGGTTAAAACAGAAACAAGAATAGATAACGACTCACTAGCCAACCCTAAATAAGGCACAAAGTAGGCAGATACATATGAACATGTAGATCCAGGATCAAATAAAGCATTAGCTGGTCAATGGCATACAAAAATCATACCTGTGATCACAGCATCTGAGGCCTCTACCTCCGATCTCCCAGGGACCTCATAGAACTGACGGTGACCACCACCTAAATGACTGTCATCCCTACCACCTGTCATGCCTCATGGGAAACCACCTCTACCCTGACCACTACCTCCTCGAGCCAGTGGCTGAACTGAGCGAATAGGCTAAGCTGGTGTAGCGACGGCTGAACTTTACCCCGCTGGGGACAATCTCTGGAAAAATAACCGCTGACTCCACACTCATAGATAGGCCTTGATGGGCTACCCTGCCAAGATGAACCCACTGAACCTGTGTGGCCACCTCGGCCTAATGCCCAAAAAGTTGTACCTCTCAAAGGCTGACCATTGTGACCATGCTGAGAACCAGAAGGCTGAAGTGAAGCCTAAACTGGTCAACTAGATTGACCCTGGTGCCTCTGCGGCTGATGACGTCTGCCCCACTGGCCTGAACCCCTACCACCATAACGAGAACCACTATAGCTACCCTAATGGTGAGGCCTCTTATCTCTGGCCCCGGTGTCATGATGATGCAAACCCTTTTATAGTACAGACATAGTCTGCAATAGCCTGGAATGACCGACTACTAGCAGCTAATATCTCTACAGGCTCTCTAAACTCTCTCCGTAGCCAACAAAAAAATCTATGGACCCTGTCAGACTCAGTAGGCATAATTATGGCCCCAAATGGAGCAAGATGATGGAAATGGGTCTCGTACTCTAAGACGGTCATGGTATCCTAAGTAAGTCTGGTGAACTCCTCTCTCCACCTTTGTCTGTCACTCTGAGGTAAGAACTTGGCCATAAAGGCCTCATAAAACTTGGACCAAGTCAAAGGAGATGACGATGATGGTCTGCAAGCAACCTGGGCCCTCCACCATAACTTCGTCGGGCCCTCCACCATAACTTTATTGGGCCCTCTAGCTGATATATAGTATAGCCAACCCCGTGAGTCTCCAACAACCCCAGATGGTGTAGCATCGCCTCACAAGCTGTCATAAAGTCATGGGGGTCATGCCCAGAAGTACCAGCAAACCTCAGAGGTGCCAATCTCAAGAATCTACCCAACGCCTTTTTCTCCGTCTCTATCATAGATGGGCGAGGAGCAAGAGGCTGTGTAACTGATGGGACCAGAATAACCTTGGCACGGGGAGCCGCAGTAACAAGTTGTGCTCCTAAACTCAGTGCACCCATGATTTCCCCCTGAGCAGATGTATGTGCTTCCTTAGAAGGCCACTCTCCAAGCATACCCAACAACTGCAATAGTAAGCCTCGAATATCTGAAGACTGAGTTGGGGCTGAAGCTGGTGGTACCTGGACTGCCCCCTGGTCCACATGCTGCTCGGGAGAAAACTCTGCCTCATTATCATGCTCGGTCCCTATCTTAAATCTAGCGCCGCTGCTTGGGGATATCCTCGACCCCTACTTCTACGACTTCATCGGCCCCTAGCTAAAGTCGGAGGCTTGTCTCTGTCCGATGTCGACGATCTTGTATGAGCCATCTGTGGAAGAATGAATGAGAACAAGTGATATTTCAAGAAACTACCAAGGATTACGCATGATACAAAAGAAAATAAGAGAGTCATATTTCCTAAGATGTCACTATAGCCTCCCGAAGATTGAGTACGGATGTCTGCACCCTAATCCGCAGGACTTTACTAGACATTGGCTCCTATAGCGATGATACCGGTGAACCTAGACTCTAATACCAAGCTGTCATGACCCAATTTCTCGATCATGATGGAACCTACAACCCCTCAGTAGGCAAACCAATCTCCATAGCCCAAATAGTTAGTAATGGGATACCATCTAACACCTTAGTGGAGGAACGATATAAATAAGCGGAAGCAATGGAAATAAGCTAAAAAAAGTAGATACATGAATATATATACATCTGCAGAAGCTAAACCAAAACTCCAAAACCTGGTATCATAGTATAGAGCCAGAACTACATATAAAAAGTACAAAGGATCTAAAACAATTTATACAGATATCTCTGAGTTGTAATAGAGTACATGATATAAAAGATAACTAAAAGCTAGGCTTTGGTCGCCAAGAGCTCACCTTCAGTCTGAAATATCTCAAAAACAGCTCCTCGCACGAATCTCCAACGAGCTAACGGTGATGGCCCATACTTGGATCTGCACCAGAAGATGCAGAGTGTAGTATGAGCACCAATTTCAAAGCAACTGGTACCCAGTAGGTATTATAAGCCGACTGGGAACATATAAGATAAAAGAGCAGTAATAAGTAGAATAGAAAAAAATTAGTCATAGAAGGCAATGAATAAGTACACAGAACCTTGAATAGAAGGAACACAAGCTGGAACAATAAATATGGCTAGCTAAAAGAATACACATCACAGGCGAAAGAAAGAAACACGTACCCGGGATCCTTGCAACAACAAGTATATAAAGAAAAGTTTAGAAAGCAGGCATTATACCGGTAACCTCAATGAATAGAGAAGGAAAGGAAGAAAATAGTAAACATGCTCGAATACAAGGAACGATAACCCAACTAACCATGAAATCTCAAGTCAAGTATTCAACAGCTGGAAGCCTAAGTTTAACCTTAACAATATCCAAAGTCATAAGAACCACAATAGGAACCAATAGAGTGAAATAGTAATAATAAGTCTACCTACAGTCCCACGGGTGCCCATACACTAAAGGAACACAAACAAGTGAAGACAAACCCTCCGACATCCCATACTATCGGAGCATACAATCAACAAACAGCAAACAAGGGTGTAACTTCACACAAATGAATGGTATGACATGCCAAGCTAAGCCAAGAGTGATAGTAGTACCGTATGTTACCCGCTTCCGGCATCCTATAAGGCCCAGAAGATGGAATCCATGGAAGGTCACACCTATATGCCTCTACTACACCATATACCCCGCTTCCGGCACTCGCAGCACGTAGCCCCTGGTCTGGAATGACAAGGTCCATGGAGGCCCCCAACCAACATACTAGATGCCCCATAATCTTGAAAATCTCCAAGTAAAGCTACCCGGAGAGTATCCAGGTCTAAATCAGTAAGTCAAATAGTCCTAGCGCACGGCTGTGCCGAGTCTAGCATCACCCTGAAAGTTATAGTAAAACAAGTCTAGCGCTCAACCCCGCCGAGTTTAGTATAAGTGGAAATAGTGAAAAAACATCCTTTAATTCCCCCTTACCCCAAGAAGATCCATTAAGATAGTACCAAACCCTTTTTTAATCATTTTTATTAAAAATGGGCCCCACGGGCCATAAAAGGTTTAGAAATTCAGCAATAGTAGGTTCGAAGCCAAAATTGTAGTAAAATCATGAAGAAATTCCCTCTATATGCATGATGAATGGTATACAGAATCACAACAGTGTCCCCCGGCCCACAATCAACCTATTGGCCATGCACATGCTCCAATCGTTTTACAACACAGATAGTCAGCTCTACAACAATAATAATGATACTCGAGACTCATGGACATTCCCATATAACCCACCATCTATGTTCCAGATTCAAACAAGGCCACACAGGACCACAAGGGTGATAATATCATCTATAGTAAATACTACAACCATCGGAGGAAGAAAAGGAATTGGACATGAATAAAACAGTCAAGGTTTGTGGTACCAACTAGTAAATCCAACCCAAGAATGCCCATTAGTATAATTTTATTCTATATATGTGAAGTCTAAGGAGTTTAAATCGTAACCTACCTCGGGGCCAAACTGCAAACATGAACCGTCACTCGTGTGCCTTCCCCTTCCGAATAGCCTCGAAAAGCTGCCACACTATCAAGAATATAATCTAGGTGTCAAGACGAGAAGAATGACATCCATATTTAATAGAAAATAAAATTCACAATTATGTCCGCGGTGAATTTAGGAATCCATGCTCAAATTTGAACGCAAACGGAGTTCATTTTGGGGCTCAAAAAAGTCCTGAAGTACTACTAATGCATGAGACCAAAAGTGAAGAATTGCGATTTTCAAGGGCGGAAACATACCAATTTGGAAGCAAGAATCGACCACGGACCGGAACTACAGCTACCACAAACAATCAAGGACTCCAACGTAGCTTTAACCCAAGAAAAATTAAGCTTGTAAGAGCCTCAACCATGGAGGTTTTTGAGCTTGAAGAGAAGAACAAGGCTTGAAGAAGAAGAGGCTTACTAATGATAAAGGAGTGAGATTAATGATATTTGGAGAATTCCCACGAGCCCATACTGTTCTTGAGTAATTAGACTTGAGGAAAATAAAGTTGGAGTTGAAAGAAGTGAAAGAAATAAGCTGAAAAACGTGAAAAACAAGAATTTAAAGAATGAAATTTGTGGAAATTAACGGAAGTTAACAAAAGATTTTACCTATTCACGAGGTCAAGAAACACACCCGAATCAACAACAATTATTTCTTCAAGTTATGGGTAAAATCAGGTGAATATTTGAAGGAATTTGATGAAAAAATGGTGGAGAAAATGAGTTGGGAAGATGAGAGCAAAATCTGAAAATAAAGTTGCAAATAACTATTTAAAGCTGGCCAGCAACACGAACGGAGTGGGCATCTGGGCACAATCGGAACACGATACTCACAAACCAATAGAGCTATTTGAGTGGAAATGATATTTCAGACTTAATGGAATCAACAAATTTACTAACGGAGATCATTTTAAGGAAAAAGTGGGCCTCATGCCCAAAACTATCACGAAACTCAATACCCCAAAACAAGTCTGGAAGCCCCGAAATCTGAACCAAAGGTTCTCCTTGACCAAAGTCAATATTTCACAGCTAATAGAGTAGATGAAATTTCCATCACCGTATTCTCCGAATTTTGATCAAAGTCAAACTTTCAAGTTCAACTTGTCTAAAACACAAAAACCCAGACAAAACTAAACTGAAAGCTCCCAGAACCCGACCCAGGGTCCAGCTAAACCAAAATCCATGCTCTGGAGCTAATGAAACTGTCAGAATTCGATTCCAAGCATGTTTACCAATAATATTTAGTAAAGTCAATGATATTCTAAGTTAAGGTTCTAAAACAGGCAAACAACCAAAATGACCAAATGAACGACCAGGGCACTAAACCACCGGTCCCAGCAAGTCATAAATGACTTGGGGCCGCTACAGGATAGCTCTAGCATTACAATGAAGGCGTAAATGCGAAAATGACTAGAAGGTCATTACAGTTATGAAATCATCCTCTCGCAGAAATGCTAGGTAAGACTGTGTACAATAGACCTTTATGGTCGGGTCCTGGACCTTGCGCATAGCGAGAGCTTTAGTACACCGGGATGCCCCTTTTTTAAAATATTAGTTCTCCATGTATTAATTATGTATATATTATTGATTTATGAATAGGATATGTAATGATCCTTCTGGTCATTTACACGTTTTCACCTTTCTTGTACCGTTAGAGCTTGCCTGTAACGGTCCCAAGTCATTTACGGCTTGTTGGGATAGGTAGTTCGGTGCCTGGGCTATTTTTTTGGTCTTTATGGTCGTATTATAAGTTTTGAAGTCAAGCAAGTTAGAAAAAGTTATCGTAAGTTTCTTTAATAAATTTTTTGAACTTTGGGTCAAATGTCTCAGCGCTTTTCTCTCAATGTATAAAGAGTTAGAAGCCCCCCGACCTACCAAATTTGATTACTACGAGTCTAGTTTCTAACGCACAAAACCTCACATCCAACTGATCTCAGAGTAAAAAGTTATGACTATTTTACCACGGACTGTCTGGGCAAAAACTGGGTCGAGAACCGGGTCAGGTCAAAATCGATTTAAAGCTTCAAATTCACATTTTAAAACTCCAAAACAGTTCTAAAACAGAGAGAATACATAAGGGAGGGTTCCAAGAGAGTTATTGAGTGATCAAGGTGCATTGTTGGTAATTTCTATCGCTAAAGTTTACCCCCGTGCCTAGAAACGCGATCTCTACGCGTGGCAATCATTTTTCCCTTCGATAAGCTGGAGCTGGTTTCATAAGATAGGACTTGGTATTTCTTGGTGGTTCTTCAATCTTTACACTTGGTTTGCTAAGGTAACTATCTCGGGGCTCTTTTATGATCGTTTTTATGAAGTTCTGCGGACGTCTCGTCAAGTTATGAACCTTTTGGGAAATCTGCCGATTTAAGCTTAATTATGAACTGTTTATAGATGAGTATAAACTGCGTATATATAGTGTTTATAATGCTTAGGACGTAAGGAACAATTTCCATGAAGGAATTATGGGAGTTTGGACGTTCGTTGGAAGGTATTTTTGTGTTTTGGAGCTTCTCAGAGCGGTTTGATCTTGGACATCGTCGTCCTAGCAGCTTGTCGTCGAACGAGAGGTATGTTATGGTTTATTTTCCCTCGACGCCGTATATATAGGATAAAATTGTATTAATGGACATCCTTGGTTTGGGTTTATTAGGTTTGTACCACAGACCTTGACCGCTTTATTCATGTCCGCCTACTTTTGTTCCTCTGATGTTTGTAGTACTTGCCGATATTTTTTATTTACCCTTGTGGTCCTGTGAGGCCTTGTTGACTCTTGAACATAGAAGGTGGAATATTGGGAATGTCCGCGAGTCCCGGGCATAGAATTATCCTTCTAGGCTGGTTATGCTTGCTAAGTAGCTGTGGGCCTGTGTAGCGTCGATAGGTTGATTATGAGCTATTGGGCATCTATTTGTGTTGATCATTCATTTCCATGCATATAAAAGGTTATTTATTAATGTTTTACTATGATTTTGGCTTTGGGCCTACTGGAATTGTTTTCTATACTTTGCATGGTCCCGAGGGCCCATTTTTTATGGAAATGAATTGGAAATGGTTTGATTTAACTTGTGAAAATTCTTGGGGTAAAAGAAGGTCAAATTATGATTTCTATCACCAGTTTTACTATTAACGCTAGACTCGGCAGGGTCGGGGTGCTAGTTGAGTTTCTTATTAAATTGGGATGGTTTTTAGCCTCGGTCGGATCGAGCACCTGAGATGACTTTCTACTGTTTAGACCTGGTTATGCTCGGGCACCCTTGGAGAGGTTTTTGAGGCATTTTCCCACTATTTTAGTCCTGGACAAGGTCTGGGCATGTATATTCGAGACTGGGTCTCTATCTTGATCCCGGACTTGCTTCCGGATGACATGTATTGATACTGAGTTTTAGTATGGGGTTCGGGACCTCCATGGACCTTGCCATTTGGGCATGGGGCTTTGGGTTGCGTGTTCCAAAGGGAGGTTATATGACGGAGTAGAGGTATACGGGCAGTGTCCTTCCATGAAACCTACCTGCTGGGCCTGATTAGCACCAGAGAAGGTACATACAGAGATACCATTTCACTTGAGATCTTCATGCATCATATCATTCATTGTTTGAGGCTCCACCCTTGTTTGCTATTTTTTGATTATACTCTCTGGTAGTATAGGATGCCGCAGAGTTTTTTTTCACTTGTTTGTGTTCCTCGGTTGTATGGGCGGCCCGGGAACTGTAGGTAGACTCTTGTTATTTACTTACAGAATTGTCCCCTATTACGATTAAGTATGAAATTAGTTACTGCTAGGCTATTAGTTCCTGGATTTGAGAATTGATATGATTAGTTGAGTTTGATTCCTGTCTCCGAGCATGACTATCGTTACTTTTTTCCTCTTTTGGTTACACTTGAGGTTAACGGTATACCATTCATTTCGTAAACTTATTATGTACATATTGTTATTGCAAAGATCCCAGGTGCATTATTTCTTACTTACAATTGTGCCTGTTGTATATATATTCTGCTTGCTGGACTCACATGTTGTTCTGTTGACTTCCCTATGGGCTAGTTCCTCTCTACCTTTTGTTGATTTCTGTGATTACTTGCTTCTATTCTGTCTGTTACTACGTTTTTATCCTATATGTGTCCAATCATCCTATGATACCTACTGGGTACCTTATGCTTCACATTTGGTGCTCACCCTACTTCTGCATCTTCTAGTGCAGATCCTAGCGTGGGCCATCACCACTAGATCACTGTGATTCATGCTTGGAGATCTTTTGGGGACTACTTCAGACTGAGGGTGAGCTCTTGGCGACTGGAGCTTAGCTTTAGTTCATCTTTTGCTTTATGTACTCTATTACCATTCGGAGACATCTGTATATGTTGCTTTGGATTGTTTGTACTCCTTATATTTAGTTCTGGCTCTATACTATGATACCAGGTCTTGGAGTTTGGTTTAGTTTCCAATATGTATATATATATTAATGTTATCTATTCCCTTCATCTTGTTCCCTTACTTTTGCTTATTAAATTATTCTTCCACTTATTTATTAGATAGTATCCCATTACTAACTGTTCTGGGCTACGGGGATTGGTTCGCCTACTGGAGGGTTGTAGGTGCCATCATGATCGAGAAATCAGGTCGTGACAGCTTGGTATCAGAGCTCTAGGTTCACCGGTGTCATCGGTATAGGAGCCAATGTCTAGTAGAGTCCTGTGGATCGGGGTGGAGACGTCCATACTCAATCTTTGGGAGGCTATAGTGACATCTTAGGAAATACGATTCCTTTATTAATTCTGTATCATGCGTAGTACCCTTGATTTTTTTTGAAATCTCATTTGTTCTACTTTATTTTTCCGCAGATGGTCCGTACGAGAGCGTCGACATCAGGCGGAGGTGAGCCTCCGGCTCCAGCTAGGGGTTGAGGATGGCCCCGAACAACGGCACCTGCTAGAGCTGCTAGAGTTGAGATAAAGCCCGAGTGACATGTGGATCAGGGAGCAGCCTTGGTACCACAAGCTCCAGTACCAGCTCCATCACCCACTTCTGTGCCAGCCTCAGCCCCAGCTCAGTCTTCAGCCATTCGGGGTTTACTATTACAGCTTTTAGGTATGATTGGAGAGCGGCCTTTTGAGGTAGCGCAGACATCCGCTCAGGGGGCAGCCCTGGGTGCACAGGGCTCAGGAGCGCAGCCGGCTACTATGGCTCCCCGTGCGGAGGTCATTCCGGTTCCATCTGTTGCACAGCCTCTTGCTCCTCGCCCAGCTATGACAGAGTCAGAGAAGAATGAGTTGGGTAGGTTTTTGAGGTTAGCACCTCCGAGGTTTGCTGGTACTTCTGGACAGGATCCACATGACTTTATTACTACCAGTGAGGAGATGTTGCATCATTTGGGTTTGTTGGAGACTCACGGGGTTGGTTATACTACCTATCAGTTGGAGGGCCCAGCGAAGTTATGGTGGAGGGCCCAGGTTGCTTGTAGACCACCATCGTCACCTTCTTTGACCTGGTCTGAGTTTTATGAGGCCTTTATGGCCAAGTTCCTACCCCAGAGTGATCGGGAGCGTCGTAGGGAGCAGTTTACTCACCTTATGCAGGAGTCTACGATTGTCTCGAAGTATGAGACCCATTTTCATCAGCTAGCACCGTTTGGAGCTATGATCATTCCTACCGAGGCAGATAGGATTCGCAGATTTGTATAGGGTTTGAGGCCAGAGATTAGGCAGCCAACTAAGATATTGGTTGCCTGTGGTCGGTCATTTTATACTATCGCAGACTATGTTCGTATTGTGGAGGACTTACAACAACATGACCAGGGTTCCAGAGATAAGAGGTCTCGACATCGGGGTGGCTACAGTTGTTCCAGATATGGTGGTAGAGGTTCAGGCTAGTGGGGTTGGGGTTATCAGCCACAGCAGCACCAGGGTTAGTCCAGCCGACCAGTTCAGGCTTCCCTTCAGACTTCCGGCAGTACCCAGTTCGAGCAGGGTCAGAGTAGCCATCAGGGCTATAGCGGTCAGTCTTCGAGGGGTACAGCTTCTGGGGCATCAAGCCGTGGTGGCCATACGGGATCTGCTGGTTCATCTCGACTGAGTAGGCCGCCAGGGGCTTGTTTTACTTGTGGTGTGATTGGTCATTTTTCTAGAGATTGCCCTCAGCAGGGTACAGGTCAGTCGGCCGAGCCTTTATGAGCAGTTCAGCCTCCGGCTAGAGGGAGTGGTCGTCAGGGTAGAGGTGGTGCTCCGCGTGGCAGAGCATGTGGTAGGGATGGTGGTCGGGCAGGTGGAGGTTACCGAGTAGAGGGCGGAGAGAGATTTGGTATTGCATGTTTGATGACTATGAATGAGCATATTCTAAATTATAGAAAATATAAAAATTATCTCATCATACGACACGAACATTTGAGTACATAACTAATCATGAATTTGCTTTTCTTTTTATTATGTGAAAAAATAAAATAAAAACAGATTGTATAACCATAAGAGTGTTATCCCTTCAAGTTACAATCAAATACAGAAAGAGTCAAAAATCATAGCCAAATAAGATAAATTATGTGGTATAAGCATTGAAACACGTCACTATCAACTTCAATGTGGATGAGTTTTAGTTGTCTTCATATTCTGAGAAAAATAGACAAAAGAAAATTATCATCTAAACATGCTACCTCTCTTTCTGCTAGGATTGAGGTGTATTTCTTTCTATTTTGATGTAACAATTAGATGAGTAAATGGTCACAATTGCAAATACTAGAAGAATTGAAAAGGAAAAGATTGACAATATATAAAGACAAAATTGAAAGACCATGTATTCATATACTGGATATCGAAAGAGATGGATGACAAATTTATGTTAAGCTTTAAAGTTTTTATGACTTAAAATCTCTGCTAAGATTAGTACATATTATGTGTTGTGAAAGGAATAATCAGAATTTATCGTTGGTGGACTTGTACCCACCTTTTTGTTTTCTGCTGGATTTTCTAGTTTGGTAGATCAGAGTTTGAAATAAGGAGGTATGTATCTCTAAAATTCTTTTATCTGATTTCAGTTAACATCAGTGGCGTACGCAGGATTTTTCATAAGCGGTGTCGACAGCATGTGTGGAGGTTCTTTTCTGATTTTTTGGGAATTCAACATGAGACTACATTTCGTGAAAAATGAAAAAGCCCTTTATCGGATTGGAAGCGATGACTTAAGCCTCTTTCTTCTTCTTATAGGGCGTTTAAAGAGCGTGACTCTTTAGTTTAATTAAGTTCAAATTTGTTAAATTAAAACCATTTGATTCAATTCATGAATTAGCTCACTATGAGTGGTCAAGCCCTGCAATGATATCATGCGCCCTAACCTAAGCCTGGTGTTGTGTGTTCCGATCCTTCTAGTGAGAGCTTGTGACCATCGCAGTGACCGCAAGCTAGCAACAACGAAAGAATGAGCGAGAGTAACTCCAGCCGATCTAACTCCAGATGATCCAGCTTATTTGTTGGATAGGTTAGCCCCTTCTCCTTCAGGAGATGCAGCAAGACTACGTTATTTAAAAAACTAAATTGGAGAGCAAATCAATGTGATGACAACGTCAAATTAAAAGGTTGGATCTTTTGCTACACTATACTTCAATTGATCATACTCAATAAGCTACTGAGGATTAAAACGTGTGACCCAATTGATCATAAAAAGTATATTTTGAAAAAAAAAATTGAGGTTGAAAGTACCTTTTTGAAGATGTAGTGTTATTACTGCAGCAACACGATATATAGTTTGAATAATTTTTTGAAATGCTAAACTTTTTCAGTATCAACTTTTAAGAAATTTAAATAAATTCTTTTAAATAAAGACTTTTTTTGACTTGTTAATTAGTCCATTCTTCATGCTAGATAAATATTTTTTTGACTTATTCGGCTTTTTTTTCGAGCCTGATAAATTTTGAGATGTTATATTTAATTTTAAAAGTTTGGAAGATACTTTAAAAATATATCTTCACTAAATTACAAATTGAAAGATTAATTTAGATAAATCCTAAATAATTTTATTAAATTCAACGAAGAAAACAAAGAATTTCTTTAACAAATTATAAATTTAAGAGGAGAATGGATACTTTTTCAAAATTATTTAGTAAACGTGCTTAGAGCCCCTTTCTAGAATTTCTTTTAATTGAAATGGAGGTCAATCAAGTAGTTAGTTTATCATCATCAAGCTACCAGAGGGGTCCACATAAAATACTTAAAGAATATTAAAATTAAAATTGTACTATGGGTTGATCCCAAGACCTCGAACAGACAAGTCATGACATCTACCACTAAACCAACGGATACTGCTTGTCAAGCAGTGTCATTAAAATTCACTCTATCCTTTATTTTATTTTTTGGAAATTACTTATACCTATATCTAATATTTTTTTCTGACGAAGCAGTGTCGGGTGACACCCCTTAACAGAAGGTGCGTCCGTCCCTTGTTAATACATTAAGAAATAGTAATTGACAGTTAATCTGTCACGACCCAATTTCTCAGGTCATGATGGCACCTACAATCCCTCAGTAGGTGAACCAATTTTCATAGCCCGAAACGGTTAGTAATGAGCTACTACTTAACCAATATGCACAATAAGCAGAAATAAGCGAAAACAGAATATAAGATAGAACAACGCGAAAGCAAATAACCCGAATGTATACATCAGAACACTACACCAACCCCAAGACTTGGTATCGATAGTGCAGAAGCTTCTACTAGAATACAAGTGCTAGAAGTAATAAAATAGTAAGTACAACTGTCTCCGAATATACAAAGAGTATCAGTGCCAAAAGATGAGGTGTGGTCAAGCCCCAGTCGACAGGCGCTCACCCTAGTCTCGAATATCCAAAAGTTGCACGAGTCTCCACGCGGTCAACAGCGAAAACTCACACTAACATCTACACCAAAAAGATGCAGAAGTGTAGTATGAGCACCAATTGCTAAGCAACAGGTACCCAGTAGGCATCATCGGCCGACTGAGCGCATATAAGATATAAAAACAGTAAGTAGCAGATAACAAGAAAACAGTCACCGAAGCAAATAGGGAAAGCACATGGAAACTAGCACGAAAAATAATCAACCAAGAGTTATAAGCATATATGCTAGCACAGAAGATATACATAACGTAGAAACACAAGTGAAAGATAGAAGAACACACCTGGGATTCTCGCAACAACAATATATAAAAAGAGAGAGTTTTAGAAACATGACAGTATACTAGTAACATCAAGTAAAGAGGAGAAGGAGGAAAGTAAGCCAACATAATCAACTAGAAGCCATACACTAACGTAATTATGCTTAAAACATCAATTTCAAGATAAAAATAGATGTAATACAATCTCTCAAGTATAACCCTATGATGTAAATAACTAAGCCACAAAGTGTCGAGATCCACAATCAAGAACCAAGATAAGGAGTAGAATCTGATAACCCATGACCGCTTAGAAGGCCACATAAATAGTGCCTCAATAATCAAGTCCAAAAGTCGGGACCTCAACAGGCTAAAAACCACTAATACAATCGGAACTGAATGTCGTAACAAGCTCTATAAGATGAATGGAGTAATATAATCTACCTATAGTCCCAACGGCCGTCCATACAACTGAGGAACACAATCAAGTAAAAACAAACCCTGTGGCTGTTCATACAACCGGAGCGTACACTGAGCACACAGCAAACAAGGGTGGAATCAGAATACAATACGCATGATGATGATATGATGAATCTGGTATGATAATAGTGTCGTATGCTACCCCCTCCGGTACCTAGAAGGCCCAATAAAGGCAGGACCCATGGAAGGCTCACATGTATACCTCAACTACACAGTATACCCCTCCTTCTGGCACACTGCGTCGGCCTGTAGCCATTGGCCTAGGAACGACAGGGTCTATGGGGATCTACTCGTAGACCACATACTAAAACCGCGAATCTCAATACATAGCACAATATATGAAACCTCAAAGTACGTGCCCAGAATCGAACTGAGTCTAAAATAGTAATCAAGTCTCAAAATCCCTAAACAGGGTGTCCGGTACATATCCAGGTCTAAATACATAGGAAACCATGTTTAGCGCTACGACATGGCTGAGCCTAGTATCAATATGAAAACCAGTGATAAAATCATCGTAATATCCCCTCTACTCCAAGAGGTTTCATAAAAGTCAGTACCAAAATCCTTTCATAAGCATTTTACCAAAAATGGGCCCTCAAGTCCATGTAGAGTTTAGAAAACCATTTAAGCCCGAAGCCAAATCAGTAGTAAAACATGAGGAAAACCCTTTGCATGAATGATATGTTAAAAATAAATAAATTAGCCCAACGGCTCACAAACAGTCCTATCAGCCCTGCACATGCACCGCTAGTTCTACAACACAGATAGCCAGACTATAGCAACATCTAGATATCTGGAACTCGCGGACATTCCCAAATAACCCATCATCTATGGTCCAGAGGCATATACAAAGATCAAGCGGGGCCATAAGGGTAATATAGCAATACTACACAAATACTACAATCAACGTATGAAATAAACGGACAGAAAAGGCGAACAAGGTATGAGGGTACCAACTTAGAAAACCAACCCAAGGAAGCTAATCAATACAGTTATAGCCTATATACACTGAGTCTAGGTAGGGAAAGCCATAACCTACTTGTCGTCCGATGACTAGCTGCGGGGACGGCATCATGCAAGCTTGAACTACTCCAGGAAGCTCTAAACCGCAAAATACTATCAACACAATAATCTAGGCATCAAAATGAGACCAACGATACTTATAATGCTATAAACATAATCGGATTAAAATCCGGGTCACAAACAGGCTTGTGGGCTCTACAACTCAGATCCGGAAATAAAAAACACCCATGTGTTCCCCACAATTCCGGGAGCACGTGCTCAAAAATTAAGCGGAAATGGACCATAAAAAGAGGTCAAAACAGCCCCAAGAATCAAGAATTTAAAGGGGAGAAATTTATGGAAATTAACAAGAGAACTTACCTATTCACGAGGCAAAGAACACACCCGGATCAGCAACATATATTCTTGCAAGATAAGGGAGTGAGCAGGTGAACAAATGGAGTAATTTGGAGCTAAAATGGTAAAAATATCGAAGCTTGAAGATGGGAACTAAAGCTGAAAATAGTGAGGCCAACAACTATATAGGCTGGTCCATCGAGGCTTGTGCGTATGCGGTCAAGGCGCTGCCTACGCGGGCACGTGTACGCGGCCAAGTCATCGCCTAGGCGATGGCCGAGAAAATAGGGCGGCTGGGTGTCACAACCCAATTTCTTGGTCATGATGGCACCTACAACCCCCGGTAGGTGAACCAATCCCCGTAGCCCAGAACAGTTAGTAATGGGCTACTATCTAGCAAATAAGCGGACAAGACAAATAAAATAGATAGCAGGGATATAAATATATACATATGCGAAAACTAAACAAAACCCCAAGACCTGGTATCATAGTACAGAGCCAAAACTACATACATGGAGTGAAAACTATCCAAAAGAATATATACAGATGTCTCTGAATGGTAATAGAGTACATAAAGCAAAAGATAAACTAAAGCTAAGCTCCGATCGCCAAAAGCTCACCCTCAGCCTGAAGTAGTCTCCAACAGATCTCCAAGCACGAATCACAGCGATCTAACGGCGATGGCCCACGCTAGGATCTGCACCCAAAGATGCAGGGGGTAGGGGTGAGCACCAAATGCGAAGCATAAGGTACCCAGTAGGTATCATAGGTCGACTGGGCACATATAAGATAAAAGCGTAGTAATAGACAGAATAGAAGCAAGTAGTCACAGAAATCAACGAAAGGTACACAGGAACTAGCCCAGAGGGAAATCAGCAGAACCACATGTGAGGCTAGTAAACAGAATATACACACCAA
This sequence comes from Jaltomata sinuosa, assembly GCA_003996215.1. Lineage (NCBI taxonomy): Eukaryota > Viridiplantae > Streptophyta > Magnoliopsida > Solanales > Solanaceae > Jaltomata > Jaltomata sinuosa. The sequence goes on along the minus strand of QJPP01007210.1, from coordinate 3,360 downwards.
AGGCACAGGTGAAAGTAAGAGACAACGCACCTGGGGTCCTTGCAATAACAGTGTATACAAAATAAGTTTACGAAATGGACGGTATACCGGTAACCTCAAGTGTAAGAAGAAGAGAGAAAGAGTAATAATAGGCATGCTCAGATACATGAATCAACTCAACTAATCATACCAATCTCATACTTATCCATAATAGAGAACAATTCTGTAAGTAAAAAGCAAAAGTCTACCTACAGTCCCTCGGCCGCCCATACAACTGAGGAACACAAACAAGTGAAAACAAACCCTCCGGCATCCCATACTACCGGAGCGTACAATCAGCAAATAGCAAACAAGGGTGGAACCTTGAACCATGAATGATATGATGCATGAAGATCTCAAGTGCCATAGTATCTCTGTATGTACCTCCTCCCGCGCCGATCCGGCCCAGCAGGTAGGTTCCATGGGGACTTGACCCGTATACCTCTACTCCACCGTATTACCCCTCCTCGGCACACGCAGCCCGTAGCCCCGCCCGGAGATAGCAAGGTCCATGGAGGTCCCAGACCCCATACTCAAACTCAGTATCAGAACATGTATCAAGATAGAGACCCAGTCTCGATATCAAGATAGAGACCCAGTCTCGAATATGCATGCCCAGACCCTGTCCAGAACTAAAAATAGTAGGAAAATATCTCAAAAACCCCTCCAAGGGTGCCCGGGCGTAGCCGGGTCTAAACAGTAAAAAGTCATCTCAGGTGCTCGGTCCGACCGAGGCTAAAAATCATCTCAAGTAACAAGAAAACTCAACTAGCACCCCGGCCCTGCCGAGCCTAGCGATAATCATAAAACTGATGATTTTAAACATAATTTTACTTTCTTGCCCAAAAATCTCCACAAGTGAAATCAACCATTTCCAAATCATTTCTATCAAAAACGGGCCCCCCCGGGCCATGCAAGGTTTAGAAAACAGTGCCAGTAGGCCCGAAGCCAAAACCACAGTAAAACATGGATAAAACCTCTTTATATGCATGGAAATGGTATGATCACACACAATAGCTGCCCCGCAGCTCACAATCAACCTATCGACCCTGCACAGGCCCACAGCTACTCAGCAAGCATAACCAGCCTAGAAGGATAATTCTATGCCCGAGACTCGCGGACATTCCCAAAATCCCACCTTCTATGTTCCAGAGTCAACAAGGCCTCACAGGACCACAAGGGTAAATAAAATATATCCGGCAAATACTACAAGCAACGGAGGAACAAAAGTAGGCGGACATGAATAAAGCGGTCGAGGTCTGTGGTACCAACCTAATAAACCAACCCAAGGATGCCCATTAATACAATTTTATTTTATATATACGGAGTCTAGGGAAAATAAACCGTAACCTACCTGTCGTCCGACGACAAGCTGCTGGAACAACGATGTCCAAGCTCGAACCACTCCGAGAAAATCCAAAACTAAATCGGAATTGGAATCGGATTTGGGCTGGAACAACTTGACGTAGATAATTGATTTTCTTTTCGATGTTCCCGTACCACACCGCTTGGATAACCCACAAATTCTCTCTTACACAATATATAACAACAGTGTTGTAGCAGCTATGTAGCTTAATAAGTTGTTGAGAGGAATGTAAATGCTTAGTGAATATATTCACTAATTACTTACACAATATCAATCAATATAAGTTAGGCAGCAATTTGTTAAAGATGCTGCCAGCACCAAATGCCACCACTTAGTGATTTACTAGGTGGCCCTCTTCCTCCACTTCCACGTGGAAGTGGAGGTGCCAACTCATAAGTCAATTTTATCCCGTTATGTAAATATTCGGGTATGGCATAAATTCGTGGTATAATAAAATATAATTTTTGAATATACCACAATCCTTAGAAAATTATTCCGAATAAAACCTACTATATTATAATAATAATTTCCAACATAACTAAATTTACTATCTCCGTTAAAATATTACGGAGTATAAAAACTTTATAAAATAAATACGTATACACTTATATCGTATCAAATATATTTTTCATAAACCTTTAAAATATTTTAAAAAGGCAATAATAATATAATATAACTTCCTACCACCTTCGACTTTTAAATAAAATACTTTCAAATACGCACGATTTTGATACTCAAGAATTCTCTCGGGATCCTCCCTTATTTTTTATAACTATTTTGGAACTAAATGGCGTCTTAAAACGTAAAGTTGAGGCTTAAATCGGGTTTAACCCGACCCGGTTCGCGACCCGGTTCGCAACCCATTTTCTGCCAGACAGTCCGCGGTAAAACAGTCATAACTTTTTACTCCGAGATCATTTGGACGTGAGATTTTGTGCGTTGGAAACTAGACTCGTAGACCTTCGATTTGGTATTTCGGGGGACTTCTAACTCTTTATATATTGGGAGAAAAGCCCTGATACATTTGACCCAAAGTTCAGGAAATTGTTAAAGTACTTACGATAACTTTTGTCGATTTGCTTGACTTCAAAACTTATACGTGGAAATGACCGGAAGGGTCATTACATCATCCACTACTAAAAAGGGCTTTCGTCCTCGAAAGTCAAGGTCAAAGGGGTACCTGAAGGCTAAAATAGCTGCGGATACTGATCCCGCATATCTCTCTCGGTCTCCCAGGTAGCCTCCTCGACTGGACGGTGCCTCCACTGAACCTTAACAACCGGGATCTCTCGAGACCTCAATCTCCTGACATCTCTGGCCAAAATAGCTGTCAGCTCCTCAACAAAGACTAAATCCTCACCCAACTGAACTGAATCCCACTGCAACACATGAGACTCATCTGGTACATACCGACGCAGCATCGAAACATGAAATACAGGATGTATAGCTGAAAACATCGGAGGTAAGGCTAACTGATAGGCAACGCTACCAACCCTCTGAAGAATCTCAAATGGCCCAATGTACCTGGGGCTGAGCTTGCCCCGCCTACCAAATCTCATCACGCCCTTCATGGGCGATACACGGAGAAACACCAAGTCACCGACGCTAAACTCCAAGGCACGAAGCCGACGATCAGCATAACTCTTCTGCCTGCTCTGAGCTGCCCGAAGTCTGTCCTGAATCACTCGGACTCGGTCTAAGAAATCTCGAAGCAAATCTGTGCTCTGTGGCCCAGCACTAAAACCATCAAACCAACCTACCGGTGATCTGCAACGCCTGTCATACAAGGCCTCAAAAGGTGCCATGCCGATACTCGAATGGAAGCTGTTATTATAAGCAAACTCTGCCAAAGGGACAAACTGATCCCAAGAACCTCCAAAGTCAAGAACACAGGCTCGAAGCATGTCCTCCAAAATCTGAATAGTCCTCTCGGATTGGCCATCTGTCTGAGGGTGGAAAGCGGTGCTAAGATGAAC